>JBBBDQ010001330.1:3995000-4302500 GCA_037127315.1 Ascarosepion bandense | reverse complement strand
CAGGGGGCTACATAGGAGGAAAGTTATGAGAAAGAGTGACAGGTTATAGGGGGTGTCAGGAAGTGGATAAGAGAAGGATGAATGTGACCATAAAGTGAGGGAACAATTTATATATTGATTGTAATGTACAATTGATCCCCCACTTTATATCACATTATAATAGTATAGAATTTTTTTCTTTTATATAATCACATCGCCCCAAGCAAGGCATTTTACTGCCACTGTTTTACAGGGGGCTACATAGGAGGAAAGTTATGAGAAAGAGTGACAGGTTATAGGGGGTGTCAGAAAGTGGATAAGAGAAGGATGAATGTGACCATAAAGTAAGGGAACAATTTATATATTGATTGTAATGTACAATTGATCCCCCACTTTATATCACATTATAATAGTATAGAATTTTTTTCTTTTATATAATCACATCGCCCCAAACAAGGCATTTTACTGCCACTGTATTGCAGGGGGTTAAATAGGAGGAAAGTTATGAGATTATAGCGGGTGTCAGGAAGCGGGTAAGAGAAGGATGAGAATACTGATGAGAGTAGAGTGGGCGGAGAAAGAGCATGATACAGAGGATGCAGGTTAGTGAGATAAGAGATTATTAACTTTACATTTAAATTCTTGGAGATTATAGCTGTCGGGAAAGCAAGTAAATGGAAGGGAATTTCACAGGCGGGATGTGCGAGAAAAGAAGCTGATGGAGTAGAATTTGCGTTTACAATTTATTGGTTTCACAGTAAAATTCCAGTCAAATTTGTTTCATTCACTTACGCACAAATACCCTTGAGAAAGGTATTAATCCATCTCTTCTCCCTCCAGCTAAGGGTTGAATAGCAGGACAGATTGAGTTCTATAGCCTTGGCAACCAGTCTATTGCAGGAAGTAATGGCAACTTATTGCGGGAAAATCTTCTGCTTTGTCTGTCATGTTTCTTTCGAGACATGATCGCTCAAGTGTGTATCACGTTTGATAATTAACTGACTGTTTCTAGTAATATTATTATTTTCCCAGAAACAAAAATTCTTCAAAAGAACATCTGAAGAATTCCAGACAAGCATCATTCTAATTTTCACTACTGTGATGCACACAAGATTCTACATAAAAAATAAGGGATCATTATGTGCCAAAATATTCAAGGTTATGTGCATGGCTAATTTCGTTTGATTTATCAAATGAAGAAAAGATTTTTTCTTAGTTTACCAATAATAATATAATTATTGAGAACAGCATTTGTCGTTGTATCATCAAGATATAGCAGTGAACTTCTATTACCCATCTGGAAATAGCTGTTTATTTCAGGTATTTTGTCTTCATTATTATTCCAGATATTATATTCTTGAAACTGTCGCATTTCGTTTTCTTAAAAACTGCATAATCTGCTACGTATAATATAACAAGCTCAACTTCTCTGCATTCATTAACATTTTCATCTGTTACATCTATATAAAATTTATAAATATCCCTTGCCAATTCATCCCAGTTAGTTTGTAAATTCTTCAAATCAATACTTTATATTGATCTCCACCACATTGCCGGTACTGGCCAAATCTATCCTCCAGGCGATCTATTTGAAATTTACCAGGTTATACATACAATATTTTCAATTCTTTTGTGCAATATTTAGTCAGTTCTAGAATTGCATGAGGAGTATGATGCAAAACTGTTCAGATTTCATTTGTTAGCTTCCCATTAATTGCAGGAATGCTATTCCAAGATTCTAACCATTTGCAGATGACATTGAGAAATATATAAGTGTCATCGTTTACTTTAAGTGGATTAACATGTTTATTATGAAGCTGCCAACCATTATATGGTGATTTTACATTGAGTATTATCTACCATAGGATGTGCGTTGTGGTGCATTGGATATCGGCTCGGAACGAGAAATCGGGGAGCCGAGTTCGAATTCCAGCCGAATTCATTGCATTCACTTACGCGCAGATACCCTTGGGAAAGGTATCAATCCGTCTATTCCTTCCAGTTATGGGTTAAATAACAGGACAGATTGGGTTCTATAGCCTTGGTCGGCAACCAGTCTACCGCAGAAAGCAATGGCAACCTACTGCGGGATAATCTTCTGCCCAGTCAGTCATGTCTCTTTCGAGACATGATCGCCCAAGCGTGTATCACGTATGGCACTTAACTGACTGACTGATTGTCTACCAAGTATAAAATATGTCTTTGCATTCTGCCAAGTTAGGCAAATATTTCTGTTTCTCTAAGATCAGCAATCGAATAGTGAATTTGGTTAAAAATTTGCAAAATTAAGGAAACATTTTGCCTTTCAAGATTAGGGGAAGGAAAGGCTTTTACGGTCAATTTATAGGAATATTTTTAAAATTAACTGAGATTCCAGGGCATTTTGTAAAGCACAAAATGGGGCAATTTGGAAATTATCTAAATCCTGATTTCCATTATGACAAACTTTTTAGAATATCATGCGTTTACCTGCATTTTTTTGACCAAGACAGTTGTTTCTAAAACGCATGAACTAGAGCAAATGTAAAGAAAAGAGGTTTGGATTTCATAACTGGATGTGGATATACAATTGAAAGTTTTGCTTGGCTACAAAAGAAAGATATAGCTTTCTTATTTGTTGCATTGTTATCTGTTATGACTTAGTCAGTCAGTTAAATGCCATACATGATACACGCTTTGGGCAATCATGTCTCGAAAGAGACATGACTGACTGGGCAGTAGATTACCCTGCTGTAGGTTGCCATTGCATTCTAGGGTAGACTGGTTGCCAGCCAAGGCTATAGAACCCAATCTGTCCTATTACTTGACTCACAGCTAGAGTGGGGAGAGATGTATTATATTATTAATTAGTAATTAGTGGGGGATCAGTTTATTACTTCATAACAATAGAAAACCGATCCCCCACTTTATGTCCAGTAGAAGTTAAGTGCAATATGTGATACACGCCTTGGGCGATCACATCTCGAAAGAGACATGACTGACTGGGCAGTAGATTATCCCGCAGTAGGTTGCCATTGCTTTCTGGGGTAGACTGGTTGCCAGCCAAGGCTATAGAATCCAATCCTGTTATTTAACCCATAACTTGAAGAGATGGATTAATACCTTTCCCAAGGGTATTTGTGCATAAGTCAAAGCAAGGAATTCAACCAGAATTCGAACTCGGCTCCCCGATTTATCGTTCCGAGCCAATATCCACAGTACCACAAATTACTGTAAATCCCATCTCTTCTAGACTAATTATTACACATTTAACTATATCGAGTAAAGTTGGCATAATATGCACAACATTCTTGTCTTGTGTGAATACGCAGCATAAAAACTCTTGTTAAAGACTCATTGCTGTTGTCAGCTAAGCCAACAACATTGCTACCTTTGTTTGTTTTTTTGTTTTTTTTTATAATCATATCTCCCCAAGCAAGGCAGTCTATTGCCAATTGTGGTCAGAGTAAGGAGCATGACAGAGAGGATACAAGTTAGTGTAATATAACAATCTGGCCCCACCCGAGGAAGTGATGCAAGCGATGGTGTTTCCCGTCGGTGAAGGGGTCGGCGAAACGACAACACGGGTGTTTGTGAAATACATCCTGTCGAGGCCGGAGCGGATGTCGTTTGACCTTATTTCCGACAGCGGCGGAAATGACTACGGAGGCAAACAGAACAGGTGTCTCTGGGAATTACGTGGGCGTTGCGTGGGCGAGGCAGGACCGGAAGGAAAGTCCCGGTTCTAGAAGACTATATAAAGACCTCGACACATGGATTCGCCAGCAGAGAACGGCCAGTGAAAGCAGAGAAACACCACAGGCAAGACTACACTCCCGTCAACCCATTCTATGTGCGCTCTCACTCTTCCGTTCTCTATTCCACACGGTTCGTCGTCATTAATAAAAATATAACCTTATATTTTTATATATGCGTGTTTGTTGTTTTGTCGTCGTACGGCGATATATAACATTAGCAAGATAGGAGATGACTATTGACTTTACACTTAAACTCCTGGAGATTATAACTGTCGGGGAAGCAAGCAAACGGAAAAGAATTCCACGGGCAGGAAGTGCGAGAAAAGAAGCTGATAGAGTAGAATTTGCGTTTACATTTTATTGGTTTCACAGTAAAAAGGCAGGACCTAGTTGCTAATGTTGTGGCCCGAGCAAATTCATGCATACAGGGAAGCAGAGAGCTAAGTTCATCGGAGCAAAAGCCGTGAAATTATTTGTAGAAAAGCCACAGAAAAGCCATATTGTGCCGGTGATAAAGTGACTGTATCTTGGCTGCCAGGTCGGGATCGATCACATTACAGATTCTCTGTTGGATTTTGTCAAGGAACCCTAGGTGTAATCAAAATAAAGTTTTAGGCAAATTTTATCTACAAGTAAAAGGTACTGCAATGTCTTTTTCCTCTAGTAATTTCAACTTATTTTTAATATACATAAGAAAATTGTCATCATGTTGCTTAACTATGGGATTCTTATAGGTTAATATGGTTAGTCTTCTAATGGTTGAATAACTAGGTAAAGCTATATTTTGGGTGTCTCTTAACAGCCTATAACCTCTAGAAGAGAAGTTATGCAACATTAATAATGAAGAAAAAGTTACCATTTCTGCTAAAAAATCAACCTTACTCTGGGTCGTTAACTTTAGCTGCTTGTATATAAATTTAACTGCATAACAATACCTAAGTAATTTGTCTAATAACAGAAAAGACATTATCGTCTAATAACAGCAAATACATTATCGTCTAATAACAGAAAAGACATTATTGTCTAATAACAGCAAATACCTTATCGTCTAATAACAGCAAATACATTATCGTCTAATAACAGAAAAGACATCATCGTCTAATAACAGAAAAGACATTATCGTCTAATAACAGCAAATACATTATCGTCTAATAAACGAAAAGACATTATCAAATGTAATATAACAATCACACTTCGAGGTATGTTTGACATTCTTCTATGTCCATTTTCTTCATGTTTTCAATAAGAATTTTCAAAGTATTTGTATCATTTATATGATCCCGAGGATGCGTGTTGTGAATATCGGCTAGGAACGAGCAATCCGTAGAGCCGAGTTCAAATTCCAGTTGAATTCGTTGCATTCGCTTACGCGCAAGTATCCTTGGGACAGGTATTAATTCATCTTTTACTTCCAGTTATGGATTAAATAACAGGACAGATTGGGCTCTATACCCTTGGTTAGCAACCAGTCTACCACAGAAAGCAATGGCAACCTACGGGATAATCTTCTGCCCAGTCAGTCATATCTCTTTTGAGACATGATCACCCAAGCGTGTATCACGTATGGTACTCAACTGACTGACTGATATAATCAGGGCTCTTATAGTTTCCTATAGTTTTAATGTCCACATCATCACAGAACACAATTAACCGAATCAGGTTCAATTATAACAGATTGACTGAGTTTCACATGTGGAGACTTGATGATGTAACATGTAAGAAGAGTCTCTGGCTGCCTCTAGTAATTTCTGTCAAGCAAATGTAATTTTCCCTCTGTATCATTAATGCTGTGGAATCTCCTCTGCTGTTAGTATTCCAAGTCATCAGCAATACTTTGATCGGCGGACCTGAAGCAGACTACCACCACGTTTAATTTCGTTGTTTTCCTTTTTTTTTCTTTTTTTTCTTTTTTTTTCTTTTTTTTTTCTTCTTTTTTTTTTTTACTTTTTTCAGCGCAGTCCTATCGATTACCCACCTTAGCTTTACGATTGACAAAAAAAATTTTGAAAACTTTCAATATTTAAACATTTTCTAGGTGGTGGGGATCAGTTTCTCATACAACGTTATAATAAATCGAGCCTCCATTTTGAAACCAGTCGCCGGTACGACATTACCACTACCTGTAAATTTGTACATTATCAAATCTTTGGACTTTTTTCAGTGCAATATTATCTTTTACACCTTAAACTTTACGAATGACAAAAAAAAAATTTGCAAAACTTTCAATATTTAAACAATTTATTGGGGGGTACCATTTTCTCATACCACCTTATAGGGGATTGAAAATGGAGGATCAATTAACTTTAACGTTGTATGAGAAACTGACCCCATTGCAAATTTGTTTTGATATTGTAATTTTTCAAAATTGTTTTTGATAATCGGAAAGTTTAAGTAACAATCGACAGAACTGCGCTGCAAAAAGTAAAAAAATTGAAAAACAACGAAATTAACAAAAACAAACTGACTCCAACGCGAGTGGATTGAAAATGGAAGATCGATTTACTTTAACGTTGTATGAGAAATTGACCCCCCCCCCCCCAACAACAAAAAATGGTTAAATATTGTAATTTTTCAAAATTGTTTTGATAATCGGAAAGTTTAAGCAACAACTGATAGGACTACGCTGAAAAAAGTAAAAAAAAAAAAAAGAAAAACAACGAAATTAAATGTGGTGGTAGTCTGCTTCAGGTCCGCTCTTTTAAGGGCAGATTTTTTCTGAACCCTGGTAGGTGGGGTAAATATAAGAGACAGTTTGTTAAAATTTAAGGGATTGGATCTACATGACTAATTGCTTTCTTAAGGCTAACATTATACTGCTGCCACATCGTGTGTCCCTGCTATTCACCTTGGGGTTCTTGACAAAAGCCAACGGAGAATCTGACTTGGCGGCTCAGATACAGTCACTTTCTCACCGGCGCAATGTGGCTTCCCTGTGTCTCTTCTACAAATACTTTCACGGCTTCTGCTCCAATGAACTTAGCTCACTGGTGCCCCCTATGTATGAATTTACTCGAGCTACTACACTAGCAACTAGGTCCCACCATTTTACAGTTAAATCAATAAAATGTAACCGTAACTTTTACTCTTTTAGCGTTTTTTCCCGCTTGTAGAATTCCTTCCTGTATACTTGCTTCCCTAACAGCTACAATCTCCAAAAATGTAAATGTAAGATCAATAGTCATCTCTTATCTCTCTGACTCGCATCCTTTCTCTCGTGCTCTTTTCTCCGTCTACTCCACTCTCATCACACCAGTATCCTCATCCTTCTATTACCCACTTCCTGACACCCCCTATAACCTGTCCCTCTTTCTCGTCACTTTCCTTCTATGTAACCCGCTGCGAACCAGTAGCGGTGAGGCTACCTTGCTTGGGGTGAAATGATTAAAAAAAAGATTGTTGATGTTTCTCGCCTCATGTCTTCAAGTCGAAATTGCAGTTCACATACGTAAAAAATTAATTAAATGGTCAATTACACCCTATTTTAAAATACTTGTCAAAATCTAAAATAGTAACTAAAAACTACAATAACATAAGGGTAAGTTCCAAATGTATTGGAGAGAAAATTTCATTTAAAAAATGCTGTCCATATTTCATTAAACTGATAAAATAATGAGTTTTGTAGGCGTCCTAAAACTCAGTAACAAAATTCAAAACCATTTAGAAATCCTAAACCCATAGGCAAAATCATATGTCAACTTAAGCAAATCTTAAGTTTACATATTGTTGTGGTGTCCTCCCTCTAAAGAGTCTATGTTGGACTCTTCCGCCTACTATAAGATTAGTAGGAGAGGAGGCCTTGGGTGAACAGCTGAATCGACTGTACGTTGAACACTCGACACACGCACTAGTCTCATCTGTTGTATTTACTGTTAAATATACATTATTTTCTATAACACATGTTTTGTTATTTCTTAAACCTTTCACTTGGTCGCAACATCTTGGCGACGAAGAAACGAACTTCACATGAAATAATAAAAAGAAAAATTTGGTCAGTGTCTACAACATTGGTAAAAGAAGGAATTCTAATCAGAATCTACGACAAAAGGGTCAGTCAGTCAGTTGAATGCCATACGTGAAACACGATTGGGCGATCATGTCTCTAAAGAGACATGACTGACTGGTCAGAAGATTATCCTGCAGTAGGTTGCCATTGCTTTCTGTGGTAGACTGGTTGCCAGCCAAGGCTATAGAACCCAATCTGTCCTGTTATTTAACCCATAACTGGAAGGAAGAGACAGATTAATACCTTTCCCAAGGGTATTTGTGCGTAAGTGAATGCAAGGAATTCAACTGGAATTCGAACTCGGCTCCCCGATTTGTCGTTCCGAGTCGATATCCACTGCACCACAACGCACATACAAAAGGGTATCGAGTGTAATTACGACACTGACAGGGGAAAGAATTAAAAAAAACGAAACTCTTGAAAAGAATAGGATTTCTACGAGTTCAATTCAGTGGTTAGGAAGAAGGTTGGTGAACTTTTTTTCCCATTCCAACAAATCCCTAAAAGAACTGTACAAGTCAAACAGACTTATTGTAATACTCTTCTGTTGGACTTTCATGGCTCCTGCTCAGACGAAAGCTCACTAGTACCCACCATACATGAATTTGCTCGAGCCACAAGATTAGCAACTAGGTCCCACACTTTTACTGTGAAACCAATAAATTGTAAACGTAAGTTGTACTCCATCAACTTCTCTCGCACTTCCCGCCTGTTGAATTCGTTCCCGTTTAATTGCTTTAACGACACCTACAATCTTCAACAATTCAAATGTAAAGTCAATAGTCATATACTATCTCACTTGCTTCCTCGCTCTCTCTCTCTCTCTCTCTCTCTCTCTCTCTCTCTCATGCTCCTTTCTTCGTCCATTCCTCTCTCAGCAGTATTCTCATCCTTCTCCTACCCTCTTCCTGACACCCCTGTAACCTGTCACTCTTTCTCATAACTTACCTCCTATGTAACCCCTGCTCAACAGTGGCAGTAAAATGCCTTTCTTGGGGCGACACGATTATAAAAAAAAAGTTTCTATCAAATATACAATATGTCAGTAACACGTTTTGTTAATTCTTAAACCTTTCACTTGGTCGCAACACATATGCACATTTGTGGAATTTTTTATGGAAATATTTCCAAATAAAAAAAATTAAACGTTTGTTTTTTGAATGTTTATTAGAAATTATTAGAAAAATTTTCTTGAAAAAAAGAAACTCTTCAAAACAATACGTTTTCTACAAGTTCGATTTAGTGGTTAGGAAGAAGGTTGGTGAATCTTCTTTTTTTTTTCTTTTTTTTTCTTTCCAACAAATTACTAAAAGAACTACACAAGTCAAACAGACTTACTGTGATACTCTTCTGTTGAATTTACTTTTAAATATACAATATGTCCATAACACATGTTTTGTTAGTTCTTAAACCTTTCACTTAGTCACAACACATAAGCATATTCATGGATTTTTTATGGAAATATTTTTTACCAATAAAAAATTAAACGTTTGTTTTGTGTATGTTTATTAGAAATTATTATAAAATTTTTCTTTAAGTATTTGTATCGAAAATTCTATTAAAATATAATGAGTTTAAATTTCATCAATAAATCTTTTAATGGTGGGTGCCTGTTGATTAACCCACTTTACTAAAAAAGATTCTTTATAAGATTATAAATTGGCAATTTTCACTGACCCATTCTCTCTTTCTTTTTTTACAACTCCAGCTGCAAGATGTAGTCGGATGTGCAGATAAAATGTCCTCCCACTCACACTATGGCGTGGTTCCATTCACTTACTTTTCTCTCGGACTCCTACACTTTCCACAAACACATATTCGCTACTTTCCTGGATATCTCGAAAATGTTTGACAGGGTTTGGCATGCTGGTATATTGCGCAAGCTACAGGGCTATGGTATAACTGAACGATTGTTCAATTTAATCCAATCGTTCCTTTCAAATCGTAAAATAAACGTAGTTTTGAATGGGCTTCTAAATCCTTTAAGGTGAATGCGGGTGTCTCTCAAGGCTCTATCCTAGGTCCTATGTTTTCCTGATCTTCATCAATGATTTTCTTGATGTAATCAGTTCCGAAGTAGACATCTATGCAGATAACACCATCATCTACTCTAGTCTCAATAAGAAATCTGCCAGGGCTGACAAAGTAAACCTTACTTCTGCTCTTGAAAAGGACCTCCAATATGTAATAGATTGGGGTAAGAAATAGCTCGAAAATTTTAATGCTTCCAAAACAAATCTGCTCTCCTTTAACCACCATAGAGATGTCTTCCTACCTTCCATCAGTATGGATCACACTAGTCTCCATGAAACCAATACGCTTAGCCTCTTCGGCCTCACTCTCTCAGCCGATCTCAAGTGGAATGACTACAGCCAATCAACAGCTACATCTACTGCTAAGAAGGTTGGGTTACTGTGCCAGTTTCAAGAAGTTTTTGTTATTAGAATCCATCTTGCACATTTATAAATCTATCATTCGTCCGTGTATTGAATACTGTTGTCATATCTGGTCAGGTGCTCCTGCTATTCATCTCGCGGCTCTCGACAAAATCCAAAGGAGGATCTACAAAGTAATCGATTCTTATTTGGCAACTCAGACTCCAATAACTTTCTCTCTGTTGCTACTAGATTAGCAACTAGTTCCCACCCTTTTGCCATCAAACGGTTCCAGTTCTAATCGAACAGTTTATTTTCTCACACTTGTTGAACTCCCTTCCGTATACTTGCTTCCCTGAAACAATCTCCAAAAGTTTAATTAAGTACAACGTCAAGTACCATCTTCTATCTCTTGTTTTTCTTCTACATCCCCTGTACCAATTTTATTCTCTCCTCTAACTGTAACCACCTGTGAACCAGTGGCAGTAATGTCTTTCCTGGGCCGAAACTGTTATAAAAAAAAGGTTTTCTATGTAATTAGGCTTTAAATGTTTTACTCTCGTTAATAATTAAGACACTGAAAATAATATGGTAATATGGTCATATGAAACTAATATGGAAATATGAAAATAATTAGGCTTTAAATGTTTACTTGTTTATGGTCATTGTATACTTTCGTTAATAATTAAGACACTGAAAATAATATGGTAATATGGTCACATGAAACTAATATGGAAATATGAAAATAATTAGGCTTTAAATGTTTACTTGTTTGTGGTCATTGTATACTTTCGTTAATAATTAAGACACTGAAAATAATATGGTAATATGGTCATGTGAAACTAATATGGAAATATGAAAATAATTAGGATTTAAATGTTTACTTGTTCATGGTCATTGTATACTTTCGTTAATAATTAAGACACTGAAAATAATATGGTAATATGGTCATGTGAAACTAATATGGAAATATGAAAATAATTAGGATTTAAATGTTTACTTGTTCATGGTCATTGTATACTTTCGTTAATAATTAAGACACTGAAAATAATATGGTAATATGGTCATGTGAAACTAATATGGAAATATGAAAATAATTAGGCTTTAAATGTTTACTTGTTCATGGTCATTGTATACTTTCGTTAATAATTAAGACACTGAAAATAATATGGTAATATGGTCATGTGAAACTAATATGGAAATATGAAAATAATTAGGATTTAAATGTTTACTTGTTCATGGTCATTGTATACTTTCGTTAATAATTAAGACACTGAAAATAATGGTAATATGGTCATGTGAAACTAATATGGAAATATGAAAATAATTAGGCTTTAAATGTTTACTTGTTCATGGTCATTGTATACTTTCGTTAATAATTAAGACACTGAAAATAATATGGTAATATGGTCACATGAAACTAATATGGCAATATGAAAATAATTAGGCTTTAAATGTTTACTTGTTTATGGTCATTGTATACTTTCGTTAATAATTAAGACACTGAAAATAATATGGTAATATGGTCATGTGAAACTAATATGGAAATATGAAAATAATTAGGCTTTAAATGTTTACTTGTTTATGGTCATTGTATACTTTCGTTAATAATTAAGACACTGAAAATAATATGGTAATATGGTCACATGAAACTAATATGGAAATATGAAAATAATTAGGCTTTAAATGTTTACTTGTTTATGGTCATTGTATACTTTCGTTAATAATTAAGACACTGAAAATAATATGGTAATATGGTCATATGAAACTAATATGGAAATATGAAAATAATTAGGCTTTAAATGTTTACTTGTTTATGGTCATTGTATACTTTCGTTAATAATTAAGACACTGAAAATAATATGGTAATATGGTCATATGAAACTAATATGGAAATATGAAAATAATTAGGCTTTAAATGTTTACTTGTTTATGGTCATTGTATACTTTCGTTAATAATTAAGACACTGAAAATAATATGGTAATATGGTCATATGAAACTAATATGGAAATATGAAAATAATTAGGCTTTAAATGTTTACTTGTTTATGGTCATTGTATACTTTCGTTAATAATTAAGACACTGAAAATAATATGGTAATATGGTCATATGAAACTAATATGGAAATATGAAAATAATTAGGCTTTAAATGTTTACTTGTTCATGGTCATTGTATACTTTCGTTAATAATTAAGACACTGAAAATAATATGGTAATATGGTCATGTGAAACTAATATGGAAATATGAAAATAATTAGGATTTAAATGTTTACTTGTTCATGGTCATTGTATACTTTCGTTAATAATTAAGACACTGAAAATAATATGGTAATATGGTCATGTGAAACTAATATGGAAATATGAAAATAATTAGGATTTAAATGTTTACTTGTTTATGGTCATTGTATACTTTCGTTAATAATTAAGACACTGAAAATAATATGGTAATATGGTCATGTGAAACTAATATGGAAATATGAAAATAATTAGGATTTAAATGTTTACTTGTTTATGGTCATTGTATACTTTCGTTAATATTAAGACACTGAAAATAATGGTAATATGGTCATGTGAAATAATATGGAAATATGAAAATAATTAGGCTTTAAATGTTTACTTGTTCATGGTCATTGTATACTTTCGTTAATAATTAAGACACTGAAAATAATATGGTAATATGGTCATATGAAACTAATATGGAAATATGAAAATAATTAGGCTTTAAATGTTTACTTGTTTATGGTCATTGTATACTTTCGTTAATAATTAAGACACTGAAAATAATATGGTAATATGGTCATATGAAACTAATATGGAAATATGAAAATAATTAGGCTTTAAATGTTTACTTGTTTATGGTCATTGTATACTTTCGTTAATAATTAAGACACTGAAAATAATATAGTAATATGGTCATATGAAACTAATATGGAAATATGAAAATAATTAGGATTTAAATGTTTACTTGTTTATGGTCATTGTATACTTTCGTTAATAATTCATAAAGTCATTTATTTTATATACTGTTTTGTGCTATTTATTCATTATTCTAACTCATATTTATGTCCGCAATGTTGTTACCGGAAAAATATACCAGAAAACACGGGTTTTCTACATAAACCCAACTGGCATTTCTGCAACCTTTTCAATGTATCATGAATTATAAAATCATGAAATTGATTTTTAACCGTTAAGTTTTAAATACTTTTTACAAATAAAAGTAACAAAATAATTTTTTTTTAATCATTTCACCCCAAGCAAGGCCACTGCCACTATTGTGCAGAGGGTTAGGGGAAGGTGAAGAGAAAGAGTGGTTAGATATAGGAAATGTCAGAAGGAAGGTGATAGACGGGTAAGGATACCGAGGCTGAAGGTTTGGTAGATAGGAAGAGTGTTTGAGAGAATCGATGCGTGTTACTGAGATAGGAGATGTCTATTGACTTTACATTTAAACTCCTGGAGATTGTAGCCGTCGGGGAAGCAAGTATACGGAAGGGAATTCCACGGGCGGGAAGTGCGAGAAAAGAAGCTGTTGATGTAGAAACTGCGGTTACATTTTATCAGTTTCACTGTAAAAGGGTGGGACCTAGTTGCTAATCTAGTATCTCGTGCAAATTCGTACCTGGGGGGGGGGGGGCACCAGTGATCTAAATTCATCGGAACAGAAGCCGTGAAAGTATGTATAGAAGAGACACAGAGAAACCACGTCACGCCGGTGAGAGAATGACTGCAGCCGGTCTGCCAAGTCGGTATCGATCACATTACAGACTTTCCGTTGTATTTTGTCAAGAACCCCGAGGAGAATAGCAAGGGCACCCGACCAGATGTGGCAGCAGTATTCAGTACATGGGCGGATGGTGGATTTGTATATGTGCAGGATAGATTCAGACGGAAAAAACTTCCGGACCCTGCACAGAGAGCCGACTTTCATAGCAGCGGATTTAGCAATGGATGCACTATAGTCATTCCACTTGAGGTCCGTTGAGAGTGTGAGGCCAAGGAGGCCTAGTGTTTTACTCTCTGGGAGGCAAGCCTGTTCCATGCTAATGGGAGGTAGGTGCGATTGTCTATGATGGTTAATTGATAGCAGCTTCGTTTTAGAGGCATTAAAATTTACGAGCCATTTCTTACCCCAGTTCACTACGGATTGGAGGTCCTTTTCAAGCTCGGCAGCGAGGTTCGCTTATTTACTTTATCATTTTCGTTAGGCACAAAATTTTCCTTTTGGACAGGATGTATTTGTCGTAAGATCGGTTATGGTAACCGTCTGTCCAGGCTTTTAAGAAAAGGTGACGTGACAAGAAGGGACTACAAATAAACTTTAAGAAAACTGAGTGCATGGTCATCAGCAAAAGATACAATCCAAAATGCCAAATAAAAGTGGAGAATAACAGAACCAAACAAGTACAAGAATTTAAGTACCTAGGAAGTGTTCTAACAGGAGATGGAAAGTGCGACACGGAGATCCGAAGGCGAATTGGCATGGCAAAGGACGCGTTCCAGAAGATGAGCAAAATACTAACACACAGGAAAATCTCAATAGAAACGAAGAAAAGAGTTCTAGACTGCTACGTGATGTCAGTTCTTCAATACGGCTGTGAATGCTGGACAATATCATCGAAAATGAGGACAAAACTGGAAGCGGCCGAAATGTGGTTCTACAGAAGGATGCTACGGATATCGTGGATTGAGCATACAAGCAACGACGAGGTGTTAGAAAGAATGGCAACAAAAAGGAAATTGATGCTGAGCATCAGGAAGAGACAACTGAAGTCCCTGGGACATGCAATGAGGAAGGAGAGCCTGGAGAACCTGATACTGACTGGACAGATGGAAGGAAGGAGAGACAGAGGAAGGCAGCGGATAACATATTTGCAGGGACTGATCAGGTGGATGACGGAACGGGGGTTGCCAGGAGCAACAGGAGCAAACATACTAAGAGCCACAAGGGATAGGGAGACGTGGAGAGCCATGATCGCCTACGTCCTGAAGGGACAGGGCACATAGAAAAAGAAGAAGACGTGACACAGAAAAGACAAGGATAACAAAAACTAGATGTTGAGTAACAAAGTTACCAAAATTTGACAACTTTTATTGTGTTACACTATTGTTAAACAATCTCTTAGGTCGGCGTGAAATTATTGTTGGTACATGTGGCTAGCAGTTTGTAGGCCAGGGAATGAGGCCCGAGTTGTTAGTTGTTGCTGCACCGGGCTGATTATATTGCTCCGCCGGATGTTACCGCAGTTGGGTGGCATGGATTGCGCTAACTGTCGATGTACGCGTCGATCCGGTGATGGGCATATAGACAAACGTTGGTAGTCGACGATTGATCTGTCTGGAGTCGAAATAGAGCTGCTACCCGGTAGCTGACGGGTAGAACTGGACTGGTCGCTGGCAGATCAAGCTGGACTGTTTACTAAGCTGGAAATCGTTACCAGATCAAACTGGACTGCTTACTACGCTGGAAGTTGCTGTATTGAGCTGTTGCATATAGTGGTAAGCTAGACTTTCTCGTCGTGAAAAGGGCAGTTGTAATAATTCAAGAAAAAAACCTCTTTGTTGTCCTGAAAAATACAATTGCGGTTGTAATTGTAGTGGTCAAACGTGTCAGTCAGGGTGGTAGAAGTGGTAGTGGTTTGGAGGCGTCAGTTTCAGTCGAGTTGCTAGAACGGGCCAGCTACTGAAGAATTTATCTCTAGGTTACTGCTTTTATATGCCCCTGTATAAAGTAGGCATCTCCACAGTAGGGACATCCACTCATTTTCGATGCCTAAGTTTTAAATTGAATTTTTAAAAATAAAATTGTTTTCTTAAATGCTTCGGCTTTGATTTAAGGTTTTTCAGGGTTACACTATAATAACAAAATGTTTCTCTGAGTCATGGTCAAGTAACGTAAACACCAGAGCTTTGTGGTGAGTAGCTTGGGGCGACAATATATCCATGCATCTGTTAAATTCTTATCTTTTAGAAACGAAAATAAATAGATTCATTTTTGGTTCATTTTTTATAATTTACTTTGCATTTTGGATCAGCTCAACCATATGGTATTTGTTTTTGTTTGTTTTTTGTTTTTTTTTATTTTGTTTTTTTTTTTGTTTTTTTTGTTTTTGTTTTTTTTTTGTTTATTTAGGGTTTTTTGGGTGGGGGTAAAATATTTACAAAACAAATAAAAACTCAAGTTGAGTCAAGAAAACAGTATTATTTATCCACTTACGCCTACTTCACATTGAAACATAGGTTCCTGTAAGTTAAGCAACGTCGAACCTGGTCAGTACTTAAATGAGTGACCACTTGGGAATACCAAGTGCTGTAAACTTAGACGTACAGGTGGTGTAATGAATAATAGCTCTGAATTGTTAATACGGAGAGCCGAGTTCCAATTCCTGTTGGGTTTGTTATGTTCATTTACATGCAATTACCCTTAGAAAAGGTATGAATCCAACTCTTGCCCCATCTACCATCTCGGGTTAATTAGTAAGACTTATATCACTAAAATTACGTACCTCCAGTAAGGAAAAACAGCATAGCGTAATGAAAAAGGCCACAAACTTAACGAAAATAAAGTTTTATCATCAAAATGTTCATGTTATTATTAAGAAGAAAGACCAAAGTATTTTTTAATTATTTTTTGAAAATTTTTTAATCCTTTCTAACACGTTCAAAATTTTGGTTAAAATCTTGTTTTGTTTACGTCATCGCCTACTCCAACGATTAACATTGATTTTTTGCGCGTTTTTTTTCCATAGAAAACACATTCATTTGGAAATTGTTGTAAAAATCAAATAATTGTCCGATTTTAATTAAATTTTCAGGACTTATTCACAAATAAATGAAATTATTTTTTAAATTTTTTTTTTAGAAAATTTTGGTAAAAAATTTTTTTTAATGTGTTACCCCCCCCCCCTCCCAATTACTTAATTTCATGAAATTTCGTACATAACCTTTTTGCTCCTCACAATTTTTTTTTTTTTGTTAGAATAGCAGTCTTTGGAGATAGAAAAATAAAATAGGCGATTTACAAATTAGTGCCCAAATAAATGAAAATCTGCTCTGAATTGAAAAATAATAAATCCAATAAAACTATGACATTACTTCATTAGAAAAGCTTCTAATTGCTTTTGTAAATAAATAATATTAAGGGCATTATTATCTCAAGAAATAATATCTTTTTGATGAATAATGAATTTTTACAAAAAATTTTTTCAAGTTTTTCTAGATTTTAATTATAATAATTTAATAGTTTAAAATCTTGTAAAATTCTATATTAATTTGTTCCCTGGAGGAAACGAAATTTACGATTCCAAAATTGCAAAGATTATTAAACGTAGAGATGCCGAACTATTTTTGAAATAATTTTTATTTACTTAATACGTTACTTAATACGTTCCTTATTTTCATGTATGGATGACTATAACTGCCATTATTATGAAAAGGTTACGTAATTTAAGAGTTTTGTCCTTTTTCCTTTTAGATTTATGAAAATTGCTTTTATGTTCATGCGTAGATAGCTGTCATCGCCTCGTCAAAGTTCGATCAAATGAACACGACCAATCGTTAATAATTGGTTGTATATTACCTTTTTATGCTATTAGTAAGTAATATTTCTTTAAAATCAGATTAATTTATCTTTCAATTTTCTAATTTTACCAAAATAAAGTATCAGAAATCTTTTGAAATATTTTTAAAATCGATGAATTTTTGTTTACAAATTTCTTAAAATTAAGAAAATGGCCGCTTTTAAGAAAATTTTAAGAAATCAAAATTAAATGTGACCTTCCACCTTCCAATCTATATAATTTCTATCTGAAATACATCAGAAATTTTTACTTAATGGAAATAATAAATATAATCATTAAGCTTTTAATTAAATCTAAAATGAAATCTTCAAGAATGTTTTTTTCATTTTAGAAATTTCATTTTAAACTTAGGTATCGAAAATTTATGCCGAAAAAGTGAAGGTACCTACAAAAAACATTATTGTTTCAAAGACGAAATTGAGTAGGAAATAAATTTTGGCAGTAAATAAACCATGGAGGTGTTGATATGCCGTTAAATAAAAGAAGTAACCAACAACGGAAGATGTTGTTTTTTTTTTCTACATATACTGACGTTAGCAAATAAGTCCCGCTCATCAAACAGGCCTTCTATCTCGGTGTTGACTTTGTTGTGCATCCTAAAATTAATACCGATAATTACTAAATGCTTATTTCCCTTGAAAAAAAAAAAGGGAAATTACTCAAAAATAATTATTAATGAATTATTTCCCTTAGATAAGTTCGGTTATTTGCTTTTTAATTTTAAGTAGACATCTTTTTCACCCACAAGCAAAGCGAAACCGCTACTAGTTACACAGAGCAATACAGTAGGAACCTCCACTCAATTTCAATGCTTAAGTTTTAAATTGAATTTTGAAAAAATAAAATAGTTTTCTTGAAGCTTTCATTTTAGCTTGAAAGCTAAATGATGATAGATTTACTATTTCCAGCAAGTAAAATACTCTGCACTGCAGTATTTCGAATAGAAATTATATTGTAATCTTAACTTTTTGACAGTTTTCAAAATTCATCATTTTTTACGTTCATTTTGTTAGTTTCACAAGTTTGTAAACAAAAGTTAATTCTCGGTTTCAAAATTTAAAAAAAATATATATATATACATCTGTGACACGTTATTATTGGAAAATTAGCAACTTTAAAGTTAAATTACTCTGATTTCCACAGTTATTACTTGTTTATAGCATGAAATTTAGAATAAAAGTATTTCTAAATCGCGGAGGGTTAAGTGATTGATGTGTGAAGTGAATGATGACAGCCAGATGATGTGTGAAGTCGATGATGGCAGTTAAGTATGGTTGACCAGAATTGATATAATTGGCTAATCTCTTTCCTGTAAGGAGAAGAAATCATGAAATACGTAACCTTTTAATGTAGCACAGAAAATGTCATACTTAAAATTTATTTTAAAAATCTTTTGGTTCGAAGTTTTGCATTAAACTTTTCAAAATTATGATTATAAAAGAAAAAATGAAAACAATTCTTGTAAAAATTCTTATTCATTGAAATAAGATTTTTTCAGGCTATAATGTCCTAAAAATATATACTTTTTTAAAAGCAATTATAAGCTTATTTAATTGAATAATGTCATAGTCTTATTGAATTTTTTTTATTTTACTATTCGAAGCAGATTTTCGTTAAAACAGCCAACTTTTAAAAAAATAAAAATAAAAATGATTTGCATTTCCCTAGGAGCTCTGTGCTTAACTAATAAAATAAATTTTTGATATAAAATTTAATTTCTTGAAATTTCATGAATTTACGTGGAGGGAGGAGGTAACAAATGTAAAAAAAATATATTTCTATCAAGATTTTCTAAAATTAATAATTTAAAAAATAATTTCATTCATTTGTATAAAAGTCCTGAAGGTTTCACTTAAATCCAAATTGATTACATTATCCATATTTACCCGCTGAGTAAAAAAAAAATTAAAAAAAAATTTTTTTTTTTAAATTTCGAACGGGTTAGAAAGCATTAACAAAATTTCTAAAAATAATGAAAAATTACTTTTATCCTTCTTCTTAATAATAACAAACATTTTGACAGAAAAATGTTGTTTTTATTAAGTTTTGGTACCTTTTTTCTTGGTGCTATGCTGTTTTTTCAGCGAATTATTAGAAGTAACAACAGCGAGGAAAAAAACAAAGTACGTGGGGTGTCATTGAAAAGAAAAAAGAGGGATGGAATTCAATGGGATAAAAGATAGCAGCTGACATTGCATTTAACTTTTGTAGATTGTAGCTATCAGGGAAGCAAGTAAATGGAATGTTCTATAAGCGAGAAGTGCAACTAGAAGAGCCGGTTACTTTAACTATTTCAACGGTAAAAAGTGGGACCTAGGTGCCAATCTAGTAGCACGCTTAAATTCATGAGGTCGGGGCACCCAGGAAAAAAGCTCGTCAGAGCAGTTGCCATGAAAATATTTATAGAAAAGACAAAGAGAAGCCGCGTCAAGTCGGCAAGAGAGTGACTGAAGTCGGAACGTCAAGTCAGGATCACTTACATTGCAAATCCTCCTTTGGATTTTGTCGAGAACCTCATGGTGAATAGCAGGAGCACCCGACCAGATATGGCAAGACTATTCAATGCTCGAACGAATGGTTGATTTATCAATGTGCAAGATGGATTCTGACGAGAAAAAATTTCTGGCTTGACACAGAGACCCAACAGTAGCACTAGATGTACAGATAGATTCGTTGTTGAGGCCAAAGAGGTGCAGTGTGTTTCTCTCAAGCCATGCTGATGAATGACAGAAAAGTTTCTCGCAGACCTGAAGGAGATTCCAACCACCACCTTTAAATTTGTTGTTTTCCATTTTTTTTTTTTTTTTTTTTTTTTTTACTTTGTTTCAGTGGAATCTTATAGATTACATCCTAAACTCTGCGATTGACAAAAAAAATTGGAAAATTTTCAATATTTAAACAAATTTAGGGGTTGGAGGCTCAGTTTTCATACAACGTTATAGTAAATCGATCCTCCATTTTGGAACCACTCGCCGGTATGACATTACCACCACCTGTAAATTTATTGATTATCAATTTTTTTTTTACTTTATTTCAGTGCAATCTTATCGATTACACTCTAAACTCTGCGAGTGACAAAAAAATTTGGAAAAATTACATTATTTAAACAATTATAGGTAGGGGCTCAGTTTTTCATACAACCTTAAATCGATCCTGTGCAATTAACTTTTTTGCTTGCGCATATTCAACAACTGAATCCTGTGCGAATTTTTTGAATAATGACATTCTTGGAGTTTCCGAGGAAGATGCCATCAACTGAAGAAAACTTGAAAAAGACAAAAACAAGAGCAACAACTCGTCCCCACCCACCCACCCCAAAAAAAGCGACCTAACGCGAGTAGTTCCAAAATGGAGGATCGATTTACTATAACGTTGTTGTATTAGAAACTGAGACCCCGCCCCTTAAATTTGTTTAAATATTGAAATTTTTCCGAATTGTTTTTGATCATCCGAAACTTTATGTAATAATCGATAAGACTGCACTGAAAAAAGGTTTTAAAAAATAATGAAAAACAACAAATTTAAAGATGGTGGTAGTCTCCTTCAGGTCCGCCATGTTTCTTTATGGTGGTTAAAGGAGAACAGTTTTCAGGTTAAAATAAATGTTCACTGGAGTTAGAGGGCGCCATGTTTTTAATAGAACAGTAAAATAATTTAACCATTTCACCCCCTAAATTAACAACATTTTATATACGCCTTTGTTTATTTCTCTGCGTATTATCTTTTCCTTGGCTAAATTTGATTATTTTTATTTTTTTGGTTTTGTTTTTTCTTCTAAACTAAATTTTAAAAGACACAAGATTATACTGCCTGGAAGTACAAATTATGTTACTGTCTGCTTCTCCCTTTAATCTAAGAAGTCATAATCAGATTTTGGGAAGAGAGAGGAACTGGATCCAAAACACTAAAAAAGGTGTCTTAAAAGTGTCTTTGGTTAATCCCAAATATATTTTGTTTTGGCCATCTGGGTTATGTACCTCTGCCTTGAAAATTATTTCTTTTGTGTTGCAGAGACCTTGAAGTGGACATTTATTTTTGCATTCTTTGTTAGTGTATTTTTTTGTTTTGTTTTGTTTTTTGTTTTGTTTTGTTTATTGTTTGTTTTTTGTTTGTTTTTTGTTTGTTTGTTTTTGTTTTGTTTTTTTTTGTTTTTTTGTACGATGCTATTTAAGTTTCTGGCTTTTTTTTTTTTTTATGAAACTATTTAAATTATTCGTACAACTATAGCTTTAAGACCAGGGGATTTAATCACAAGTCTACATTTAAAACAGAAAAATTAAAAAAACAATACAAAATTATCTAACCACGTGTGAAATCAAAATATGAAAAAGACCCAGACATAATGTGGAGCATTGTAAAAACAGCCAAGTCTTACAACGGTGGACAAATATGTAGACTGTGCCAAGAAGAAAAATTAGAACTTATGACATACCCAAATAAAAACGAACTGTTAAATGAAAGAACGGAAATTATGACTAAATGCATCCACACTAAGAAATACCTCTTAGGTTCATACAACCATGGATGAAAACGCCATAAACCGTTTTAATTTAAAAATTGCGCGTTCATAAATTCCCTGCCAAGTGAACGTTCAAATAAAACACCGTTACAAGAGCGTTCTTAAAAAGAAAAATGGTAAACGGTAAAATCAGTTATTAAAAAACGTCTGAAGACACCACTCATGGTAGAAACCTGGGTAGCGAAATAACTCGTTTAAAAATGGAATATATATATATATATATATATATATATATATATATATATATATATATATATATATAGGAAAAACTACTAAAAAGTTGTAAGTTAAAAATGTATTTTTTTTTTTTGACAGTATTTATTTATTTCTATTATTATATATATATATATATGATATTTCAGACCGGCCTCGGCCTTTCATCAGAAACAAATGGTTTTAAAATTTAAACTAGAAGCGTCCGTCGCGAGAAGCGTCCGTCGCGAGAAGCGTCCATCACGTGATGCAGAAAGCAACAGAGTTTGAATATTTTTAAACGTAAATCTAACTGTAATAATTATTTAAAATGTTGTTTTAACCAAAAAATTTTTTAAGTGTATCTAAAAATTGTTTAACTATTGAAATATTTATAAAGATTCAAAATACATAAGTCCTTATTTAACCCTAGCCTATATGTATTTAATTTTAAAATCCAGTATTTTTCTTTCTTTCTGCGTGAGTATGTGGAACTAAAATCAGAATCTATCAGTAAACATTTGCAGTTTTCTAATGTGTGTCCTGGTTGATTGAAGTGTTCAGCTATGAGGGAATAAGGGTTGTTTTGGCGTATGCTTAGTTTATGATTATTAAAACGGAATCTAAAACTGTTTCCAGATTCACCAATATATCCACTATTTGGACATATTGAACAGAAGAGAAAATATATTATATTTTGGCTGTCACAGGTGAGGTGTGGTGAGTGTAATTTGATGTTGGTGTTGGGTAGAGAAAATACTGTATCGTTTACTAAATGTTTGCAAACTAAACAACGGGATTTATTGCATTTGTAATTCCCTGATAGGTTTGTATTTTTTAGATATTTGGTAGAGGTGAGGATAGCTGATTGGATGGGTGTTTGTTTCATTGCATTTATATATATATATATATATGTGTGTGTGTGTGTGTGTGTGTGTGTGTGTGTGTTATGTCTTGAAGGCTGTCACAATGCGTTGAATGAAGTAAAGGAAGGTCAGGAGGTGTTTGTATGACCTGTTTAATATTTCGAGACTATAATCTCATCATCAGAATGGCAGAGAAATCCTTATAATGACCGTGCTATATATATGTATATATATAAACAGGGTTATTACAAAAGAAAGAGAGGATTTCGAAAATTTAATAAAAACAAATATTAAGAGATAGAGACATATTTAACATATTACCAGATAGAAAAAGGTTCAAAGTTATTAAAATAAATTAATTCTTTTCGTTTTTGTTTTTTTGTCAGTTTGTGTAAATCGAAATTGTTATCATTTATGAAAACCCTTAAAATGAACACGTCACAAGAAAAGTCGTTTTTTGTATTGCAATTTGCGAAGTGTAACCTTAAGTGTAACCAGATGAATTCGTTGCATTCACTTATGCGCGAATACCCTTTGAAAAGCAATTAATCCGTCTCTTCCCTCCAGCTATGGATCAAATAACAGTGCAGATTTGGTTACATAGCTTTGGTTGGTAAACAGTCTACCGCACAAAGTAATGGCAACCTACTCCGATATCGGCTCGGAACGAGAAACCGGGGAGCTGAGTTCGAATTCCAGTTGGATCCATTGTATTCACTTACGCTCAAATACCCTTGGGAAAGGTATTAATCCGTCTCTTCCTTCCAGTTATGGGTTAAATAGCAGGACAGATTTGGTTCTATAGCCTTGGTCGGCAACCAGTCTACTGCAGAAAGCAATGGCAACCTACTGCAGGATAATCTTCTGCCCAGTCAGTCTTTCGAGACATGATTGCCCACGCGTGTATCTCGTATAGCACTTAACTGATTGAATATAATAATTGTAAACATAATTAAAAATTTGTACTGGGAATAAAATGGGGGATCTGTTTTCTATTGTTATGAAATAATAAACTGATCCCCCACAAATCATAATGTAATATAATCTATCACTTCTCCAGCTATGAGTTAAATGGCAGGACAGATTGGGTCCTATAGTCTGGGCTGGCAACCAGTCTACCGCAGAAAGTAATGGCAACCTACTCCGGGAAAATTTTCTACCCAGTCAATCATGTCGCTTTCGAGACATGATCGCCCAAGCGTATATCACATATGGCACTTAACTGAATGAAACTTAAAATAATAAATATTAAAACTTTTTGTTCTCCAGTATGTGTTGAATGAGTTTCTGTTTGCTTGGCATAAATTTTTTTAATTTTTCAAAATCCTTTTTTTCTTTTTGAAAAACCGTGTTTGTTCATATGAAATGATTTGTTTTAACATTATATTTGATCGATACTCGTATTTAAGTAGATATTCTGTTTTTAATCAAACAGTTTATTTCTACCGGTCTTATTATTTAAATTTTTATGTCATTCGGCAGGATTTGAACCTGCGACCTCTATCCACATAGATGAAGCCATCCAAGTGATCTGGCGCGTCTTAATTTTCGTAATAAAAAATTTATCGTTAATAATCAGGCCGGTAGAAATAAAGATATAATACTGTTTGATTATAAACAGAATATCTACTTAAATACGAGTATCGATCAAAAATAATGTTCAAACAAATCATTTCAAATTGTAGGCTGCTTATAACCAGTTTCGTTAATCTTCGTTAATTTCTGTAATATATATATATATATATATATATAGATGATAGCACCCACGTTCAAGCTTTCTACAGACCACTCAAAAACGGAATGCACGGCTATTATTAATAGCTCTTGTTACGTCATTGTGCACCGAAAGTGGGGAAAGAGCTCGCTGCAAGTCCATGATGTAACGAAAATTCCTCATCCACTCTTTTGTTTCCCCGACCCCTTTCGATCAGAAGACTAGACTTCAGAAAAAAAAACTTAAGATCAAAATAAACCTATGTCTTCCTTTCCTTCGTAGGTATTCATTCATAGATAGATAGATAGATAGATAGATAGATAGATAGATAGATAGATAGATAGATAGATTTTTTTTCGCCCAAGCAAGGCGAAAACGCCACTGATGCGCAGGGGGCTACGTAAGAGTGAAAAGATTGGAAAAGAGAGAAACCGGAAACCACAACCTAAACAGGAAACAAGGGATGAGCCTCTTCACCTGTTCAATAGACGTGGGTGGAGTGTGAACCGGGCGATAGTTTAGACTATCTACTCCAATTGAAAAAAAAAGTGAGAAGATTGGAGAAGAGAAAAACCGGAAACCACAACCTGAACAGGAAACAAGGGATGAGCCTCTTCACCTGTTCAATAGACGTGGGTGGAGTGTGAACCGGGCGATAGTTTAGACTATCTACTCCAATTAAATGGACAAAGTAATAGATAGATAGATAGATAGATAGATAGATAGATAGATAAACTTTTTATTTTCTGTAATTAAACACCAGTGTAAAAGAAATTGAAGGATCAAACATCCAGCCGTGATCATGGTATTAGGTGTCGTGGTCTCTGACGGTAGAGATGTAAAAGTAAACTGAAAGGTCATTAGAATGACCTTGCAGTTTAACCAGCTCTGATCATGGACTTGGGTGCCATTGTCTCTGAAGATATCGATGGCCACGTTTTTCAACAAAAACAAAAACGAAAAATTAAAGACGCGTGCTATTCTTGACTACAAATTCTTACTATGTGTGCCATTGTTTAATGCTGACAAGCCAAGGCGCAACTACGCGTGAACCCAGGGTGGGGCTCCTTAGCTACACAGCCAAGAAATACTGTAAATCCAACGAAATTGATTTCTAGCGAGCAAAGTTCAGAGTTCTTCATCATCCTGGAAATGAACCTCTTAGGCTCCGTCGTGTGAGGCGTTTTGAAGTAGGATTCCGACAATTTATCCTGCCCCATTATCAATACCCTGAAGGCTGTCATCAAAAAAGAGCGGGCCAATGGCTCCGTAGTTATGCGAAGCTTATCGAAGTCGTGTTGAGACTGTAATTGAAAATTATGGAATCTATGTTCAACAGCTTATTCGTTTTTATATTGCCAATGCGTTAGATTAACATTCTTTTGTATTAACGAACCTATTTGTTTATAATAAGCGAGTTTAAAAGGTCGCGGCAATTTTATTCTTGTTTTTCTTCTCTGCCTTACAGAACCAACAGATACAGATTGTTGAAATGTCAAAGGTACCGATATGTAAAAATCTTTCGTTTAGAAATTCTTCATTTAAAATAAACTAAAACACTCAAAAGTTCAACCTCAATTCGTAAATTCTATTCGTTTCCATTTTTGAGTGATGTGGTTTGTTTTTTCTTCTTTTTTTCTGTGGTTGTTTTCTTATGGAATTCCTGGTGTGATTTTTCAAGAGCAGACTTTAGTTGCATGTCGAAGGCATGATCTCTGACCTTATCGTTCTTATTTGACGTATGCCACCGTTAATGTACGCCATGACATTATATTTTCAACCCGAATGCGTACGCTGCCCTGTGACATTATGGCATGAACGAAACAAAATGTCGACGTTAACTGACCATTTATTAAATATCAATGTATAACCAAGACATTTTCTCGTTACTGGGAAAATCTCACTCTGATTTTCGCCTTAAAGATTTTATAATCTATTTATGTAAAGTCCTTCTAGTCACTCCTCTGTAAGCAGAAATTGTAGCTTAACTGAAATGATATCAAATTGACAAATTCATATTTATTTGACGTTATATGAAACAAAGCAAGGGAAAGAATGTTTTAGTTTGTCACATTGTGTTTCAGGTCAAAAACACGTTTGATTTTGTTTGTTTTTTATAATCATATCGCCCCAAGCAAGGCATTTTACTGCCACTGTTTTGCAGGGGGTTATGAGAAAGAGTGACATGTTATAGGGAGTGTCAAGAAGTGGGTAAGAGAAGGATGAGAATACTGATGAAAGGACCATGGATTAGTTTTAAAGCTTTCATTACACCCGAGCAACGCAGGGCTGTACTGCTAGTTGACAAATAAAAGATAGCTATTCTACTTTCTTTAACGAATTCGCAATATGTTTACTTCAAGCTATATACAGGGTGCAATGGATAAATTGCCGTCTAAATAACACAAAAAATGAATATAGCACTAGCATCTCATTTTAACAAATATATATTTACCAAAATTACACAAAATTATCTTGAAATACTAAAAAGTAAATTTATTCAATAAAATCGCCGTTGGTTTCAACCACGGCCTTCAGACGACTTTGGAATCTCTTGCATTCCTTTTGGACGGTCTCCTTGTTTAATTTGGTGAATGCTGCCAAAATCCTAGTTTTCATTTCATTTTTGGTTCTACAAGAAGCTAGCTCTCTCTCTCTCTCTCTCTCTCTCTCTCTCTCTCTCTCTCTCTCTCTCTCTCTCTCTCTCTCTCTCTCTCTCTTAACTACACCCCAAACGCATAATCAAGAGGGTTTCAATCTGAGGAGTTAGGTGGCCGGATGTAATGGGTGATGTGGTCGCAGAAATTGTCTGACAGCCATGACTGGGGTCTCGTGATTGAATGTTATGGTGCAAAGACTAGACAAAAGATCTTCCACCAGATGTCGGCCTCTGTGTTGAGTAGGGCCCTCACCAACAAATTCGAGGCTTATTTTTTTTTTATCACAAAGATCAAAGTGAAATTTCCGACATGCCGCACCTTCGTAATCCCCATTAGACTCATCCAATTCTTTCTGAATCCTCTGCACATTCCTCAGATTGATACCCAAGCACTTTGAGATGTTCGTATTAGAACGTCCGGTACGTATGTCAAGCTATACTGCATGTTGTTTTCAAATTTATGACGTCATGGTGCTCTTTTTCTAACAGACGGTGCCCAACTAGCCTTACTACACTGTGCAGTCAACAAAATAAAAAAAAACAAACAAACAAACAACGCGAATACGAGAAATTAAAAATATAAAATGGCGACAATTTACCCATCGCACACTTAAATGTCTCTAAAATATATAACGAGTAAAAAGTATTCAAGGCCGGTGCGGGCGAGTTAGAGGGTTGCTCCGTCTGAGAGGGTGAACTTACTTTCATTAAGATAGGGGCCCCAAAAGATCATAATCCGGCCCTGAATAATACTGAAATATTCATTAGAATAATCTATCCATCATTCCTTGAAACCAGTGTCTATTGGTGTCTGTATAAGCTTAGGGATCATCCATAGTGGTTGATATCTATCATGTTTTCGTTTTACAGACACAGAAGTGTTTTGACAGAGGATCTAAAATGCGACACGGAGATCCAAAGACGCATTGACAGAGCCAAAGACGCATTTCAGAAGCTAGCCAGAGTACCGAGAACAGATACATTAGAAACAAAGAAAAGAGTGCTGGATTGCTACGTGATATCTGCTCTTCTGCATGAAAGTGAATGTTGGACGATCTCATCAAGGATGAAGGAGAGGCTTGAGGCAGCAGAAATGTAGTTTTACAGACGGATGCTGAGGATACCATAGATGGATGGAAGTGAATGCTGGACGATCTCATCAAGGATGAAAGAGAGGCTTGAAGCAGCAGAAATGTAGTTTTACAGAAGGATGCTGAGGATACCATAGATGGATGGAAGTGAATGCTGGACGATCTCATCAAGGATGAAAGAGAGGCTTGAAGCAGCAGAAATGTAGTTTTACAGAAGGATGCTGAGGATACCATAGATGGATGGAAGTGAATGCTGGACGATCTCATCAAGGATGAAAGAGAGGCTTGAAGCAGCAGAAATGTAGTTTTACAGAAGGATGCTGAGGATACCATAGATGAATGGAAGTGAATGCTGGACGATCTCATCAAGGATGAAAGAGAGGCTTGAAGCAGCAGAAATGTAGTTTTACAGAAGGATGCTGAGGATACCATAGATGGATGGAAGTGAATGCTGGACGATCTCATCAAGGATGAAAGAGAGGCTTGAAGCAGCAGAAATGTAGTTTTACAGAAGGATGCTGAGGATACCATAGATGGATGGAAGTGAATGCTGGACGATCTCATCAAGGATGAAAGAGAGGCTTGAAGCAGCAGAAATGTAGTTTTACAGACGGATGCTGAGGATACCATAGACGGATGGAAGTGAATGCTGGGCGATCTCATCAAGGATGAAAGAGAGGCTTGAGCCAGCAGAAATGTGGTTTTACAGAAGGATGCCGAGGGCACCATGGACAGAGCACGTGTGCAACGATGAGGTGTTGGAAAGGATGCAAATGAGAAGAAAACTGATAATAAATATCAGAAAGAGACAAATGAGGTTCCTGGGACACGTGATGAGGAAGGAGGGCCTGGAGAACTTGATACTCACAGATTGGATAAATGGAAGAAGAGACAGGGAAAAGCAGCACGAGATGTACTTGTTAAGTCTGAGCAAATGGTTAACGGAGAGGGGCTTGGAAGAAATACCAAGAGAAAAATTGCTGAAAGCGACAAGAAACAGAACCAAGTGGAAGTGCATGATCGCCTACGTCCTGAAGAGACACGGCACATGAAAAAGAAGAAGTAGAAGAAGGGTGTTAAGAGCTAAAATGTTGCGAAGGTCCCTTGACTCTTATAGAAACCGTTATTAATCATTTCTTTAGCTATTCAGGGTCTTTGTTTTATTAAACTTATTTTCTGGTTTATTATTTTAAATTCTAACGGGGGTCCTAATATCGTAACACGTCGAATAAGTTACCAGATAATGAGTTACCTACGAAGAAAGAAATAATTTCCCAGGTTTCATTCCCCCCCACCCCCACCCATTATGGATATTTTAATAGCCATCATATAATAACTTTTAATAACTTTTTTTTTTAAATCACATCACCCCGAGCAAGGCGGTAACGCCACTGATGCGCAGAGGGCTACGTAAGAGTGAAAAGATTGGAAAAGAGAAAGCCGGAAACCACATCCTAAACAGGGAACAAGGGATGAGCCTCTGGAGTGTGAACCGGGCGATAGTTTAGTCTATCTACTCCAATTACAAAAAAAGCTTAGGTTGGTGACTTGCTAAATTTTAACTTAGTTAAAGTCCACGTCAAAGAAATTTCTGCTAAAAAACAAAACCGATCCTTCAATTAGGCATGAAAAGTTTAAAATTAAGCAAAAGTTAGGCAAAAACGAACAAAAAATGGCTTACTTTTAACAATATTCATGACAGTTGATTCCATCCCAAAACACACATTGTTTCTGCCAGTGAGTTGAAAAAAAATAATTTTTTTAACTTTTTGGCCAGTGAATGCTAGGGCATGGGAGGGTCAATAAAATAGCCAGTGTGACCTATACACCAAGGTAACAAAATACAGCCGGCCAAAAAGAAAGAAACAAACAAACAAACAAACAAACTGACTTCTGAAAGAAAAGTAATGACAAATACGCTTGGTTCACAGAGTGGGGAATTTTTTACCGCTAAGTCATAAACAAAATTACATATACATATTTACACGTGTCCCACGCAGAAAAACTATAACACATGTATACCACACAAGCAGTGTGCAAATGGTGAAGAGATAGGGGGTCTTACTTGTAGTAATTCCCAAATGGAATTTGAGCTACCGGAGTATTCTTTGTTTCTGGAGAGGCCATACTTAGGATTCACAGCAAAGCTTCAAGCACATTGGGTTTATATTCTGTATTACTAGCGAGGATATATTATTCAAACAGGACACAGCGAGTTACAGGTTTTTTCAAACTTGAGGACTGCGAATTGGAAAGTTTCTATATCAGGTGAAGATATATTTCCAACGAAAAACGGCGCTATAGAAAGTTGTGAAGGCCAATCAGAGAAAGAGTATATGAAGGGCTTGGTTTTGGACTTAATTTTAGATTCGCTAAAGAATGTGTGACGATAGTAGTAAAAACGTATTGAAGTATACTCTTTACTAATAGAATGACAGAGAAACTATCCGTCTTCTCTTTATCGCTCTACACATATATTCTTTCGTTTTTTTATATAACCCAGACATAGCGTACTTGGTCTACCGACGTCATGCCTAAGCCAACCAATTACCAATGCTCCCGCCAAAGTCAAAGCAGAAATGCGTAGGTGTTACGACTGTATAAAATAAAATAAAAATACGCGTATAATCCTCTTCGTTTCTCTTCTCTTAGCTTTTTGCCTCGCTTTCAGCCACACACACACACACGTGCTTCCGTGAGACTTCGCTTCAAGTCATCGGGAATTCAACAAACACCAAACCCAAAAGGATGACGTGTTAAAAAATCATATCCACGCAAGGAAAGAGATACAGATAAACAAGTACTAATTAAAAAGGACAATCCACGCGCGCAAATGCCGGAACAATTTAAATTAAACTTTTTGTAACTTCCAAACTAAAATAGACGTAAAATAATGTCAGTTAAGTGCCATACGTGATACACGTTTGAGCGATCATGTCTCGGAAGAGACATGATTGACTGGGCAGAAGATTATCCCGCAGTAGGTTGCCATTACTTTCTGCAGTAAACTGGTTGCCAGCCAAGGCTATAGAACCCAATCTGTCCTGCCATTTAACTCATAGCTGGAGGAAGAAGAGACAAATTACATTATTATATTAAGTATAATTAGAGGGGGATCAGTTTATTACTTCATCGCAATAGAAAACAGATCCCCCACTTTATGTCCAGTCGAAGTTTTAATTATGTTTCCAACTATTATATTCAGTCAGTCAGTTAAGTGCCATACGTGATACACGCTTGAGCGATCATGTTTCGAAAGAGACATGACTGACTGGGCAGAAGATTATCCGGAAGTAGGTTGCCATTACTTTCTGCGGTAGACTGGTTGTCAGCCAAGCCAATCTGTCCTGTTATTTAACCTATAACTGGAGGTATTAGACGGGTTAATACCTTTCCCAAGGGTATTTGCGCGTAAGTAAATGCAATGAATTCAATTGGAATTCGAACTCGGCTCCCAAATTTCACGTTCCGAGCCGATATCCATTGCACCACAACGCACAGACCGCGGGGTCGATTCCGTAACGCCCGCGAGTAGTCGCAGATGGCAAGACGACTGGCGCGCATTGACGTCGTGTTCGCTCTCAGGTAAAAAAATAATAATAATAATGTACTTTCACTTAAACTAACGAAAACTGTACTAATTGATTTAACCACAAAAAATAAAATAAATAATGATGGTATAGTTCGTATAAACCAGGCTTTTGGTCGTTATTATCACAACCACATCAAAATAATACTAGTCACCCTACCGCACGACTACAAATGAACTATATATCAGTGCGTTCAGTAAGTCATTATGTGGGGGCCTGCTAGATTGTAATCTATATTTCTACAGATTACTTGCAAGGTTACTTGGATAATTTTCTCATTCTGGAAATCTGCCTGGCACAAGGCCAGTTCCAAATGGGTTTCCCAACCAAATCCCTACAACTCACCATTTATATTTTACGAGTATTAAAATTCTGGGATTGAACAAGAAAGATGAAATAAATGCGCCAACGCATTCAGTTTGGAACAAAACAATGTAATAACATAGAATTAACAAATATGTACATTAAGTGCGTTGGCTGAATGGGCGCGTGTGAATTTCCTACCATTGACTGTATGAAAATAATTGTTACAATTTTTAGAATATGCTAGAATGTTCATCATTGTTGAAGGATACAAACAGTGTTAAAAATATATAGTTCTGTTAAGAGAAATTGTTCATGTATGAAAGTTCAGATAAAGCGTTCTTAGTACTAAGTGTACTGGAATTGGAACTTGAAGAGAAGAGTGGGTTGGGTGTTATGAATCTTCGTGTTTTTGCCATGTTGTTGATCTGATTAATGTCTGCTCCAACTGATTATTTTTACGCGGCAAAATGTTTATATAGGAGTTTAAACATCCTCACAAACTGGCAGTAAAAGGATTGCTTACTTACCTTTGCTTTGATTGGCTATATCGGACCAATCAACAAAAAGCTTACATTTATTAAACATACACAATGAATACATACTGAACTTGGTGCATGCAATTATGTGTGTGCGTAAGTATGTGTGTGTAGTTTCACAATACCCTGGCGGAAATTAGAAAAAATATTACGGAGTATTTTTTTTAAATCGTTCATTTACAGAATGATTAATAATATCTAAACTTATTTATAAATGGAACTTTGTCTGTGTGTGTGCGTCTGTGTGTGTCTGTGTATCCGTTACCTATAGACTCTGTAACGGCTGAACAGATTTCCTTGAAAATTTACACAGCTGTACTATAAGCGTCTGCGAGTATTTTTAGTTAGGTTTTGTGTCGAGGTACCCCCAATAAATACCGAAAATCGATAATCGAAAAAATCGGGTTATAGCAGGAGAGGTCCGATTTTAATCAAATTTGATACACTCATAGACAAAGACATAAGAAACGATATTCAGAAGTTTCAAGGTTGCAGTTCTTACAATAGTGCAGAAAATCGATAATATATATATAAAAGGCAAGATACCGGGTCTGATCAAAATCAGTTTTTCAGCCCTTTTATTTTAGTTTTTGCTCTAAGTAGGTATAATTGTAGTTCTTAGTCTCAGCTATTATACCATTTACTCAGAGGACTTATTTAGCCTTCAAAATTCAGTTTACGACCAAAAAAACTTATTTGATATCGATACCAGGAAATCAAAATTTGACTTACATCCATTCATTTTTCTTTCAGTCTACGGTTTCGCTTTAACTAGAAACAAGTATTGCTTTTTAGTCTTTCGTGTCAACGTCCAAAGAGTCTGAGCTCCGGGACCATGGATTAGTTTTAAAGCTTTCATTACACCCGAGCAACGCCGAGCTATACTGCTAGTTGGTTATATTTGGAAGGCCAGTGAACTCCCCTACCAGTTCTTATAACTATATCCTTAGATTGTTGTTGTCGATTTGATATAGTCGCTGGTGATTGTGATGATTCTGTTTATGATGACTGTTGTGTCAATTGTCGAGAAATGACCTCGGACTGTTCTTCGTCCGAGCTGCTTTGGCTAGCATCATTCTCGATGTACCCCCGGTTTTAATCTATCTATTGATATGTTAGTATTACCGGTATGCAGTTGTACAGAGAAATATTTATCAGCACGGTTTAACCCTCTTGGGCCATTCGCATCATATTTGATACAGTATTTCCCTATAAGGAAACATTTGGTATTCATTGACTGAGCAGTCAGTACTGCTTTCATTTGAAATTTATAAAATATTTCTCTTAAAAAATTTTTCAGGAAAATATTTCTTTCAAGGCTTGTTTTCATACTGTATCAAATATGATACGAATGGCCCTAGAGGGTTAATAATATAATATGATTAAGGCTTCTACTTGTCATAAAGTGGGGGATCAGTTCTATATTGTTATGAAGTAATAAACAGATCCCCCACTAATTACTACTTAACCCTCTAGGGCCATTCGTATCATATTTGATACAGTATTTCCCTATAAGGAAACATTTGGTATTCATTGACTGAGCTGTCAGTACTGCTTTCATTTGAAATTTATAAAATATTTCTCTTAAAAAAATTTTTCAGGAAAATATTTCTTTCAAGGCTTGTTTTCATACTGTATCAAATATGATACGAATGGCCCTAGAGGGTTAATAATATATGATTAAGGCTTCTACTTGTCATAAAGTGGGGGATCAGTTCTATATTGTTATGAAGTAATAAACAGATCCCCCACTAATTACTACTTAACCCTCTAGGGCCATTCGTATCATATTTGATACAGTATTTCCCTATAAGGAAACATTTGGTATTTCCCTATAAGGAAACATTTGGTATTCATTGACTGAGCTGTCAGTACTGCTTTCATTTGAAATTTATAAAATATTTCTCTTAAAAAAAATTTTTCAGGAAAATATTTCTTTCAAGGCTTGTTTTCATACTGTATCAAATATGATACGAATGGCCCTAGAGGGTTAAAAATTTGTAAGGGCCGTTAAAGTTTGGAGATAGGGGTTTCTTTACTGCGTCTTGTTTCACAAAGACAAACTCGCAAGTTCTGAGTGCTGATGGAACGAAAATATCTCATGAATAGTTCCGATATATCGTGAACCCTTAAATCTGAGTGATGTGTTGAGGTCTATGCCGATACCTGTTCAAATAACGTCGTTTGTCACCAATTTATGTGGATACTCCTGTCTCAACTAAAGGCAGTGGCAATCACAACTTTCACATGTAAATTGTGGGAAATTTAGTTGTCCTGTTTTTGTTTTTGTTTTTGTTTTTTAAACACCCTCACAAATTGGCAGTAAAAGGATTGCTTACTTACCTTTGCTTTAATTGGCTACATCGGACCAATCAACAAACAGCTTACATTTATTAAACATACACAATGAATACATACTGAACTTGGTGCATGCAATTATGTGTGTGCATACCCACCTTTTATTTATTTTTATTTTTTTTTATTATTGTTTGGAATTAGGGCGTTCAGGTGTTTAAACACCTGAACGCCCTAATTCCAAACAATAATAAAATAAAAAAATAAATAAAAGGTGGGTATGCTTGTTAAAAGATCATTTTTAATTACACTCTTGAGGTAGTTCTAGGGAGCTGGTTAATGTTTCTTTGATTCGGCCTTGTGTCATACTTAACCGAACTCCCTACAGCTTACAGGGTTTATGCAGAAATTATCATCAGAAGGTTGTTTGAACCAGGGAAAAAGTTTATCATAGCAGTTTTCATGAAAATACTTGTAGAAAAGACAGAGGGAAGCCACATCACGTCGGTAAGAAAGTGACTGAAGGCTGGGCTGCCAAGTCAGGACCGATTATATTGCAGATCTTCATTTGGATTTTATTATAAAACAACAATATTTTCTTTCATATTTAACTGGAAAAATCAACATTGAATATAAATGTTATTGTTGTTTTGTTTTAAGAAAACTGATCATTACTTTGTGGTGAACAAAACAAGTTCTAAATTTAAAAATTCAAATTTGACTCATTGTTAGAAATAAACGAATTTTCTCTAATTTACAAACTTTGCTTAACACCCACAAAACTTGCGAAATTTCACACCTCGATGTGAAATGTTTGTCGTCCAATAGAAAGGCCAGAATCAATTCGGGAGTGAATTCCCAAACGAAATAAACGACGGGCCAAGTTTGACCTTCGTCAGAAAGAAATGAGATGAGCGTAGTTAACACGTACCCTTGACAAACATCAAGCGATCGTATTATTATTGCCACTCTCTTTCTCTCTCACCTCCTTCTTCTTCATCGTTCACCTCTCATCTCCTGCCTTTTCACCATCCACCCTGAGCAATATTTTCAAAGACACTCCTATCCAACAACAACGCTCATACATACATACATACATACATACATACATACATACATAAACATTTTTGCAAGGACTACTACGTACTCTTGATACCCTTAACTTCTTAATACTGTTTCTAATTGAACATTAACTTCTACCAAATCATGTTATCCTTTTCCATTAATAAATTTCTATTTTAACATGCAAAATGTCTACTTTTATTCTTCCACAATTCCACACATTCCAATCTCCAACCTGCTGACAGCCTTCTGATAATTCTTAATAATCTGTAAGCTGTAAGGAGTTTGGTTACGTATAGCACAAGGCCGAATTAATAAACATTACCCATCTCCCTACAGTTTCACTGGTGACCCCCGACATCCAAAGAACATCTACTTCTTCGCTGGTGAACATCGATGTGAAAAAAGAACATCTAATGGAAGGATGAATTCTTCACTGGCGACTCCCGATGTTAAATTGGTTTTCTGACCAATGGGAGCAATTTGCAATACTAAAAAGACTTTATGATTCAGTGTGAAAAATTTAAATGACTTCGGATCAGCATCAGTCAGTCAGATGGGAGGAGAGAGAGAGGGGGAGAGAGACACAACTAAAATGTAACAGGAGAAACTTCAACCACGACCCGACTCGGACACAAGGTCGCGTCACGCATTGTCCTCCCCCTTTCTCATACTTTTACTTCTTCTTCATTCAAAGACATTCCTACCAAACAAACACTCATATATACACATACTCTTTCCAACAAATTACTACTATGAATATTTCTTCAACTCTTGATACCCTTGACTCATTACTTGTTTCTCATTAACTTCTACAAATTCTTGTTATTCATTTCGTTTAATAAATTTCTATTTTAACATTCAAAATGTATACTTTTATTCTTTCACAAATCCACACATTCCAATCTCCAACCTGGTGCCAACCTTCTGATCATTACGAATAAATAGTAAGTTGTAGGGAGTTCGGTTATGTATGACACAAGGCCGAATCAATAAACATTAATGTTATGTCGTGAGTAATAATAAATAACTCAACAACAGGAATAGGTTAATTGTTGTATTCCGTGAAAATAGTATTTACAAAGGTTATTAGTATCCAATACAAGAATAGATGTTAATCGTCTCAACCGTCGTAAGACGTAGTATGAGCAATGGGTACTTCCGGGTCGTCACCGGAAGGCTACGACTGACTTGTCGATCGCCTGCTCGGCACACTCTCTTCACGTAGATGCCACCATTACTTTACATAGTAATGGAATAGTCCATTATAGCCAAATAGGTGCGGGCGTCCCAACAATTAACCATCTCCCTATAGCTTCAACTACAAAATACAAGATAAGTGAATGCAACGAATTCGGCCGGAATTCGAACTCGGCTCTCTGAGTTCTCGTTCTCTTCAACACAAAGCGAAGATTTTAATAACCAATGAGACGTTTGGATGCCTTCTCGATATGCCTCGATGCAAATATTGACGATCACTTTTTATTTGTGGTGGATAGGAAATTAATAATTAAAAGCAACTTGCTTGTTCACTTTTACAAAAACTCACAATGACGTGTGAAATCCTGGTTTTGCCAAATAGAAAAAGGATTGACCACGTACTGAAAGAAAAAGTCGAAACCTGATTTCGCGAGTTGATGTTAAATTAATTTCCTGACCAATGGAAGCGATTTGCAAGATCGAGAAGAGTTAGCGATCCAGTGCGAAAAAAACTAAATGATTATAAAAGGCGAAAAGGAAGGTCAGCCAGACAGTCATGTGGAAGCAGCAGAGACGACAAGCTAAAATGTAACAAGGGAGGAACTTCAAGTTCACCCGGACGTTCGTTCTCTTCTCCTTCCTTCTCGTGTGCTGAGTCCTTTTACTTCTTCTCCATTCTCAACATTCTTACTCAAAGATAACATACATACACACATAGTACTATGAACTTTTGATACCCTTAACTTTCTCACTGAACATGAACTTCTACAATTCATGTTATCCTTTTTTATCAATAAATTTCTATTTCAGCATGCAAAATATATGTTTTTATTCTTCCGCAAATCCAACATTCCAACCTGCTGACAACCCTCTGATGATAACGAATAAGCTGTAAGTTGTAGGGAATTCAGCTATGTATGATACAAGGCCGATTCAAAATAATTTTAACCATCTTCTTATAGCTTCACATTCGCGTGTTGTTTGGATATTTTTTAATACTAATGTTCACTGAATACAACGCCAAAGAGCCACTTACGGTAGACATAACTGAACAATGTGTTATACTAACTGTATAAGTGTGTTGTGAGAGTTAACACTTTAGTTGTGAAGTGTGGACGTTTTTAAAGACTATATAGCTATTAAGAATGAGTTTTGTTTGTGTACGTGTGCGTGAGAGATCCATTATCAGTGAAACAGAGGAAAAAACCGGATCCCAACGGGGGTACCTTATCTACATGCTATTACATCTTAGAGGAGGAGAAAAAAAGAGGTAGGAAATGGTTGTCTTTTCATAGACTTAGACAGCACCACCTAATAGACGTTTTTGGCGAAGACCTGTGTTGTTTCTTATTTTATTTTCCACACACACATACAATAAAAATTATTTCACACCACGTGTATCTCAAAAAAATGCAATTGCGCGGGAATTCACTCCTTACCATACCCTGTGGGATCAAAAAACAAGGACGGCGCACCCAAAAGTTCGGACGTAGTGGAAAGCACACCACGTGGTCAAAAATATGATTTATTGACCAATCAGGGCTCGACATAAGAAACTCATTTCTCAATCTCCCCGGATCCTCACCATTCAGATAAAAGGAAGGTAGAAACTCTCAACAGACCAGAGGGAACAGCGACCAGCTGACACCAAAAGCTCACACGGACAGCTCGCGGTACACACACAGAGAGAATTCAGCAGTTCACACACCAGGCAGTATCACGTATCAGTGAACATTCTTTCACCCTCTCTTTTTCTCATCTCGCCTGCTACACATCGTCCTACCTTTCCCTCTCACATTCCCACTTCCTTTCTTTCTCCCTTTTTTTACAGCTTTACGGACAATTTCATTTTTGTACAAAAAATAATTCTTTTATTTTTTTTTAAAGGAAATAAACAAAAGTTTATTTTACTTTATTTGTAGTGCATTTTTCTTTTTTGTTATTTGTTTGAGGGACTTCTTAGCCCCCTCTACAAATTGGTGACCGACGTGAGACACTACATTTAAAAAAAACAAACAAAACGAAAGGAAGAACATAATGGAACCGCAACCAGACCAACAAAGAGACAGGGAATTTAACGACCTCAAGTCAACTGTAGAAAGATTATCTACCCAATTACAAGACTATCTACAAACACGACGACGGTACCCCCGCGATAAACGACCAGGCTACAGAAAGCGAAGTTTCAGCAGAGGCCGGACTGACAACTTCAATAAAAAAGATGAAATTTGTTACTACCGCAAAAGGTTCGGTCCTGAGGCGAGACGCTGTACACGTCCTTGTTCTTTCAACAACGTGAATGCGGGAAACAGAAATTCCAGCCAGTAGAGACGACAGCTGTTGCTGGATTTTTAACAAAAGATCGTCTGTTTTATATCCGTGACAAAATTCATGGATATAACTTTTTAATAGACACCGGAGCTGAAATAAGCGTGATACCACCAACACAAAATCAAGAGACTATGCCACAGTCTTATCATCTTCAAGCAGCTAACGGTACCAAAATACCAACTTACGGAGAGAAATCACTTAATATCAATCTCGGCATGCGACGGAATTTTTTCTGGAGTTTTACCATAGCCAGTGTAACAACGCCTATATTGGGGGCAGATTTTTTAGCCAGATTCAACCTGTCTGTCGACATGACTAATCGCACACTTGTGGATAATCAAACCAAGATTTCAGTAAGAGGAATCACTTCGAAATACCAGTCTACTGGAATCAGCTCTGCCTTACTCGAGGACCAGTACATCCGTCTGCTACTACGAAAATATCTACAACTCTCCCAGCCATTTAAAAACACAGACACCATAAAACATAATGCCAAGCACTACATCAAGACAACTGGACAACCTGTCTATGCCACCTCCAGGCTATTGAAACCGGACAAATATAAGATTGCGAAAAACGAGTTTCAACATTTATTACAGCAAGGGATCATCCGACCCTCGAAAAGTGCTTGGTCTTCACTGCTACACATGGTGCAAAAGTCTGACGCTTCAACATGGCGTCCTTGGGGCGATTTTAGAAGATTAAATGCTAAAACGGTCCCGGATAAATACTCTATTCCACATATCCACGATTTCGCCATCTGTCTGCAGGGCGTCACCATATTTTCCAAATTGGATCTCGTAAAGGCGTACTACCAAGTTCCAGTGGCAGAAGAAGACATTCATAAAACTGCACTGACCACACCATTTGGTCTTTACGAGTTCGTAAGGATGCCTTTTGGGCTGAGGAACGCCTATCAAACCTTCCAAAGGTTAATAGACGAAGTTTTTAGAGGTCTGCCATTTATATTTGCATATGTGGATGACGTTTTAATCGCCAGCAGAAACCTCGACGAGCACAGACATCACTTAGAGCAAACCTTTGAAAGATTATCACATTACGGTCTGAAAATAAATACAGAGAAATGCATTTTCAGCCAACCAAAGGTTAATTTCCTCGGACACTTAATTGACAAGGACGGAATATCTCCACTGCCCGAGAAAGTAAGTGAAATTTCAAATTTCCCACAACCAACATCAGTCAGACAAGTACGCAGATTCATAGGCGTAATTAACTACTACAGACGATTTTTACCTAACTCTTCTACATTACTTGCACCGTTAACAGATTTGTTACAAAACAAAACAAAGAACCAACAGTTAAAGTTAGAAGGGTCTACCTTAGAAGCCTTCAAACAAGCTAAAACTGCTTTGGCCAACTTTACAAAACTAAACTACGTAACGGACAATGAGGACACAAAACTCACGCTTACAACAGATGCATCTGAAATAGCTGTAGGAGCAGTCATACAAAAACTTGCTAACAACACAATGACTCCTATATCATTTTTTTTCTGCTAAGCTAAGCAAGACACAGATGAAATACAGTACCTTTTCAAGGGAGCTTCTAGCAATTTACCTTGGAATTAAACATTTTAAACACTTGCTGGAAGGAAGGAATTTCTGCATTTACACAGATCACAAACCATTAACATATGCACTACATACACATGTAGATAAATATGGTCCACGAGAAATCAGACATCTCGATTATATCGCCCAGTTCTCCACAGACATCCGATATATTAAGGGACAATTAAGAGAACATTATAGCAGACGCACTGTCTCGATCTACAATAGCCTCTTTAAATTCCAGTTCTTTAAGTTTGAAATTAATCGCACAAGAGCAGAAAACAGATGAAACACTTCCAGTTGTACAACAAAAAACATCCTTACAACTAAAAGAAATGCCCATACCATTTGGTAAAACAAAATTTTACTGTGATGTATCACAAACACATCCGCGTCCATATATACCACCGAGCATCAGACGACAAATTTTTCAACATTTTCACAATTTATCTCATCCAGGAAAAAGAGCCACTGTAAAATTAAAAGCAGAACGCTTTGTTTGGCCCAATATGAACACAGACATTCGCAATTGGACTAAAACTTGTATACCTTGCCAAAAGAACAAAACCCACAGACACACGAAATCACCACGTTGGCACTTTTAGCGCACCTGATGCTAGATTGGATGTGCGTTGTGGTGCATTGGATATCGGCTCGGAATGAGAAATCGATGAGCCGAGTTCGAATTCCAGCCGAATTCATTGCATTCACTTACGTGCAAATGCCCTTGGGAAAGGTATTAATCCGTCTATTCCTTCCAGTTATGGGTTAAATAACAGGACAGATTGGGTTCTATAGCCTTGGTCGGCAACCAGTCTACCGCAGAAAGCAATGGCAACCTACTGCGGGATAATCTTCTGCCCAGTCAGTCATGTCTCTTTCAAGACATGATCGCCCAAGCGTGTATCACGTATGGCACTTAAACTGACTGACTGACTGATGTTAGATTCACCAACATTCATGTCGACTTAGTAGGACTTTACCCACCTCAAAAGGACATACACATATTCTTACTATAGTTGACAGATTTAGCAGATGGCCTACAGCCATAGCAGTCAAAGACACTTCAGCCGCAACAATAGCCAGAGTTATACTGCAGGACTGGATAGCAATTTTTGGAGTACCTTCAGTAATCACAACAGACAGAGGTTCACAGTTCCAATCAACACTTTTTGCTAAATTTAACCAATTGTTAGGAACGAATCACATCAAAACAACTGTTTATCACCCTTGTGCAAATGGGATGGTTGAAAGATTCCACAGACAGTTAAAAGCTTCTCTAGCTATGAATTTAAATAATGCGGACTGGACAGACAATTTACCACTAATCCTTTTAGCGATAAGAAACACGGTGAAAGAAGATTTGCAAAGCACACCTGCAGAGGTAGTTTTCGGATCAGCATTAACCCTACCTGGACAGTATTTTAATCACAAGACAGACATTTCACCTACAACAACGTTTGTAACAGAATTCAAACATAAAAAGTCTCTTCTCAACTTTGCACCCACCAGGAAAGCAGAGAAACAAACTTACATCCCAAACGATCTTCACACATGTAAATATATATTTATCAGAAATGACACGGTTAAAAAACCACTCTGTCCAAATTATTCAGGACCATATCAAGTTCTGGACAAGCATGAAAAATATTTTACTATTATGAGAAAAGAAAAGAAAGATAATATCGCTATTGATCGCATTAAACCAGCGTACATCGAGGAACAACCTCATGCAATACCTCCACAAAAACATATTCACACAGAAAATGAGGAAGCTGGAAAACAAAATACTGACTTCACACCTACAACAAAAACCGGCAGAAAGGTCTACTGGCCGAAATATTTTCAAGAATATATCAAATATTGAAAAACGTATGTATCTTTCATATATTTTCCAATCTGGGAGGGGGAGTATTGTGCTGTTTCTTATTTTATTTTCCACACACACACACACACACACACACACACACAATAAAAATTATTTCACACCACGTGTATCTCAAAAAAATACAATTGCGCGGGAATTCACTCCTTACCATACCCTGTGGGGTCAAAAACAAGGACGGCGCACCCAAAAGTTCGGACGTAGTGGAAAGCACACCACATGGTCAAAATTATGATTTATTGACCAATCAGGGCTCGACATAAGAAACCCATTTCTTAATCTCCCCGGATCCTCACCATTCAGATAAAAGGAAGGTAGAAACTCTCAACAGACCAGAGGGAACAGCGACCAGCTGACACCAAAAGCTCACACGGACAGCTCGCAGTAGACACACAGAGAGAATTCAGTAGTTCACACACCAGGCAGTATCACGTATCAGTGAACATTCTTTCACCCTCTCTTTCTCTCATCTCGCCTGCTACACATCGTCCTACCTTTACCTCTTACATTCCCACTTCCTTTCTTTCTGCCTTTTTTTTTTTTTACAGCTTTACGGACAATTTCATTTTTGTACAAAAAATAATTCTTTTATTTTTTTTACGAAAATAAACAAAAATTTATTTTACTTTATTTGTAGTGCATTTTTCTTTTTTGTTATTTGTTTGAGGGACTTCTTAGCCCCCTCTACAGACCTAATTGAAATAGAATTTCTATATAGCTTACTAGAAAACGCCCTACAAGTACCAAATTAATAATCCAAGTTACACCTAGTCATGATCAAACTCTAGCAATAACTATGTTAAAGCTAGATTGCTCCCCATTCTTCTAAAAAATATTAAATCCTTGAAAAGAGGTATATGAAAATTTGTTTGCAGTTAAATTCTTTCAAGGGAAGTAACTATTTAAGAATAATGAGTTTTTTCCCTTTAATTGCTAATCTTTTTTTTTTCCAATTCCTCTGTATAGGTTAATTTTTAAATTTGCAGGAATTAATAGCATCAACTGATTGATGCTTTAAACTAAGATAAAAAAAAAAAAAAAAAAAAAAACAGTTTTCATGGTTTTGTAATTAGGACACTATTACTCGTCATTTCAACTTAATTTTAAAATGAGTAATTTCTACAAAGAAAATGGTTTCTCTTCCAAATATTTAATATTCTAAACAGTAGCTCATTCTGAAACTTGAAATTTGCATTGAATTCATTTTCCACAAATAAATACTTTTGGGAATTTTAAGATGCTTAGCTTACGAATGCACAAAAGTAAAATGCGATGAGAAGATGTGTGCTGTCGTCGGTTGAAATTTATAAAATCTTTGTTTTCAAACAATTTTTCAGGAAAATAGATTTTTCAACTTCAGTTGCTATTAGTGTTCTTTCTAGTAGAGATGAGGGGTTTCCAGTATTGTTGGAGTTTTCCTGTATTGATGGAGTGGGGCCCAGTATTAGTGGTGTGGTGGAGGGGTTCTAGTATTGATGGGGGTTTCCTTGCTAATTATTCCATTTGAAGTTGTGTGGAACATCAGCCTCTTGATTATGTGGTAGTGAACAAAATAAATTCAAAATTTAAAATTCAAATCTGACTCACTGATTTTGTTAGAAAAAAAAGAAAAAAATGAATTTTCTGGAATGTACAAACTTTGCACACAAAACTCGCAAAATTTCACACCTCAGTGTGAAATGTTTTTCAGCAAATGGCAAACTAGGAAACATCTAAAAAAAAATTCAAATAATCTTTAATTATAAAAAAAAACAAATAAAAAAATAACAAATTGCTTTTTACAGACCCTTTTTGCAAGCTGACAGAGTTTGTTTGTCATCCAATGGGAAGCTCAAAATTATATCCGGGTGTGAATTCTCAAATGACCTGTTTAGAGCCCCAGAAAACGAAATAGAAAGATGAGACAAGAAGACGGTCCCAGTAGAGAAAATACGAGCATAATTGACACTTCCCTTGACAAACATCAAACGATCGTATTATTATTGCCTCTCTTTCTCTCTCATCTTCTTTTTCTTCATCATTCACCAATCTACTTAATCTACCGATACCCTAAAGACTGAGCGAATACTTCAAACACACTACACATACATACGCATACTACTTTGAACTACTACTATGAACATTTTAATGACATTGTACCAACCAAATGACATTACTTCTATTTGTAAAAACCTTAATTGATATATATATATATATATATATATATATAATTTTTGTTTCTATATACAATTTGATATTCTTGTTTTGTACTCCCCTTATAGTGAGCTATCTACTAACAAGGCCAAATCAAACGAATCTGTTTCAACACACATATACTTCACTATAACGTATAACCCACTATAATGTCATTATTTTCCTCATGAATTACATGTGATATCCAATTTAGTTGTTACTGCTATTGAAAGTCCTTGAGTAATGTTATTTCTCTTGTTCAGCACAGTTCTTTGTGATTTTTGTAGATCAGGCCACAATATTCAAAGAAGGATGGTCTTCCCCAAAAACCACAGGCTTCATTTATTCAAAGCCGTTTTTAATCATTGGTCTGAGGAAATGTTTGTATACTACTAACAGTTTAGATATTTCTGAACAGGTTTATCTATTTCTGAATAGATTAGCAAACTAGATCCCACCCTTTTACAGTGAAATCAATAAAATGCAACCGCAACTTCTACTCCAACAGTTTCTTTCCTCGCACTTCCCAACTGTGGAAATCCCTTCCACACGATTGCTTCCCCAACGGCTACAATCTCCAGGAGTTTAAATGTAAGGTCAATAGACACCTCCTAACACACTAACCTGCTCCCATTCTATCAAACACTCTTCCCATCTGCCCAACCCTCATCCTCGGTACCCTTACTCATCTGTCACCTTCCTCCTGACATTCTCTATGTCTAACCACTCCTTCTCTTTACCTTCCCCTATGTAGCCCCATGCGCAATAGTGGCAGTGGAATGCCTTGCTTGGGGTGAGATGATGAAAAAAAAAACAAAAGGTCTGGTGTCATGCATGACATCCATATGAAAGTCTCTATCTGACAACAGTACTTAAATACATGATTCGAGTTATATAGTAAATGTTTTGATCTTGTGACAATTTGCAGTGTTGTGTGAAACTGAGGCCATAGGGTGCATCAGCCATGCCTGGTACAAGGCCACTTCTGAACATAGCCGACAATTCCCACATTTAAAGATATCATCAGGTTGTTGAAAAAAAATAAGTGGAATTTTGTTTGCTGAACATTAACATAAATGTGTAAGAAGAAGAATGTTCGATGAGAAACAAGTAATGAGTTAAGGGTATCAAGGGTTGTAGAAATGTTCGTAGTAATAATTTCTTTGAAAGAGTTTATGCATATGTATGTATGTATGTATGTATGTATGTATGTATGTGTTTGTTTGGTAAAAATGTCTTTAAATGGAGAAGAAGAAGAAGTAAAAGGAATCAGCACACGAGAAAGAAGGAGAAAGAAGACAAATGTCCGGGTCAAACTTGAAGCTTCTTCTGTTACATTTTAGCTTGTCGTCTCTGCTTCTTCCATCTAAGAGCCTGCCTGACTGACTGACACTGGTTGAAGTCTTTTATAGTAATTTAGATATTTTTCGCACTAGATTGCAAAGTTTTCCAATTTGCTTCCATTGGTGAGAATATCAATCTAAAATCTACTTGCAAAATCCGATTTCAACTTTTTCTTTAAGCACACGGTCAATACTTTTTCTATTTGAGAAAAACCAGGATTTCACGTGTCATTGTGAATTTTTGTAAAAGTGAAGAAGAGAGTTGATTTTAATTCTTAATTTCCTATCCCTACAAAACTACCTCTATCACAGCCTATTCTACATTCAATTTCCTTATTTACCACAGTAGATTTGTTATAATGGATCCATACACAGGGATATTTGATGTATTTGGTATTTTCTGATTTCACATTTTTATGATGGATTCACTGTAGGTGTTATCGGTGCTTTCATTTGTTGCAGAGGCAAAAATGGGTAAAATTGCAAAGTAGAACGATGTTGTAACTGCTGTAGAGGATAATTTCTTCTCCACCTTGGCAAGCATAATTCCAAGCATCAAACAAAAGATGGCATTGAGTAAGGTGAAATAAAAATATATAATTTATTTACATGTATAGAAAAACTGGTAATGTCTATCTGTTGCTGTTGCTATGGCAACATGTAGAGAGTGATGAAATTAGAAAAGAAATGGACATTTTGTGCTGGCAATAGTCATTGTTAGTAGCATCTCTCTTTCAGTGTGTTGGAGTTGACATCAAACACTGGTCTATGTCTCATCTCCCTCTCTCTCTCTCTCTCTCTCTCTCTCTCTCTCTCAGCATGTCAGTCTTGACATTAAACACTGGTCTCTCTCTCTCTCTCTCTCTCTCTCTCTCTCTCTCTCAGCCTGTCAGTGTTGACATCAAAAACAAGTCTATGTCTCATCTCTCTCTCTCTCTCTCTCTCTTTCTGTGTCTCTCTCTCTCAGCCTGTCAGTGTTGACATCAAAAACAAGTCTGTCTCATCTCTCTCTCTCTCTCTCTCCCTCAGCATGTCAGTGTTAATATCAAACACTGGTCTATGTCTCATCTCTCTCTCTCTCTCTCTCTCTCTCTCTCTCTCTCTCCCTCTCAGCCTGTCAGTGTTGTCATCAAACAGTGGTCTATCTCTCTCTCTCTCTCTCTCTCTCTCTCTCTCTCTCTCTCTCTCTCTCTCTCTCTCTCTCTCAGCATGTCAATGTTGACATCAAACACTGGTATGTTTAAATTTGGGCATATATAGTTTTCGTGACAAGGGAGAGTGGTCAGCATAATTAGAATAAAATAATTTGATCAGATTGCAAATTGATCAAACTGATTGCAGGGCCGATTTAGGTACTATAATTGTCTTGGTGGAATTAACAGAATAAATTAAAAATGATAATGAATTAAGATTTGAAATTTCAGAATTTTCATAAAAAGGTTCGAGTGTAAGTGATAGAAGACTGAGTCTGTATAGCTAGAGTAAAGCTTCTACTAAAAATCTACCCCCCCGGTAAAAAACTGTTCCAAGAAAATGGTTGACTACTACTTAGAAAGTGGAAGACAAAACAAAGGGAAGTAATTCAGTCGAGAAAAGTAAGAGAAAGATTAAAGAGTTCTTTTGTTATTTTTCACCACATTCAGAAACATCAGAATTTTTGTTTTCAACAAAGATACTAGATATTTCATCAATATCAAAAATTTCCAAATCTCAAATCTCATCAAAGACACTAAATATTTCATCAGTGTCAGAAATTTCAGAATTTTCAACAAAGTCTCCAGACTGACACTTCTGCTGTTCAGACTCATTGTTTCGGCAATTAAACCTTTGCTCAAAACAATATGCAAGATCATAAAATACTCCTTAAGGCATGTAGGGATAATGACAAGGAAACACACATGTCATTTTTAATGAAACAAGATAAGGAATATATTTACAAATTTACACATTTGAAATTTCAGTAGCAAGTTTCAGGACAAGTAATATTTACTTTCACGCAAATACCCTTGGGAAAGGTATTAATCCGTCTCTTCCTTCCAGTTATGGGTTAAATAGCAAGACAGACTGGGTTCTATAGCCTTGGTTGGCAACCAGTCTACCGCAGAAAGTAATGGCAACCTACTGCGGGATAACCTTCTGCCCAGTCAGTCATGTCTCTTTCAAGACATGATCGCCCAAGTGTGTATCACGTATGGCACTTAACTGACTGAATCAAACATTAAATGTTTGTAGTTTTGATGAATTTTCAAAAGAAAATGTTCATATTAAATCAGTGTACATGAAGTAAATTTTCAAAATGCTTAAGACAAATTGAGTGAGTTCATTTCTCACATAAAAGTTATACAGTTGTATTCAATATGAATAAAAAGATATATTTAAGGTACTTAGCTTTGGAACTGAATAGAGTTCTTTAAAATTCCTGAGCTCTCATTAGAGGCTGATAATGTATCAGCATGTAATTTGACACCAGAATTATTTAGATGCATGGGACTCTACCTTTCTCTCTCTCAATTTTTCTTTTCTGCTTGATTCATCTTTTTCTGTCTATTTATATCATGAGGAGATTTGACATCGGCTTGTTACTTTTTCCCAGTTTGTAAGCCACTCCCTTTTCATTGGTTAAAGTAAATTTTCACATAGTCTTGCTAAACTTTGGCTTGATCTTTCCTTTAGCCCAAAGCCTATCCAGTAAAAAAAATAAATTTTTGTACTAGCTTTCAAATTTGAAAACAGTGAAGAAAAGAGAGTTATTTTTATTTTGTATTTACCACATCTTAATGTATAAGAATGATATTTAGCTTTACAATTAGTTTCATTATCAATGTATTCAATGTCAATGTTATTTTAATTTTGGTAAAGGAGAGATATAGCCTTCGTTTCACCCTTTTTGGTTTGTTCTTAGTGCAACTACTACAACCTTTGATGTTCCTGATCACAATAATAGTATAGTGGGTTATCCGTTCTAGTGAAATGAAGCTGTATGTTGAAACAGATTGACTGAGTTTGGCCTCGTTATTAGATAGCACACTATAACTTATAAAAGGGGTTATAAAATAAGAAAATCAAATTGAGTATAGAAACAAGATTTTATATGTACACATATATCAATTAAAGTTTTTACAAATAAAATAATGTCTTTAGGATGGGTCCAAAGGAGGTTAAAATGTTTATAGCAGTAAATGCTGAAAAGAGAGTTTGTGCATATGTATATGTGGGAGTGTTTGCCTGTTAAGAATATTTTTGATGTATCCTTTGGTCAGTAAGTAGCTCAGTGACAGTGAAGAAGAAGATGAGAGGGAAAGGAGGCGAGCATAGTGTATCGCTTGATGAGGTCAAGGTATGTGCTAATTATGCTAGCGCTTTCTCAACTCTAGTGATGCTTTCTGTGTCGGCTTTTTTATTTCATCTTTGTGGGTCCCAGCAGGTCATTTGGGAATTCACACCCGTATTTAATTCTGGGCTTCCCATTGGATGATAAATAAAATTCACGTAGGCTCATGAACAGGAATTTGATATTTATTAATTTTTGGTTTTCTGCCGGAACATATGCGTGGAACCGGATGTGCACCGACCAGTTTTGGTCATTTGCTTTCTGGTCCTCAGAGTGAAAACATCTGATCCCTCGCTTTGCTCGGTATCACCACAATTGTAACAGTAGTAATAGTATTAGTAGTCGTAGAAGTAGCAGTATTTAAATGTTAGTGGCAGTATTTCACTTCTTCACCTTCAGCATCAGCAGCATACAGCAAACCTTTCCTTTCAACATCTGAAATCTCTCAATCAAACCCCAGGTTAGAGAGTTCATGACAAATAATAATACTGAAAGAGATAAAAGGCTTAGGAATGTGAGGAATGTTCATTTTGAAGTTGCCACTTCTAATGTCCGTAAGTTGGTTTGTGAGGAATGTCTCTGAAGAGGTCACTCCTGAGGTCAGTAAGTGCTTTTCAGACAGGAAAGAAGGAAAGAGGCCAGTATAGTAGCCGCTCGACTTAAGTCAAGGGGAGACACTGGTTACTCTAGCCTGTCTGTCCATCTGTTTGGCGATGCTTTTTGTCTCTGCTTTTTATATCCGCCTTTTGGATCAAACAGCTTGTTTTGTATTTTACACTTGTATTTGATTCCGGGCTTCCCATTGGCTGGTAAATAAAATTCACGTAAACTCGCAAAATGGAAATTTGATATTTGATTAATTTTTATTTTTCAACTGGAACATCTGCACAAACATGGATGCGCATGACGAGTTTTGTTCATTTGCCTTTTTGTTGTGAGAGAGAAAACATCCGGTTCATTGTTTTTGTTCGGTCGGTATTACCACAACCTCACTCCTCTGAGAATAAACAATTTACTTTTTCATCAATTGTTTTTCAAGGTTCACAATAAAAATCCAAGTCACTGGAATTAACCAATGTCTATATTCACTGGGTCACATGTCCTTGAGGTCATCAGTGTATGAGTTTGGTTAGTTCCAGTGACTTGACCCAAAATGTTATGAGTTCAATACCAGGCTACAGCAGTGATGAACAAATAACTTAGAGAGTTAAATTAAAGGGAAATAACTACATCACTACTAGAAGTGGCAACACACATACAATGAGAATGATATACTCCAATGGTTGTAATAAAGAGTTCAGTTTGAAATTCCTAGCATTTGAAGAAGGCCAGAGCATGCAACGGCCAAAATGTCATAATAATGGCAATAAAAATTAGGACAATAGTCTTGTGGTGATACCGACCGAACAAAAGCGAGGCACCGGATGTTTGCACCCTCACAACCAAAAAGCAAATGACCAAAACTCGACTGTGCGCAGCTGGCCTGGCGCAGATGTTCTGGTTGAGAAATAAAAATTAATTAAATATTAAATTTCCAGTTCGTGAGCCTACGCGAATTTTATCGGCCAACGGGAAGCCCAGAATCAAATACGGATATGAATTCCCAAATGATCACCTGCGATCCAAAAAGTCGAAATAAAAAGCCGATACGGAAAGCACCGACAGACAGACCCAGATTCAAGAGTGACGAATGTAATTAGTAGCCCCCTTGACCCAAGTCAAGCGGCTTACTATCCTAGCCTCCTTTTTCTCTCCTCTTATCTTCGCTGTCTCAAAACTACTTACTGACCTAAGGAGCGTATACATCAAAGACATTCCTTACTTACAGCGCTCCCACATACCTAAGTATTAATTCTCTTTTCAGCATTTTATTGCCATGAACATTTTAACCTCTGTTAGACCTATACTTCAAGTATTACTTTAATTGTAAAAACCTTAATTGATATGTGTATATATAAAATGTTAATTTTCAACTCAATTTGCTTTTCTTGATTTATAATCATTTTATGACTTATAGTGGGCTACCTACAACAAGGCCAAATTCCATTAACCTGCAACAATATACAACTACCCTTCACTAGAACGGACTCCCACTATAAACTGGAAAAGAATGGATAACCCACTATAGTTTAAACAATGTAAATAGACTTCAAATTTTAGTTATAAATTTCTCTGGTTTTCATTTTAAAATATTTTAAAAAATGACTGGCAAGATTTTACACTTAAAATTTTCTAATAGTAACTCCGGTCTTGAATAATGGATAGATTTTAAACAACAGCAAAATGTTGCCTTTAAAATTCTCTGATGAGTTTTTCAAATAACTCCAGTCTTAAATACTGGATAGATACTATTTGCCATAAGAATAGAATATTCATTTAAAATAATTTTTCAGGGAAACGAAAGACAGAATTTGGGTATAAATTCTCCCGTTTAGTTTTAAAATTATCATTTGGTTAACACATTTAGTTCAGTTCAGTCACAATATCAAATGGAAAAAAGATTTTCTAATAATTTTATAATGGAATTTTTGTTATTTCAGTCAAAACTGAATTTACATTTGAAATAATTTTTTGAGTTGGAATTTTACACAAATTAAAAAAATTCACAAAACCAGACAACCACTATGTAAAATTTTACAAGGAAAACACATTTATTACACAATTAAGAAAAAGGTACTAATAAAAGTTTGCTTTGTGCGCCTATTAAAACAGGATAACAATTCCTGATAAAAAAAAGGATTACCATCAACAAATTAGAGTTAGGAAGAATTTTCCGTCTTTGTTGTCCAACTACAGGAGAATTTTCGTTTGAACTTCAAAATTCTTTGGTTTCTCTGCAGCTGGCTGGTAACTGGTGCTTTCTTGATGTTAAAAGCCTTCTGCTCCCAGATATTAATTTGCCTTTTCTCTTTGCTGTCAAAATGTCTTCTCCTCATCCACTGACTTGAGCTCTATTTATTCAGAAATTTAGGCTCACACAGCTTGCCCATATGATTTCTTACAGGGGCCTGAGACCAAGTCTCTCATTGGTCCGTATATTTGAAAAAAATGATTTTCCATAGAACGGCATCCTTCCCAAATATTTGGTGGGTGTTACCCACTGAACTGAAAAGATATACAAGTGTAACATCTTTTTACACAAACCTTCAGGCCTTCATCAAAATACACTTCTCTCAAAAGAGTGTGTTCTAAAAAAATAAGGATAAACAACAATATATATATATATATATATATATATATATATATATATATAAACTTATTTATATATATATAAACTCATTTATAAATGGAACTTTGTCTGTGTGTGTGTATATGTGTGTGTCCGTTACCTATAGACTCCGAAACAGCTGAACCGATTTTCTTGAAAATTTACACAGTTGTACTATAAGTGTCTGCGAGTGTTCTTAGCTAGGTCTTGTGTCGAGGTACTCCCGATAAATATCGAAAATCGATAATTGAAAAAATCAGGTTATAGAAGGAGTAGTCCGATTTTAATCAAATTTGATATACTCATAGACAAAGACATAAGAAATGATATTCAGAAGTTTCAAGGTTACAGTTCTTACAATAGTGCAGAAAATCGATAATATATATATATATATATGAGGCAAGATGTTTGTGTGTGTGTCTGTTTATCTGTCTGTCTGTCCTTTATACAAATCCAGAATTTTTATCCAATTCTCACCAAACTTCACACAAATATTCTTTAGGCTGAGTCTGAACTCCAGGACCATGGATTAGTTTTAAAGCTTGTATATATATATATATATATATATATATATATATATATATATATATATATATGTATATACTGTAGGGAACGTCAGCTATGCTTGCAAATTGGCTTTGTGTCAAACAGAACTATTTGAAAGAATCAGAAAGTTGAACAAACGATAAACGGGTTTTGTTTGTATTAATAAGTGTAAATTTATTTAACAAGAAGAATGACATCGATTTTGTTTTTTTTTTAAATAACACCTATGTTTGAAAGTTCAGCATAAAGTTTTTCTTTGGAATGTGTGTCTAAAGTGTCCAGTTTTCATAAAGTCAGACGAAAAGGATTTGTGAAGAATAGACAAATCTGATGTCATTGTGAGTGTGTACAACTGACAACTGTAGTAGGTGAACAAGTTCGTCCTGAATGAAATGAAAATGATGTCTTTTTTGCGCGTTCTTTTTTGTTGCCAAATAGTAAATAATGACAGGGAAGAAGTGCAGTGTGAAAGAGAGAGTGAGACAGTGTGAAAATGCCAGTCACGGGATTGGTGTCAGTCAGACGACTAGTAGCACTGTGTTCTTTCTTTCTTTGTTGGCTGTATATGAGGAAGAAGGAGAAAGTGGGAGAGTATAAAAATGCAGGTCATCTGGACTATGCATTCAGTAAACAACCTGTGATGAGGGAAGGAAAATATCATGCGTATTTATGTGACTGTGAAAAATAGGATCAGATCAATTTTAAGATTTTTTTCCTTGCTCCTGATTGGCCAATAAATAAGAGGTTGTATTTATTTTGTTTTTACAGATGTCAGCACATAGTAAAATTTAGTGAACCAAGTGTCATAAGAAAAAAGCTTTTCTATTAGTGAATGTATAAATGTATATGCTTTTTTATTGGGTACTGAAAAGGTATGGGTGTGTTTAAGCTCAGATTTTCTGTGCAATCAAATCTTACAAATTCCGACAATACATATTATCCTACATCTATAGCTCAACTCAGATGTTTCATGCACTATGCAAACATCAGGTGTATATTAAAAACTGGTTCATATATATTAATGAATATATATATATTATGAACTGGTTCATTAACCAGTTCATAATATGCACCTGATGATGGCGTAAGGCATGAAACTCCAAGTTGTGCTATAGACATAGGATAATATGTATATGTATCCTTAATATATAATAGTTATGTTACACTGAGCACTGTATTATTAACACCAGAAAAATATCTTTATGTGCATATACTTGCATATATATATATATATATATATATATATATATATATGCCAATTTATTATATATTTATATATATATATGCAAGTAGGCCGGCGCTGACAAAAATGTCGGCAAAATATTTACATCGATATTCTGTTTAAAATGATGGCAACATATATATTGACGTATCTACTATTGAATATCTTACATTAAGACGTAAGAAAAAATAATTGAAACACTCAAGTATATATATATATATATATATATATATATATATATATATATATGATATTTTTCTTTTCAGAACTCAAATTATGTAAGAAATGTCCAAAGATTTTTACTTTCGAGCGCTTTCGACTATACTTTTAGCCATTATCATTGAATGAATTTTGTTTTACTTGTAAATAAATGTGTAAATTTTATGTATATCGAGTCATTTGTGTATTATGTACTCAACACGGTAAGCACATTGAAACCTGCATATATATATATATAGTCGTCCACAGACAGATCTGTTTCGCTGTATCACAGCTCATCAGTACGTTTAGACTCCGATTGCTTTTTAACCCAGGATTAAAACCCGACCGAATTGGCGTCAGTCGGCGATTCTACCTCTGGGCTATGGGCGCTCGGTAGAAGAAGGCAGACTTTTTAGCGTATACATTATCATTATACACGCCCAATAGCCAGAGTGCTCTAATTCATTACAGAATGAGCGATATATATATATATTTTAATTCAGATACTTCAATCCAAGGGAAAAAAGCAGGAAGGTAAATTCCAAAAAACCCGATCCTAATTAATATTAAAAATTTATTTTAATATTAAAAAATGATACAGGAAGAGAGCTCCATGTAATAAAATATTACAGAGCAAATATATATATTAAAAAAGGATTAATTCAAAGATGTTGAATGGCCATTTCGATATGACGATCCCCACGGGGAGCGACACATCACCTCAGCAACAGAAAAAAAACTTTCAGAAACTGGAGAAAAATTAGTCTACTTTTCCTTTTTAAATAGATTGCAAAGAAATTAAAAAATAAATAATAATAAAATAAAATAAAATAAAATAAAAAAAATAAAAATAAAAATAAAGGGAAAGAAAAAGAAAAGGAAAAAGAAAAAGAAAAGGATAGAATAAAATCAAATAAATAAGAAAAGAAAAAAAAATTGACATCGTCTGGGTTCGCAAAAAAAAGGGGAGAATGTAACTAAAAATTAACCAACCCTTCCTCAAAGAAAATAGTTCCCCCACCTATATAAATAGTTTATCCAACCACCCTAAGAATATTATAAGACAAATACCCAAGATAGTAAATAATAGGGTTAACCAATTATCTTCCAATATAAAAATTTTCAACGCAAGCAAAGAAATTTACGATAAGGCCCTTCAGAAAAGCGGTTTTGTTAATAAGTTAAAGTATGATAAGCCTGCTATAAACCCTGAATCTTCAAAAACTAAAAACACCCGAAAATGTAGAAAAAGGAAGATAATTTGGTTTAACCCTCCTTATTGTAAGCTAACTAATATAAATATTGGTAGGTATTTTCTCAAATTAATTGATAAACATTTTAATAATAATAACAATCCCTTAAATAAAATTTTTAATAGATTCACCCTAAAAATTAGTTATTCTTGCACCTCTAATATAGATAATATAATTAATTCCCACAATAAACAAGTTTTAACGAACCTAAATAATACGGAAGCTAAATCCGGAATTGTCGACAAATGCAATTGTTATTCTGTGGATGCCTGCCCGGTGCAAGGCAAATGTAAATCCACTCATGTAATTTATGAAGCCCGCATTTCTCCATCTAATAACAAGGACAGTTACCGGAGCTATATTGGCATGTCCGCGGGCTCTTTCAAACAGAGGCTTTATAATCACAGGTACTCGTTTTCGAACCCTAAACAGAGATTCCAGACGGCACTGTCACGTAGGTTCTGGGAAATGAAGGAGGAGGGGCAGGACCCCATAATCAGCTGGAAATTAATAGGCTCAGCTTGTACTCCTAAAAGTTTTCGTGATAGGTGTCGTCTGTGTTTATTGGAGAAGATTCTGATTTTGAAGTATCCTCATCAGGACTTACTTTTGAACTTTAGAAGGGAATTTATAAACAAGTGCCGCCATAGGGCGGATTTTAAAATTTAACTTCTAATTTTTAATTTTTAAATTCTATATTTTTCTATAATTTTTTATTATTTTAAAAAAATTTTTTAATTTTAATTTTAATTTTTTTTTTTTTTTTTTTTTTTTTATGTGTATGTTTGTGTGTGGATGTGCATATTTGTATATATGTATTTATGTATGTGGGCTATATGTTATTTTGGAAAAAAAATTTTTTTAGCTATGTAAATGCTCCTTTTCATAATATTCATTAATATGTATGTGTGAGTGCATAAGGAATATATATATATATATATATATATATATATATATATATGTGTGCGTGTGTGTGTATATGTGTGCATGTATGTGTACACATGTATATTATGTCTATGTGTGTGCGTGTGTGTGTATATGTGTGCATGTATGTGTACACATGTATATTATGTCTATATGAATTTTTTGTATATAGGTGTGTACACACATATATATATGTGTGTATGCGCATGTATATGTATATTAGTGTGTAATAAATTGAATGTATGTGTGTGTATGTGTATGTATATATGTATTCTTATTCGTTAAATGGTGTGTGTATATATATATATATATATATATATATATATATATATATATATGTGTGTGTACTTCTATTGATATGTATATATAATAATTGTAATTTTTTTTTTTTTTTTACCTAGTATTGTCTTTATTTAGTTTAATTTCAAATGACCTAATTTTTTTAAAAAAATAATTTTATTTCAAATCCTATATCTTTTTATTCCCTTTTATCAATAATTATGCCTTTTTAAGTAAAGGCTTTTTTTAATACTTCAACGTTTTGGGGAAATTAGATTTTTGAATTTGTCCAGCGTCTGTAATATTTAAAAAAAATTTTTTCTTTAGTTTCTTTCTTTTTCCCTCCCTTCCTTCTTTTATCTCTCTTACCAACTTTTTTCCGTGTTGCTTTAAATGATTCAACACGGCTGTCTGTTAATTTTTAGTTACATTCTCCCCTTTTTTTTGCGAACCCAGACGATGTCAATTTTTTTCTTTTCTTATTTATTTGATTTTATTCTATCCTTTTCTTTTTCTTTTTCCTTTTCTTTTTCTTTCCCTTTATTTTTATTTTTATTTTTTTTATTTTATTTTATTTTATTTTATTATTATTTATTTTTTAATTTCTTTGCAATCTATTTAAAAAGGAAAAGTAGACTAATTTTTCTCCAGTTTCTGAAAGGTTTTTTTCTGTTGCTGAGGTGATGTGTCGCTCCCCGTGGGGATCGTCATATCGAAATGGCCATTCAACATCTTTGAATTAATCCTTTTTTAATATATATATATATATATATATATATATATCCGAGTGAGTATAGAAAAAAAAAATTAAAAGAAAAAACCGACCCTCTAAACTTAAAATTAAGATTAAACATACAACTTTATACAAAAAACTGATAAAATGCTAATTCGCATTTACTTCCCAAAAAATACAAATTTAGATTTCTTGAAATAACTTCGCCTAAATACAATTATACTCCAAACTTGAATATATAAAAAAAATGGAGAGAAAAAAAAGAAAAGGAAAAGGAAGAAAAGAGAGGAAAAGAACGAGAAGAGAAAGAAAAAGAAGGAAGAAAGAGGAGAAGAGGGGTATATATATATATATATATATATATATATATATGTGTTTTGTTTTTTCGTTTTTTTTTGGGGGGGGGGGTTAACCCTATAAAATAAAAAAATATTCCATACCGAAAAAATCTAAATTGGAAAGAAAAAACACCCCCACTCCTATCACGTCTATGAAAACCTAGACACAGGATCAAAGTAAATACATGAATTAGGTCCACTAACAGCAGATATCAACCAATTAAATGATAGCCAACCATAAAAATGACCACTCAACAGCACCCTCTTAGAAATCCTAACCAAAAGATATACCCAACCGATAAAAAGATAAAACGTACATTCCAACAGATAATACCATTAATCAACAATTTCACACTTACACACCAAATTCCTCAAAAGTCTAACGATCAAAACGAGACATTCACTTAATTACCAATAATCCCAACCAACCCCCACGACAACAACGAACCAAATATAAACAGAGAATGATTCCAAACCTTTATTTCCCCCCGAAGAAGTGTTTAAATCCAAACACTGAAACAGCCATATGATTGTAGGGAAGAGCACATATATAGAAGAAATTATGTACATGTTCTAAAACATGATTTATAATGTATATATATATATATATATATATATATATATATATATATATATATTGTGTATTTGGGCAACAATCTCTCTTTTATACAGGTTTCATTAAAAATAGCAAGCAGGCTATCATCATTAAGCTTTTTATATAATTTTTCATGTGTTCTTATGACTTTTTTCTTTTCGAAACTCATATTATATCTGCCCAAAGATTTTGTAATTTTGTTTTACAAGTAAAACAAAATTCATTCTTGATAATGGCTAAAATTATACCTGAAAATGCTCGAAAGTAAAAAACCTTTGGACAATTCTTATATAATTTGAGTTCTGAAAAGATAAAAGTCTTAAGAAAACATGAAAAATTATATAAAAAATTTAATGATAATATTTTGTCTGTCATTTTTAATTTCCTCCATCTGGTACAAAATTTTTAATTGAGAAGTTACAATCTACTTTGCACCCAAACCTCCGGAAAAGCTCCAATGATACCATCAATTGGTTTAATAATATCAAAAATAAATCCAAATCCACCTTCCTTAAATTTGATATTGGAGAATTCTACTCTTCAATATCCAAAGACCTTCTAGAAAGTTGTATTAATTTTGCTAGAAATTATGTTGAAATCTCTAATAGAGATAGAAAGATTATTTTAGCTGCTAGAAAATTGATCATTACCTTTGACCATTCTACATGGACGAAAGGGCCTAATGATAGTTTTGATGTTCCTATGGGAGCTTATGCCCGGTGGCAGATCTTGTAGGAATCTATATTTTAGACATATGAAGTAGATTTTTGGACCACAAACAGATGGGATTATATCGAGATGATGGGTTAATATTTCTCCCCAATAGCAATGGAACCTTTACGAATAGAATCCATAAAAAGATCATTAGAGCCCTAAATTTTCTCAGTTTTAATGTTGAAGTTTCTTCCAATCTTAAAATTGTTAACTACTTAGATATTACCCTTAACCTAAATGATGGCTCCCACCAGCCTTATTTCAAAGAAAATAGTTTACCCTCTTACACTGATATCTCATCTAATCACCCTAAAACTATTTTAAAACAGATACCCAATATCCTAAATACTAGGATTAACCGTTTATCATCGAACGTCAAAACCTTCAATGAAAATAAAGAAATCTACAACAAGGCCCTCAGAAAAGCGGATACAAAAATAAATTAACGTATATAAAACTAACTATTAACGCTGAACCATCTAATACCAAAAATAAAAATAAAAGTGGAAAAAAGAAGGTAATATGGTTTAAGCCCCATACTGTAGACTAACTAATATTAATATAGGAAAATATTTTCTTAAGCTAATAGATAAACATTTCAATAGCAACAATCCTCTACAGAAAATCTTTAATAGGAACACATTAAAAATTAGCTATTACTGTACCCCAAATATGGACGATATGATTAATTCTCACAATAAGCAGATTTTAAAGAATTTATATAAAACCAATTCAAAGTCTGGACTTTCTAATGATTGCAATTGTATCATCGTGAGTATCTGCCCGGTGGAAGGCAAGTGTAAATCCACCCAGGTAATCTACAAAGCTCAAATCTCACCACCCAACAAAATAAATAATTACCGGACTTATATTGGTACTAGCAGTATAGCCCGGCGTTGCATGGGTGTAATGAAAGCTTTAAAACTAATCCATGGTCCTGGAGCTCAGACTCTTTGGACGTTGGCACGAAAGACTAAAAAGCAATAGTTGTTTACAGTTAAAGCGAAACCGTAGACTGCAAGAAAAAAGAATGGATATAAGTCAAATTTTGATTTCCTGGTATCGACATCAAATAAGATTTTTTTGGTGTAAACTAAATTTTGAAGACTAAATAAGTCCTCTGAGTAAATGGTATCATGGCTGAGACTAAGAACTACAATTATACCTACTTAGAACCAAACCTGAAGCAAAAACTAAAATAAAAGGGCTGAAAAAAAATACAGATATACAGGCAGATAAACAGACACACGCACAAACATCTTGCCTTTTATATATATCGATTTTTTGCACTATTGTAAGAACTTGAAGCTTCTGAATATCCTTTCTTATGTCTTTGTCTATGAGTGTATCAAATTTGATTAAAATCGGACCACTCCTTCTATAACCCGATTTTTTTGATTATCGATTTTCAATATTTATCGGGGGTACCTCGACACAAAACCTAGCTAAGAACATTCGCAAACGCTTATTGTAAAACTGTGTAAATTTTCAAGAAAATCGGTTCAGCTGTTTCGGAGTCTGTAGGTAACGGACACACACACACACACACACACACACACACACACACACACACACACACACAAAGTTCCATTTATAAATAAGTTTAGATATCCACGGGAAATTTTAAGCAATGCTATTACAATCATAGATATTCCTTTTCCAACTCAAATCAGAAATACCAAACAGCCCTCTCACAAAGATTTTGGAAAATGAAGGAAGAAGGGCTAAACCCCATAGTTAGTTGGAAACTGATAGGTTCAGCTCGTACCCCTAGAAATTTTCATGATAAATGCAATCTATGTTTACAGGAAAAAATACAAATATTAAAATACCCAAATCAGTACATACTCTTGAATTTACGGGAAGAATTTGTTAGCAAATGCCGCCATAAGTTGAAATTTGTGAATTTTTATACTTAGGATTTAAATTTTAAATTTAATCTATGATTTTGGATAATAAATTAATTTTTAAACTACTAAAACTAATAAATTAATTTTTAAACTACTACCAATTACTGATCCCAGCCCTATTGTTTCCTTCTTTCTTCCTTTTTCCTATCTAAATATATACTATTTATTTAACAAGTAAGAATCTGTAGACTAACTTTTAGTCCCCATTTTTTCCTGCACCTTTATGTATTTGTTTCTGAGAAGATTCTTATTTCCATTTTGTTGGTCATAACAATTTTACTCATTTAACTTCCCTGGGCATAGTTATAAATGTTTATATATATATTTAATACTAAATCCAATTTACCTTTTACATATAAATATTAGTTTTGGTTAACTTTTACCAGGGCCCTTACAAGAAAATAAAAATAAAAATAAAATATAATAATTTCGTTCCTTTCATACTAAGCTGCCTTTAATTAGTTTCTTAAAGTTTTCAAAATAATTAGAATTGAATTTAACTCATGAGTTGTGAATATCCATGAGCTTCTTAAGTAAATTATGCTTGGGAATGTGTATTTGTATGTATGTGTATATATGTGTGTATGTGTTTGTGTACGTGTGTGTGTGTGTGTTTATATATATGTGTGTGTACACTTGTAGAATTAAACTACTCTTAAAGTTAATATTATTAGTTTATTTTAATTTATATCTAAAATTTGAGATTTATATTTAAATTTAGATTTGTATGTCAAAATTTTTTTTATATAAAATTTATCAAATTTATTTAAACATAAAATCGCATTGGTATAGTTTGTTCAAACATGAATGATAACAATTTCCCTTGTTTCTATGATAAAAATGTTTTTCCTTTTTTCTTTTCTTAGCTTATTTCCCTGTCACCCACCCCTTCCCCCATTTACTTTTTTTCCTTCGCTTTTTCTTTCTTTTCTTTTTCCCTTTGCCCTTCGTTCCCCCAACCATTTCTATTCGCCCAGACATGGCTAAATTTCAACTTTTAAACTCTAAACTCAGCTAAGAGAAAGAGGGGCTTTTAAAAATAGACATAGGTATCTGTCTGCTTCCCTGTTTACTTTTTTAAATTATTAATCCCACCCCTTTTAATTTTGTGATGAAATTATTTTTTGACTTCTGCCAGTATAAAATCTTTTATCATTTGAATTTTTGTGAATAAATTCGTTGCTGAAGACGCGAGATTTCTCTATTCAACGAATTTAAACACAGAAAGTTTGTTTTATTTTATAGTTTTTATTGTATATATATATATATATATATATATATATATATAGTTTTTATTATTTTATATATATATATATATATATATATATATATATAGTTTTTATTGTTTTATATATATATATATATATGTATAGTTTTTATTGTATGTATATATATATATATATATAGTTTTTATTGTTATATATATATATATATACTTTTTTATTGTATATATATATATATAGTTTTATTGTTATATATATATATATATATATAGTTTTTATTGTATATATAGATATATAGATTTTATTGTCATATATATATATATGTGTGTGTGTGTGTGTAGTTTTTATTATATATATATATATATATAGTTTTATTGTTATATATATATATATAGTTTTTATTGTATATATATAGAGAGAGAGATTTTATTGTTATATATATGTGTGTGTGTGTGTGTGTGTGTGTGTGTGTGTGTGTGTGTGTGTGTGGTTTTTAGCATACTACAACTCAAAGCTTTTAAAGCTTCAGGGTTGAATACACCATTATGAGTGTGTGTGTGTCTCCATTTAAACCATTTACACACACACACACACACACACACACACACATACATATATATATATATATATATATATATATATATATATATATATATATATACACATTTTTTAAGTTCCGAAAAAGTTACGTTTTTTTTGCTTTGTGTTGTTTTTAATATTTTCTTTTGAGTTTTGCTTAACTACACAAACAAGCCTCCCAATCCAAACTGATTGTAAAACACACATTTCTATTGGTCAATTATTACAGCCAGCTGTTCAAGAGAAGACGTCTTTTAATATCTTTAAATTGTTTCTTTCTCCCCACTTTCGGTGAATTTTGAGAAGAGTTAGACTTAATTTTTTTTTATTGAAATGGTTAAAATCGTTTTTACTTTAAAATTTTAGCTCAATCATTTGTCAGCGCAATCCGCATGGTGAGGCCGTAGCCAACCAATCAAAAAAGTCGTTACAAAAGAGAATCGCTCGGGCGCCAGAAACAACTCGAGTGCGGCGTGTTAGGAAGAAGGTTTTTAAATAATTTCCATGTTTATTTGTTTATTTATTCACCAAAATTATGTTGGTTAAAGACCCTAAGAAGGAATTTTATGATAAGATTCAGCATCAGGTAATATTAAATAATTATTTTTTGTAATTGTTCTTTTTTTTTTTTCTGTTTCTCAAGACTTGATTATTTTCGTAAGCAAGGTTCAGCAGACTTTCTCTTCAGCGAAAGTTTGGTTTGTAAATTAGTTTTTTTGACAAATATCGTTTTTCACAAACAAAGAAAAATAAGATTTTTAAATTTCAAATTCAAACAAACAATGAACTAATACTGGAGAAAAAATGTACACTAAAAAATTACGAATATCAAACAAAAAAAGCCATACTAAAACGAATATGAGAGAAAACAAAAAAGGAAAAAATATTTTCTGTGATTAAAAATATAGTATGAATTTATTAAAATATATATTGAAATTAATAATTTTAATTTTTTAAAAAATATGAGAAAATATAAAAAGGAAAGAAAAAAAATGATCTATCACTGGATGCGCTTTAATTTCAGCCTTGTGCCACATAAGCTGTGCTTAGTAAATCACAAGTAAAATGAGATATGTTTTTGTTTGTAATCAGCGGTAAAATCAAAAACAAATATACAGGCTGATTGAAGTAACTCCCCATTTTTAAATTATAATTTATTTTTTGCAAGAAATGGATGAGAAGAAAGCGTTTTTTTAGCCTGAGATTTTATTTAAAATTCGATATGGGCATCAGCACTTTGTACATTTTTTTTAAAACGAAATCAGTTTTTAGTCAAAACGGTTTATTTAAAAAGAAAAACCTATCATCAATCTTATTGGCAATATTGTTATCATTTTTTATCTTTTTATTACTCAAATTTCCTTAGCCTGCTTACACACTCACATTAACAAACATGATTTAAAATACAAATAAAATTTTTGTCACTTATTGATTCGGAACAAGTTTCATTGCCTTAGGCTTTCAATGAAAATTGAAAAATGTTTACCAGAATACATAACAGAGTGATTAAAAAGTAACTCTTCATTTTAAAATACTAAGTTAAATCTATTTAACTCTAAAATCTATTTTTTTTAATAAGAAATAGATCTGAGAGAAAAGCGTTTAGCAAGAGGTTTTAAAATTCGATATGGGCACCAGATTTCGCTAAAAAGCTTCTAGGGCCGCCCAGGAATCGCGTCAACTGATTTCAACAGGAATTTTTTTGATGGTATGGAAGACCTAACTTCTTGTATTTGTCCTTCAAGTTCTCCCAACGTGTTGGATTGGTAACTTGGTATAATTAAACTTGCTCTTTTTAACCAACCCCAGCGAAAAAGGTCACAGGGTGTTCTAGTTAGGACACTTGGTTGACTACTAATATAAAAATAGTGTGTGTGCTTTCAATCGCCCTGTATAACCAAAATAATTTCAAAATTATGAATATTTCGAATTTTAATTGCTTAGATCTAAAAGTTTTAATTTAAATTAAAACTTAATTAAAAAAAAGTTTTCTTCTTTCTCTCATTTTTAAAAGTTTTAAAAATGAGAAAAAAAAAACTTTTTTCATAATTTCGCCAGTTAAAAAAAAATCTGTTTACCTCGAATTATCATCGTAATTTGGTAAATTTTTGTTTTGTTCCCCGAATGCCTTTACCCCTTCAAATCTTTCAAGAAGGTTGGAATAAGTGTCGAATAATGTAAGAATAAAATATACATTTTTCTTGTTAAAATAGAAATTTATTAAAAGGAAAGAATAACAGAAGTTGTAGAAATTAATGTGCAATTAGAAACATTATTAAGAAGTTAAGGGTAGAATTTGTGTTTAATGATAAAGTTATGGGTATCAAGATTTGTAGAAAATGTTCATAGTAGTAATTGTTGAAAGATTATATGCGTACGAACGTATGTATGTATTCAGTAGAAATGTCTTTGGATGGAGAAGAAGTAAAAGGAATCAGTATGCAAGAAGGAAAGAGAAAGAAAACAAGGTGCTACCTGACCTTATCTTCAGGTCGATTTGAAGTTGAAGTTACATTTTAGTTGTTTCGTCTCGCAACTCCCATCTGACTGACTGGTTGACGCTAACCAGGGCCTTTTATAATATTCATATTTTTGGCACTTGACCACGAAGTCCCTTTTGGTCTTGCAATTCACTCCTATTGGTCAGCAAATCAATTTAACACCTACTTGCGGAATCTGGTTTTGACTTTTTCTTTAAGCATATGGTCAATCCTTTTTCTATTTGGGGGAAAAACCAGGATTTCATACGTCATTGTGAATTTTTATAAATGTGAAGAAGGTTGATTTTAATATTTAATTTCTTATCCACTACAAGTTGAGAGGAACATTTTTTTTTTTTTTTTTTTTTTTTTGTTTAAATGCTTAAGCCACAAAACTCTTCTCCCAGAGTTTATGGAAATCGGTACTGTATTTTGTGGAGTGATCTTCACTTCTACCTGTTGTGTTTGTGATGTGAGTGATGTAATATCACCTAAAAATATCGGTGACTGTAAAATTATATCTTTTGTGTCTATGTAAGCTGGTTTTGATTCTGTCAGTGAATATGGTTTTTCCCTTACCGTTGTGCAGAATTGTAAAATATTTATTGATTGTCACAAACAGCGTAATGACCATTATAACATGGCTCTAGTGGTTTCTTGATGAAATTCTTGCATACAAAAATGATTTTGCAATTATACAAGTCTTTTGAGATATAAAATTGTGTAGCCACTTGCCTGGTTGCTGAAAATTGAAATCGCAAAATTTTTTATTTTAATTCTTGGGCAAATATCACTGACAGTTGAATGCTCTTATTTTTCCAAAAAATTGGCCTTGTAAGGATATGGTGGTACCAAAAACCATTTATGTAAGGGTGCACTGCAAATCTTGTTTTATAGTTTTTTGTATTGATAATAAAATCAGTCGTAAGATTTCTGCCCAATCATTTGGATTATCCCTAGCTGCTAATAAAGCTTTTAATTTATGATGAAATGTCTCCATCATATCATTTGTGCATGGATGATATGCTGTTGTCTTGATATGGTGTATGCCTAGAACTCTTGTGAAGTCTTTAAATAGATTAGACTGAAACTGAAAACTACGATTTGTCATGATCCTGTTTGGCACACATAATTGCGAAATCCATCTGTCGAGAAGTGTGGTAACGACCTTTTCAGTACTGGTATCTTTGATCAGATATTCCGCCAGCCAACATGAGTAGCATTCAACATCAGTGAGACTGTTTTGATAGCCTCTTGATTGCATAAAAGGACCAACCAAATCAATATGAACATTAGTGAAGCGTACGTCTGCAACACGGTTGTATACCATTTTAGACAGCGACAACAAAAATTAACTTTGCAACTCAAACTTCACAAAATTCTTTTATGATATTTTTCTCACTAAAAATGACAGTGTTTTTCTCTCATAAACAACAGACATCAACACATATATATAAAATTTACAATTTATTTGCTTTTCGGTGACTTGACCGTATTGTGGAGTGGGTGGGTCAGACCTAGTAGGATTAAGCATACAAGCAGCCGGACATTGGCTGCCCACTTGGCTTTATCCTGGCCCTCTTTGAACTGTTCTCAACTCAACTGCTGTATTCAACTCTCTTCTGTGACAGCTGATGCCACTTAAATAGATGTCCCCATTTTGACACCTGGCATGCTGTACTTCCAGTGCACTCCATAGCATCTTGGGCACTGACCTCCTTGACCCCCATTTGTCAAAACAAAATTTGCCTTTGCCAGCTGCATTCTACACCCAGTGACATCTTCCTGCATTGCCCAGTGCAAAGTACACTTCTTGGCAAACTTCCACATCTACAAAGGTATTATGTAACAATTCTGAAAAATCCTGTCATTTTCACTGGCAATCCTGAATGACTTAGTATTACTAGCAGTATAGCCTGGCGTTGCTCAGGTGTAATGAAAGCTTTAAAACTAATCCATGGCCCTGGAGCTCAGACACTTTGATGTTGGCACAAAAGACTAAAAAGCAATAATTGTTTCCAGTTAAAGCGAAACCGTAGACTGAAAGAAAAATGAATGGATGGAAGTCAAATTTTGATTTCCTGATATGGATATCAAATAAGTTTTTTTTCGTCGTAAACTGAATAATGAAGCCTAAATAAATCCTCTGAGTAAATGGTATTATGGCTGAGACTAAGAACTACAATTATACCTACTTAGAACCAAACCTGAAGCAAAAACTAAAATAAAAGGGCTGAAAAAAATACAGACATACAGGCAGATAAACAGACACACACACATGAACATCTTGCCATTTATATATATGTATATATTATCGATTTTCTGAATATCATTTCTTATATCTTTGTCTATGAGTGTATCAAATTTGATTAAAATCAGACCACTCTTTCTATAACTCAATTTTTTTCGATATTTATCAGGTGTACCTCGACACAAAACCTAGCTAAGAACACTCACAGACACTTATAGTACAACTGTGTAAATTTTCAAGAAAATCAGTTCAGCCATTTCAGAGTCTATAGGTAATGGACATACACACAAAGTTCCATTTATAAATAAGTTTAGATTCCACATTGACCAAGATATTATACAACATTAAAACCTCCCATGGGTAACCTGGTGTGTCTACCAATTTTATGACACTAACAGGACTAGACAATTTTTAACCTAGTCTCATATGTCATTCGTAAAACTGGGCCACACAAATTGCTGTATGACCAACTTAACTGTTGTTCTGATACTTGGATAGGACATGCCTTGAAAGTGCTTTGCATAATGTTGGCAGAATATAAGGTTGTGGGTTCTTTACTAGTATCTCACAAAATCATTTTGGTACTAAACGGGGATGGTAACTTAGTCAGTTGGATTGCTGTTCCTTGAATTGCTAATGCCATGATTTCATCTGATTCATGCTCTTTGGAAATAGTATCAAAATTGAAGACAACTTTATCTAGATGATGAAGTGATGTTCTAGACAATGTATCTGCAACAGTGTTATCATGTCCCTGAATATGTTAACTTGTTGAGGTGAATTGTGAAATAAAATCAACTCCAATTCTCTTTTTTTTTTTTTTTTTAAATCATATCACCCCGAGCAAGGCAGTAACACCACTGATGCGCAGGGGGCTACGTGAGAGTGAAAAGATTGTTCCCTGGCATAACTTCTAGGGTTCTCAGAATAGTCTCGCTATACAAGTTGCACTTACTTGGTATAAAATGGTCCCAATCGCTACTGCACTAACATCAGTTGTTAATGTCAATTTGATGTTGTTATCATTACACAAATAATTTAGTTTGGCATGATTCAATAAAACCTTTTTCACATTTTCCATTGCTTGAGTTTGTTCGTCATTTAATTTGATATTTTTTATTCTTTCCTTTTAATACGAAAGTGAGTGGCGATAAAATGTCTGAACAATTAGGAATGTGATTCCTGTAAAAATTGATGAGGCCAATAAAACACCTGAGCTATCACACTAAGGTCAGCATTGGTAAATCAGAAATAGCATTAACTTTCTCTTGAACAGATATGATTTTTTCCTGCAAGATAGTATGTCCTAAAATGTTTGTCGGACACTAATCTGTCATTTTTCTTGATTAACTCTTAATCCATAATCTGTCAGTCTTTCAAACACTTGGTGCAGAATGTTCTGATTTGTTCTTGCTAGCTATTAGCAAATCATCAATATATCCATAAACAAAAGGTGATCTTCTAATAACCATGTTGATAAATCTCTGAAATGTTTGCACCACATGTTATATAGCGACAAATAACAAACACGTCTGTATATAAAAATATATCAAGTGATATTTTTATTAATGAACGATGGAACGTGTAGCCTAGTGAACAGAGAGTGAGAGAGCGCGCTCCTAAGGGTTGACGGATTGCGTACCCCACAATAGCAGCATGCTATTGGGGGCAGCTGTGAACTGCCTTCCTTCGTGTTCTGTGGTTCTGCTCAGACTCGTCTGTCTGACTGGCGAATCCGTGTTTTCGCAGCCTTTATATATCTTCCAAAACCGGGACTTGTTTCTTCCGGCTTTGCCTTGATCACGCGACGCCTACGTAATTCTCAGAGACACCTGTTCTGTTTGCCTCTTGTAGCCATTTCCGCTACTGCCGGAAATAAGGTCAAACAACCATCCGTTCCTTTCAACGGCCGGAAAACGCCCCCGCTTCCTCACTTCCTCGGGTGGGCCTAGATTGTTATATTACACACATTTTGAAGTCCGAAAGGCATATTTGGTAAAGTCGAATGGTGTAGTGACTGCTGGTTTGCATATATCATCCTCTGCAACTGGAATTTGCTAATGAACTTTCACCAAATCAACTTTAGAAAAAAATTGTTGCTCTCTGCGCTGATGTGGTAAAGGACAATGATCAGTGATTGTGACAGAATTAAACCATCTGAAATCACCACATAATCTCCACTTTGAATCTCCTTTCAGAACCAATTGAATTGAAGATGCCCAAGAGCTTTGAGAAAGACTATTCCCTGTTCAATTAGGTTTTGAAACTCGTTTGGCAAATTCATACTTCGTCGTCTTGCAGCCTTGGCCAAGATAGAACTCACTACACCCCTCCAGTATTCCCTGTGCATTTGGAACCCTGACACAGTTTGCAGCGAAATTCATAATCTTGTCAAATAGCTGAATACTTGATGCTTCACCAGGGCTCCCAAGGTTGTTTTTATTGTGACACCAACACTAGATGGGTTGCCTCCAGGCCCCATCCTGTTATTTAACCCATAAGTGGAGGGAAGTGATTGATTAATACCTTTCCCAAGGGTACTAGTGCTGAAGTGAATACAGGGTACTCAACTGGGATTCGAACTCGGCTCACCAATTTCTTTTTCCAAGCCAATATCCACTGCATCACAACGCACATCCGTCACTGAACGCTTACAGCACCTGGTATTCCCAAGTGGTCATCCATCTAAGTACTGACCAGGCTCAACGTTGCTTAACTTTGGTGATCGAACAAGAATCGATGTATTCAACATATGCTGTAAGACATTCATACTTACCTAGTCACAATCTATGCAGTGCCACATGAGTAGGCCTTTCTTTTGTCTGAATGTGATGAGTAGTCATGTGCTTAAGAACTAGGTTGTAATAAAAAACGGATTGTGTCCGGGTGTTGACAAAGAATGTAGCAGAACTTGTTTTCCTGATAAAGTGCAGCAACAATTCCTCTGATGGAGTATGCAGTGTAAATGCCTGAAAATTTCAACTTTGTTTCCTCATCTGACAAGTTTCTTTTTACCAAATTCACAGATAATTTGTAGCCAGTGAGAAAGTCCATTCCATACCTCTTAATTGCTGTTGTTCCAGGTCCACCCTAACCCGGAGTGGTAGCACCTGTTAGGGTCCCAACTATGGGCAAATAGTTACCCCCCCCCCAAACTGGGGTTAAAACACTATATAAAATAGACTTTTATAGAAAGATATACATAAAAATAGACTTTTAAAGAAAAATGTACAGTTTTGAAGGGAAAATATTACCAACAATACATTTTTGAAGGAAAAGAAAATTATTACCAGTAATATATTTTCGAATATAAAACTAAAAAACATCTTTAGTTTTCTAAAATAAAAAAAATAAAAATTTTCATCAAAATCCAATTAAATCAACCTTTTCACTATAACCAAACATTAAAAAAAAATACCTTAAAACCCACATTTTTTTGGCATTAAATCACCTCCAGAGGTTGATATGCCATTAAACAAAACTCAAAGTAAATTCCAATAATGTGTATTTTAGTGTCTGCTACTACATATACTCAACTGAACTCTCACCTCAAACCACGAACCCACCTAAGTATTTTTTCACCATATGTCATTATAACCGATCCATTTGATGTCTGAAGCGTATGCACTGAAGTTTGGGGAATTTTGCTTTTTCATATGACACGTGACTGGAATGAGACTGACCTCTGCTTGTGTGTCTATAAGAAAATTCATGTTAGTCGATTTGGGAAGCAAATAATATAAGCGACTACTCTGCAACATTATTGGTCCAGTCAATGAAGCTGCACTCATTGGTTTTGATACCAATTGCTTCCTCAACAGCTACAATCTCCAGGAATTTAAATGTAAGGTCAATAGTCATTTCCTATCTCACTAACTCGCATCCTTTCACTCAAGCTCTTTTCTCCATCCACTCCACCCCCATCACACCGGTATTCTCAACCTTCTATTACCCTCTTCCTGACGCCCCTTATAACCTACCCCTCTTTTTCATCACTTTTCCCTTTGTAACCCCCTGCACAACAGTGGCAGTAAAACTGCCTTGCTTGGGGTGAAATGATTAAAAAAAAAAAAATTCTATGCTAGCAACATAATGTATCCTCTTTTGTATGGTTTTTATGTCTACTGGTACTCCTCTTTCTCTCTTGTTTCGAATATGATCTGTTGTTTCCGTGCCTAATTAACTGTCTAATTTAGATAATAAGTTCAGAGATCACCTTTTCAATTTGACTAATTTTTTTTATCATTTTGCCTGTCGTTACTCAGAATGTATTAAAAAGTTATTCTTTGTTGCATGTATGCAATCAGCAAAATCAGTTAGTTTTTTTTTTTTGTCAATCTTCGTCTTCTGTCCTAGGCACTAGGAGTTGGATATTGATTGTGAATAACCAGTCCATCCAAATATGCCAATGGATAGTATTGGAAATTTTTTCTTGTCCCCGCAAGGATCTCATACAACAGTAGTTGCGAGGGTATTTTATCATCCAGCTCGACATTGAATAAATCTCTAAGCTTGCTGTCATCAAACTTTCTAATTTGCTTAATCACTGCCTGTCTTAACATATTGTATAGTAGGTCTTGTAAGGATTCAAAGAGGTCTTCAACTTCTATAGCTACTTCTGTAGGTAGTTTCTCAAATACGTAGGAGTATCCCAGTGGCTGGGAAGTAATGTTCTTTGCATTAAAAATCACTTGCATGGTCATAAACTAAACATTGACGGTGTTTGCATTGAAAGAAGGAAAGCTTATGGTTATCACCGCATCCATGTGTTGTGCTTCACTCCCTGCCCCATAATGAATAAAATAAACTTCATTTTAAAAGCATGAGGAATGTCTGTAATCACTAATTTCTCGAGAGAAAAAAATAACAGGTTGATTTCTGTAAGTTTGTCTTATATCAATATGTTACCACTTGGTGGAGGTCCATAATAAGTTGCTGGTGTATAATCTAATTTAAGTAGCTGTGATTATGATTTATTTCAGGTGTTGTCCAGAATAAGACAATCTTGAATCTACGTACTTTTTTTTAAAAAAATACTTAAACACGATAATGTTTTTATGTAATCCACTAAAATTAAACAAGTAAATTTAGAATGAAACACAAGACAAGGATTTTTTTTTTATAACAATTTATTTTGTTTCTACACTTTGTGGTGAGATTAAATTTTTTTGTTTTTTTATCATATCACCCCGGGCAAGGCGGTAAGGCCACTGGTGTGCAGGGGGCTACGTAAGATTGAAAAGATTGGAAAAGAGAAAGCCGGAAACCACATCCTAAACAGGGAACAAGGGATGAGCCTCTACACCTGTTAAAAACCTTAAGAAAGGAAAAGTTTGTTTACACACAAAAACCCTCGAGAAGGGAAAACTACACTTATATACATTGTGGTGAGTTCAATAAAACCCTTTAAAAGAAAGAAAAAGTTTTTTTTTATTTGTTATTAATTGTTTCACCCCGAGCAAAGCGGTACCGCCACTGATGCACAGGGGGCCTACATAAGAGAGTTAAAGTTTTAGGCAGAAGGAGAATGAAGAGAAAAACGAACCAGCGACAGTGCGCGTCAGAGAAAGGGCAAGAGAAGAATGTGAACACAGGAGTGAAGACAGTTGCGAAGGTAGAGAGAAAGGAAAAGAACAAGATATACGGGGTGATGTAGAAAGAACTGGAGTCAAATGGATAAGAGATGGGAATTGACCTTGCATTTAAATTCCTGGAGGTTGTAGCCATCAGGAAAGCAAGTATACAGAAGGGAGTTCCACAGGCGGAAAGTGCGCACACATTGAGATGTGCTTCATAAAATCCCCAAGAAGGAAAAACTTCACTTACACATAATGCATTAAAATTAAACAAGTAAATTTAGGTTGAAAAGCAAAATAAGGCTTCATTTTATAACAACAATTTATTTGATGTTTCTACATCTTGTAGCAAGTTATATAAAAATCTTGAAGGAAAAAGTAGTTACTTAACTTTATTAGAAAATTTAGAATGAAATGCAAAACAAGGATTTTTTTTTTTTTATAACAATTTATCTGACGTTTCTAGACCTTATGGCGAGTTTTATAAAAACCTTGAGAAGGAAAAAATAGTTATTTAACTTTATTAGAGAATCTGCATTGGCTAAGCGGGAAATGTAGATTCAATTGATGAGGGATCCTAAGATGGAATCACCTTCTGAACTCTTTCCTTTCTTATATTTTGTATTTATAGTTTCCAGCTAGCAGGTGCTGGCTTGAAAATGCAAGAGAAGCACTGTCGATGGTCAAATAATCGTATCAATTTTATTTTCTGAATCTTTCAAAACACTGCTGGAAGTGCTAATCTCTACCTATGCATAAATGTCTGATTTTGGTCTTTCTACTCCTGAATTTGAAACAGTAACTTCTGGTCAACCCAACAACTTTGTAGAATTTATTCCTGATAGATTGAGAAGTACTCTAGCTAGAAGCAGTCATCCAAAGACATAATGTACAATTATTCATTAGTGATGGTTGGTCTACTTATGATGAGCTAAAATCAATCTAGGATACAATCAGGACTGTGGAATCGGAACACAAAACTTTTTGACTCCAACTCCTCTATTTTCAGCACTTCCGACTCCAACTCCTCTATTTTCAGCACCTCCGACTCCAACTCCTCTATTTTCAGCACCTCCGACTCCAACTCCTCTATTTTCAGCACCTCCGACTCCAACTCCTCTATTTTCAGCACCTCCGACTCCAACTCCTCTATTTTCAGCACCTCCGACTCCAACTCCTCTATTTTCAGCACCTCCGACTCCAACTCCTCTATTTTCAGCACCTCCGACTCCAACTCCTCTATTTTCAGCACCTCCGACTCCAACTCCTCTATTTTCAGCACCTCCGACTCCAACTCCTCTATTTTCAGCACCTCCGACTCCAACTCCTCTATTTTCAGCACCTCCGACTCCAACTCCTCTATTTTCAGCACCTCCGACTCCAACTCCTCTATTTTCAGCACCTCCGACTCCAACTCCTCTATTTTCAGCACCTCCGACTCCAACTCCTCTATTTTCAGCACCTCCGACTCCAACTCCTCTATTTTCAGCACCTCCGACTCCAACTCCTCTATTTTCAGCACCTCCGACTCCAACTCCTCTATTTTCAGCACCTCCGACTCCAACTCCTCTATTTTCAGCACCTCCGACTCCAACTCCTCTATTTTCAGCACCTCCGACTCCAACTCCTCTATTTTCAGCACCTCCGACTCCAACTCCTCTATTTTCAGCACCTCCGACTCCAACTCCTCTATTTTCAGCACCTCCGACTCCAACTCCTCTATTTTCAGCACCTCCGACTCCAACTCCTCTATTTTCAGCACCTCCGACTCTAACTCCTCTTTATGTAATTAAGTGATTATAGCCTACAAATCTCATAAAGCCTATAGGGATTGTCTTCCTGAAGATTCAAATAAGTACACATGGATATGTTTATCAAAATTATTGATCTATGCATTAATTTCAAGTTAAGCTAAATCCAATCTCACATATGTCATTGCAAATAGAATGAGCACAGTTAGTAGCTTTTCCCAAAGTCTTGGAAATATGTCCACTGCCAAACACCAGTATTGTTCCAAAGTTTTGCTTTTGTTGTAGAGGAACATCCTATCCTACCCCCGAATGGATGTGGTCTAGTCTATAAAAGACTGACTAGAGTGAACTGGGAGCATACGTCACTAGATGGACGCATACACCATAGGCGGAGACATTTTTCTACTTGATCGTTATTCCTGTTACTATACGTTGTTCTTGTACGTCTATTGGTTTATTGTACTGTTTTATAATAAATCTCTTCTAATCTATCTTCAGTGTTAAGTATTATTCTTGCACTATTCTTTTCCCTGCTATTCCTTCCCGGAATATAACAGCTTTGAAACTGCATTTCAAGAACATGATTTGTGCATTGTTCAATAAGATCTTCCTTCAGCTCTTTATCATCTGACATATTATCCAAATTTATAATCCGTTCTTCAGAAGTTACCAGTTCTCCTCCCCCAAAATATCTCTCAAATGACTGATAGCATTTCCAAATGATCGACAATTTCTTCACATACACTTGGAATTAGGGAATCATTGTCATCAACCATTTCTTCAAGTGATGGAAATTTTGAAAGATTCTTTTTTAACTCATCGGCACCAAAGATGTAACTTTTTGCTGCATACAATATGTTTGTTTTTCCGTTGCTTAAATACACATAGCAGTGAAAACATCACACAATTAGGCGAGCATTTGGTTGAATTCTTGTGATTCTATTTCTCTGTGCAGATCATAGTCATGTTACTTTAGAAAATCTTTGACTTCTCACAGTTCAAAGAAGCACATTAAAGCTTTACCATTAGACAGCCAGCGCATTTTCATGTGGAAAACCAAAACTGAATGCTCGCTTCCAAAATCTTCACAAATGTTACGTGTTAAGTGTAACAAAAAAAAAAAAAAATTAACCAAAACTCGGAATTAAATCACGCACAAATATTTAATTTACAATAAACACAAAATGATATATATACAAAATTTACAATTTTTTGCATTCAAAACAAAAACATAGAGTTTACTACTGGTGAGTGTTACAAGGAGAGAAGGAGAAGGTAAGGTGTCAAATATCTTTACCCAGTTGGCGAAGAAGTTAAGTGCTACACTTTTTGGAAATCCTTAAAGGAGTATATAAAGAAAAATTATTAGTTTGGTATAGCGAAGAAAACGGCAACTTACCTCGTCAAACCAAGCGACAGCGCGTCGCGTTAATACTACGACGTAAAATGTAGCGAAAAAGAAAATTACAGACCCAAAACAAGTCCGCCGCAGGAGTCGCTATGGGAGTGTCTGCAAATCTTTGGCGTCCTCTCTGTGTTGTCGGCCAATGGAAAAAATTGATCGGCCGATAAAAGCAGTCGTTCTCGAAGCGAAGAGGAGGTTTAACTGGTTAGGTGGATAGCAGTTGGCGAGATTGGACCGGCGAGTTGAATTGTCAGCATTTTCTTTTTCTGGCCCGATATTCGAGTAATTTGCAAGAGAATATTTCCTATATTTGGTCAATGAAAGAGTCAAAAATATGTTTCCATGAGGTTCTCTTTCAGGTTTTAGCTGGTCAGCAACTTCTTGGGGATTTTTTCGGCTGGATATAAATCCTTGAATCAAAGCCAGAGTTGATAATGTCAGCACAGCCTGTTAACAACATTATTTATTTTTGTATAAGATACAAAAAATGTGGCACAAGGCCAAAATTGGGGATGGGGAAGGCTGGTCTTCATCTGTCCTAATTTAACTTAGCTATTCACTTTCGTTGACCCTGACACACTTATAATAAACCTGACACCATAATACCACATTTTTACTTACCATTCTTACCACGTCCACCATAATACCTCAGGTTCTCTATGTAGTCCTACTTAACTCCCATATGTACAATTTTCAGTGGAGGGCATGGGCAGAAAATAACAACATTTAAAATTCCCCAATGATTTTATACAATGAATATACGATATTTACAAGAAACTAAATAAAATTGTATTCGTAATAAAAGCCCCCCCACTACTCTAATATTGTGACAGCAAAATCAGTTTCCCGGACGAAATATAATGCGTGGCTATATAAATATAATAATACCACTTATCCGATCAGCAATCACTCACACAATCACTCACGCATTTAAACACCATAACAAAAACGAAAAGCACACTTGAAAAATAACGAAAGACGCCACGCATCCACCGGAGAACTAACATTCCTGAACACCTAAGGTGGGAAGGGGTGGGGATTAAACTAAAAGAAAACTGGGGCCAAAAGAAAAAGGGGCCAATGAGCAATCATAACCTAGCTAAGTTAACTTAAAGAGAAAAACAGAAAATCAAATACTTCCTACTCTAACCTAACAGGGAAGGGGTGCACATGTTCTGCCCAGCACACCCAATATCCTGATGCCTAACCAGCATCAAACAACCACTCCAGGTCAGCACCTTTCACTCGACAGAAACGCGCAAGACTCACCCACCTTTTGCCAAATTCAGATGGAGTGAATCGTTTCCTTTCCGTCCTGATCTTGACTTTAAGCTGATGCTTAAAGAACAAGATCAGTTGGGAAGAGGTAAACTTCTCATCACCATAGAATTCCTTCTGTCGCGTCGTCCAAATCACAACTCGCATAACACCTAGTAAGCAAAAGAGCACATAGTGCTCAGCCCTAGATAACGGAGGTACGACATTGCTACAAACAGAACTAGCCTCAAGGACAAAGAACTTTCCACACAGCATACAAACCATGTAATCTTCAAGAAACTTACATAACCGAGCAACAACACTGCAGTGGAAGAAGGCATGATCGACAGATTCCACTGACAGCCCACAATGCACACAGGTTGATTTCAGTGTTAGGCCCGCTACATGAAGTTTCTTGCCTACCCAGAGAGCCTTTCGGATCATCAGCCAGGTGAGTGATGCCTCATCGTAAGTGAGACATTTCAACCTGGGCGCCCAAGGCCATATGGAGTGAGCCTCCTGCTTCGTAAGTCCGAGCTCGCCTATTAGTTCATCTTGAACGCCCCCCCTAACTAATACCTGATATAATGCCCTAAGAGACAACGCTTGGGCGTTGGAGAGGCCATCCGTAGCCTGCAAGAGAAACTGGAGAGCCAAACGACATTCTTTATAGAAGGAGCACTCGCCACGAGTAGTATGGCCAGCCTCCTCCTCCGACAAGTGCACACTTCTCAAGGATGGAAAGTGTTTATGGACGTCCTCTTTGACAAGGGCGCCGTTCTCATCCACTAGCATACACATTCGATCCAGGAATCTAATGCGAAGCGTATGTTGACGAATCTCAACGCTAGGCATACCCAGACCGCCCTCAGAAGGATGAAGGCAACAGATCTCGCGATGCACCTTGGGAGCCTTGCCTTCTCCCCAAAGGAAGGAGAACAAGAGCTGTATTAATCCCAATCGAATGGCACACGGGAGAGGAAGTACCGAGAGTCGGTAAAGGAGAATCAGGTAGATGTGCGAGGCACATACTTCCACCCTCCCCTTTAAGGAAAGCTTCCTTCGAGTCCACAGACGAACTGCGCCCTCGGCATTCTCTCGAACCTCCGACCAATTCATTTCCAACTGGAGATCAGGACCGAAGAAGACGCCGAGAATCTTGATCAGCCCGTCCGTCCAGAGGAAAGATCCGGGTAGAGAAACTCCCTTCCACGCACCCAATCTCAAGCCGACAGACTTATCGCGATTTATCTTGGCCCCTGTCACCGTCTCATAACATCTGATTTCTTTGCTAACTTCGTCAATCTCGGCTTTGCTCGACACAAACACGGAAATGTCGTCAGCATAGGCGGAGTACCTGGCCGAGGTGGTAGCACCGGGTACAGAAATTCCGCAAAGGACCGGATTCGCCTTTAACTTGGGAAGGAAAGGCTCCAACACAAGAACGTAAAGCAAAGGCGAAAGTGGACAACCTTGACGAATGGAGCGAGATAATGTGAAGGGCTTTGATCTTACCCCATTCACTTCCACCAGCGCACCGGGGGACTCATACAGCAGTCGGATCCAGGAGCGAAAGTATGGCCCGAAACCGGCAGCAGAAAGGACAGACTCCAAAAACCAATGGTCAACCCTATCGAATGCCTTGGACTGATCCAAATTGATCAGCGCGGCTTCAGTGTCGATTTTCTCAATGATCAGGCGTACCAAATGAAGGTTGTCCTGAATAGTCCTGCCCTTCACAGCACAAGTCTGCTCGGGGCCAATCAGACTAGGGAGGATAGCCTGCAAACGACGGTCCAAGACCTTGGCAAAAATCTTTAAGTCAGTATTTAACATCGTTAAAGGCCGATAATTATCTATGCCACCCCCACTGCCCTTGCTCTTGTGAAGCAACTTGATCACACCCCTGGTGAAGTGTCGAGGTATAGACCCCCTGCTCCATCCAGTTGTTATAAACAAGCGCCAGCAGAGGAACAAAAACGGACAACAGCCTCAAGTACATTTCGTAGGGAAGACCATCCAATCCTGGAGTTTTGTCCCGGCCAACCAGTTTCAGTGCATCCCAGATTTCCAACTCTGTTATGGGCCCCTCGCACCCAGCTGCTTCAGCCGCCTCGAGGCAGGGAAGGTCAGCCAAATAGGTGTCAAACTGAGCTGTGCTCAGTCCAGGCTCCCTGGTGAAAAGATCCTGGAAGTAATCTCGAAAAGCCCCACATATACCCACGTCTGTGGTCATGGTACACCCGTCCAGCAATGTGATGTCCTTCATATGCCGATTGACTGCTTGCCTAGCTTCCTCTGCACGCAATTCTGCGGCCATATTCGTTGCCTCAGAAGACATTCTTTTTAACCTAGCCCTAACTACCAGAGCTTGATCCTTCTTGATATGCAAGGAGGCCAGCTCGGCCCTAGCTAAGGCTACGTCCCCACTATTACGGGATTTCACTACCCGATCGACTTTCTTCTCTACTGCCGTTTGCGCCGCTAAATTAGCTAAGTTGAGCCGACAGCTATAGTCGGCAGCAAACGACCTAAGTTTGGATTTAAGTGAATCCCACCACTTATTCCCAACCACAGCCCCCGTCAATTCCCGCTTTAGTGTTAGTAATAGCTGTTCCTGGAAATCTTGGCTATCAAATAATGACGTGTTCAATTTCCAGTATCCAGCCAACTTAACCTTAGGCTTATCTAAGTTTACACAAACCCAGACGAGCCTATGATCCATGTAAACTATCGAATGGAAACTTGGACAACCTAAGAGCCCTACGTCGACTCTCCTAACTAGGACTCGGTCGAGGTAGCTTGCGCGTACCTTCAAATCCGAGCTGCCCCTATTAGTCCAAGTCCACACTACCTCCCGGAGTTGCTTATTTCGGTATTTATCGACAAGATCACTCCTATCGATAAACTCCCGAAACGCTTTCACATCCGGGTTGTTAGTACCCGATCTTTCTCCTATACGATCTTTCTCAGGGTCAAGGACGGCATTCCAATCCCCCGCTAAAATTACCCGCCTCGACTTCTCCTTTATGGTAATATCCAGCACACAAATCCTGCCTGCTGGATCCACGAAGACAAGTGCACACACCACACCCAAAGACTTGCTCACTAGCCAGGAAACACCTCTAGAGCGACCATCAAAACATACTGAATAGAGATCGTAATCCCTAGACAGTATGCCCTCATAGTTGCCAGCTAAAAACTGGGTCTCCTGCAAACAGCAAACATCCGCACCGAGGCGCTGGAGATCATGAGTGAGTCTCATCCTCCGAGACTCTGACCTCAGCCCCCGGGCATTCAGACTTGCTAACCAAAGAGCCATTGTGATCCGTGATTAAGGTTGGGGTTCTGGACAGAACATGGACGGGGAAAGGATGCCGACAGCCTCTCCCATAGATCCCTTGCCCATTTCTTTGTTAACAGTGCCAACATGGGAGAGGCCACCAACATTCCAAGGAAATGTTAGTTTCATTGCCCTGTAAAGGGAGGAGTGAACTAAAATCGGGACCCGTCCTACACAGCATTCTTTTAGTTTTTGCAAGGACTCATCATCCGTTGTTACTATAGGTGGTGACATTTTTATGTTTTTCTCCGTTTCCAGGAGCATGTCCTACACCTTTCCTGTACCCGTTCATGTTCTGACGACTGTCAGCATTCTTTTTGCTTGAGGGAAATACTTTGGTTTCTCAAGTTTCTCAATGTCTTTTTCTTTGCATTTTTTCATGGCTAATAAGATTTTTAGTTTATTAATCCTATTGCCAAAGTTCCTGGCCCTTTCTTCATGAGCTGGAGAAATTTTACATATATTTTCGCCCATCAAATAAGGTGCTTTTGTTGCCTTTTTGCATGCCTCCCTATCTTCAGCTGTGGGGCTCCTTTGCCTCTTTGAAGGTGGTGGTAACAGCTTCTTGGGAGAAGGGCTAGGGGTTGGTTGAGTTGGCATTCAGAATGGGCTGGGGTCTCTACTAAGAGGAGCAGATTTCCTTGGAGTGGGCTGTGAGGAGTGGGACTTTTTGGGGCTTTTTTTTTTTCCAGGGTAGGACGGGGCAGAGACAGAGGGACGTATTGGGTTTCTTGCCAGTTCCTCTTACAGCTTCTGTATTTTCCTCATGCCTTCGTATCCAGGGTCGAAGGCTTTCCGCATCTCCTCGATTGATGGTGCAGACCAGGCCGAGGCGACGCCCTTCTTGCTGGTAGAGGGAGTGGGGCTGTGCGTGCCTTTAGTCCTGGGAGCATCAGGGGACTGAGGTCCCGCAGCTTGACGCTTCCCTCTGGTCCTACCAACAACCTGCCATTCCCCCTTTTCCTTCTCTGTAACTACACTTGTAGCAGGCGAGGGCTTTTCGGGGAATGGGGGCAGATGTTTTGACCCAACCAGCCTCAGCATCTTTGGTTTGGTCTTTAGTTTCATTTGTCTCATTTGCCTTGTCGGTAACTTTGTTATTCTGGCCCTTCTCTGCCACCAAATTTTGGGTCGATTTCTCATCATTGGTCTTACTTGAAGCAGTTAGAGGAGGAAAAGATTCCTCATTCTTATCAGGTGGACCCTTCCAGGGAGGGTCAAACAACAGTTTTTTCTTCACTGACCGACTTGAGTTGGCCATTTTAAAAAATTAAGCAACACAACGTAACCAATATTTTTTTCCTCCGTAAATCCAATGGGAATAGGGAGGGAAGGGAAAAGCGGGAGAAATAGAGGGGAATATATAAAAGGAAAGAAAAATAAACAAATAAACCTCGCAAGGTTAGGACAAGAACAACGGTTTTAACAATAAATGCAAAATAAAATTAACCTAATATGGCAAACAAAATTAAAAATAACAAAAATAAAAAAAAATTAAGAAAAACTTGCCTTTAGTGGCAAAATAAAACTGTAAACAAAATAAAAGAAAATAGCCTTAAATGGCAAAAACTAGCCTCTTGAGAGTTTTCACAAAGAAAACACAAAAAGTCACCTAAAAGGCGATAAACGTAAAGTGGCTTTACAAAAAGAAATTTACAAAATAAACTACACGTTTACGAAAAACAATACTCAAAAATAAAAACGAAAGAGTCGCCTAAAAAGGCTACTTCACTAAAAGAAAATAGGGGGAGGGTCTAAAAAAATAAACGTTAATAGGTTTCAATAAACCTAAAGAAGTTACTAACTAAACAAATATGAAATAAATCAAACAAAAATAGCGGAGAGTTGCCTAAAAGACTACTTCCGTAAAAGTAATATGGGGAGGGGCTGGAAAAGAAAAAGTTAAAGTGGGGAGAAAATCAGATGATATTCAGTTACTAGTCAAAGAAAATTACAAAATAAAAATAAAGTTTAAACAAAAATAAATGTAACACGTAAGGCCAAAATAGAAACTGTAAAATGAAAACAAAAATTAAATCACACGAGCCGACCTAAACAAAAACAAAAATGGTGGCCAGAAAAAATACGAAAATAAAGTACAAAAAAGCTAGAAAATAAAATGAATAGAAAAGAACAAAGCAAAGTAACGAAAAAATTAAATAAAATTAAAAACTTAGCTATACAAAAAAAGTCTTTAGCAGGAAAGCAGGTAAGTCAGAAGGAGAAAGTAAATTTTGTCAGTACTCCATCAAAGACTGGACTGAAAAAAAGCCTGGTAACAACTAACTACTCTCTGCCCAAAACCTATTTTTATAGGGGCTAACACCTAATTTGCATATTTCTAGAACATTTCGAATCTACTGGAATATTCTGGCATCTTCCAAAACATTCTATTCCTAATTTCTCTATTTTTACGACTACTTCATGAATTAAAAACCTTTTTGTAATAACAAGTAGGACTCAATAGAGTTCCTTACTACAACTTTTTAGACATTATTAATATTATTTTTATATATAAATGCATCCTTGTAACACAAAGCAACTTGAAGAGGCAGTGGTTCAGAGCACAACCTCTAATTCATTTAATGGTCTTCACAGAAGTGTCAAGAACCTTTTTCAACTTTGGAGATAATGTTTTTGATGCCAACGCATGTCGAAAAAAAAAAAAGAGTGACTACCTTGCAAGTGCAAAATCTCTTCACCTGTGCAAAAGATACTGATTTATTTCCTAGCATAGTAGGGGTACTGTCAGTACGCACAGAATCAACAATTTGGATATTTAAGTCATATTTCACCAAGATGTTTTTCATACTAGAAGACATCTTTCCTTTTGTGGTTGTTTTCAGATCTTCACAGAACAGAAAATTTTCTATTATGACGCCATCATGGACATATCTCACTAATGCAATGAGTTGACTGCAATTTGCAGCATAAGTTGTTTCATTCAATTGGAGAGAGATTTTCAAGAAACTAGCCCTGATATCTGCAATAACTTGGTTCAAAATATCCAAACTCAAATTTGGCTCTGAATAACATTATTTGATAATGGTACTAATTAAAGAGCTTGTTTAAGGCTTCTTTTCCCAGAACAGTTGTTGCCATTTCTAATATACACAGTTTTATCACTGCTTCTGCAATTCTATGGGGCTTCTTAGATTTTGCTGCTTCATATGCCATCTGGTCTGAAGCCATTAACAGTGGTTTGTCAGCAGTTATGAAACCTAATTTTGAAAGAGTTACTCAATAATCAAAGCGGATCCTTTTAGTTTTCAATGATTGAACATCATGGCCTGCAATATCTGCTCCACCATGCTGGTTGTTGAAGTGCTCTTGCAGCTGCACCCTTTCGGCCTCACTCTCTCAGCCGATATCAAGTGGAATGAATACATTGAATCAATAGCTATATCAATGATAAGGTTGGGTTGCTATCCAGGAAGTTTTTTCTCATCAGAATTCATTTTGCACATTTATAAATGTACCATATCTAGTCAGGTGTTCCTGCTGTTCATCTCAGGGTTCTCAACAAAATCCAAAGAAAGATCTTCAATGTCATTGGTCTTGACTTGGCTGCTTGCCTTCAGCTACTTTCTCTCCGATGGAGTGTGGCTTCCCTCTGTCTTTTCTAAAACTATTTTCCTGGCTTCTGCTCTGACAAGCTTTATTCTCTTGTGTCCCGCCCTCATCAATTTATCCATGCAACTAGATTGGCAACTAGGTCCCACCACTTTATCATCAAAATAGGCAAATGTAACTGCCAATTTTACTCTAGTAGTTTCTTTTGTTGCACTTCCTACCTGTGGAACTCCCTTTCTCGTGCTTGCTTCTCTGATAGCTACAATCTCTAAAAGTTTAAAAGCAATGCCAATTGCCATTTTCCTATCTCTATGACTCCCACTTCTCTCCTATCCTTTCTACAACATCACCTGTATTGTTTTCTTCTGTTGTCTATCTCCCCTCATTGCAACTTTCTGCACACCAGTAACAGTATTGCATTACTTTGGCTGAAATGATTATTAAAAGAAAAGAAAATAAACTTAGATGGCTTCAAATTTGTGTTTGAAAAGACAGCGTCACAAAGCATGCACTCGGATTTTTGCAGGTTCCTCAGTTGTTCTAGTACGAGTGAAACCAAATGGCACATAATCATTATTCCAGTTTTTTTTGTTTTTTTTTATTTTTTTTATTTATTTATTCTTTTTTTGTTTTTGTTTTTTGACATAATGAAACGTTAATAATTAATTTAAAAATTGTAATTAAAAAAAAATATGGTTAAAGTTGATTAGAAGAAAAATAGTAATAAGTAAAATAACATTAAGTATAATGACTGTTTATTAGAGACACAAGAGAAATGAGTACTGTACAAACAGAGATTGCACTGAGAACTTGATTAATTCTTGATGCCTCTTGGCATTTCTCAAATCCCGATCACATGATGATGACACAAGTAAGAAAAAATTCAAACGTAATTCACTAAGTAGTACGAAAAAGTTTGACACCCCCACCTCATTTTTAATGTTCCAATTAAAAAAAAGTTATAAAACTGTCATTTAAAAGGAAACAGCACGTTAAAGCGCTCTAGAATTCACAGAGAATCTCATTCTATTGAAGAAAGAAAAGAAAAAAGACACCTCCATCTTTAATATGGGCTCTTAAAAAAAAAATCAATATTTTTATCCTGAATATACAGTACAGTACCCTTAATATAAACAGACCTGAAATGTTATCTTGCACCCCTGGTTGGGAAACCCTGATGTACATATATATTTATTAATGGTCTGAGAATGTTAGGTCAGACGATGTCTGCTACTGGTACCATATAACCCAGTACTACCTGCCACATGTTGGGTTGTTGGCAATGAAACCAACACCCTTGCTGGGTGCAAGTTTGGTGAGGAGAGCAGTGTGGGCATCCTTTCTGGGTGCAAGTGATGTAGACACTCTGTGGGGCCAAAAACAAGACTTGTCAGAAGGCGGAAGAGCTCCTATGAGCCAATGGCCACCTACATAAGCAAACCAGCTATGATTTAAATAGTCTTCACCAACCTGCATTGTCAAGTGTGACGAGTATGGTGAACTCCCTGAAATGACGGACATGAAAACAGTGGAAGTCATCCAGGTAGGGGTTACTCAAAATGAGTGAAAAAAATTCAGATCCAGATCTGAGAATTTTCTTTAATAGATTATTAATATAAACACCAGTTCCCGTACGATAACCAAAGTTAGGCAACATCTAGCCTGGACAGTGCTTAGATGGCTCACCACTTAGGAATACCCACTGCTGTAAGTTTCAGGTCAGGTCAGACTATGTCTGATACTGCTACTTTGTAACCCAGTACTAGCTACCACAGGTCGGGGTGTCTGTGAGTAAACTGGTACCCCTGAAGGACCAAAAACAAGACCTGTCAAAGAGTGAAAGAGCTCCTATGAGCTAACAAGCAACTACACAAGCAAACCAACTATGGTTTAAATAGTCTTTGCCAAGCATAGTGAGTACGCCAAATCTCATAAAATGACTGACACAGAACACAGAAACAGTGGAAGTCATCTAGGAAGTGGTTACTCAAAATGAGACTGAAAAAAAATCCTGATCTAGATCTGAGAATTTTCTTTAGTAGATTATTAATATAAAGCAGAAAGAGAGTAGGGCTCAGGAGACAACCTTGGTAAACATCTGTTTTGTTCTCATGTGCGTCAGAGGATTAGCCATTAACCGTGACCTTCATGAACCTACTTTATAGGAAGAACTTAATAAATTAGAAAATTCTTTCAGAGATACCATAGCAGGAAGGTTTTGTCTAACAACACTCTATGCGCACTTTGTCAATGGCCTTTGAGATCTATTTCTCTGCTTTTTTTTTTTTTTTTCAAGAAAGAACTGTCTAGGAAGCAACAGAAACAGGTTCCCTAATCTTTGTTCAATGTATAAGAGATAGAAGCATCTATTTATATAAATAGATTTCCTGCTGTTTGGATTTTTGGAATAAGGAATTCTTATTATTTATATTAGGAACTAATGTCCTCATCTTTGTTATTACAAGAATTAGCAATATTATCAGTCCTGACCTGGCATCTCAGCTTCAGTCACCTTCCCATTGCCATAGCTTAGCTTCCCTTTGCTTCTTCTATAAATATTTTCAGGGTAAATATTTTGATAAGCCTTCCTCGTTAGTATCTCAACTTCATGAATTTAAGTAGTCCTGGGTTTGATGATAAACTACATCTGGCAGCAAGGCTTCTGATCGGGAAATTGGTAGTTTTGAGCAGCGTGGAACCATCTCTTAATTATTGTTGTTCCCAGATCTACCTTGAACCAGGGCAGTAGCACCTGTTAGGATCCTACCTATGGGCAAATAGTGAACACCCAAACAAAAGCAAGGCACTATGAAAGTATAAAAATGCTCCTTTTTTTTTTTTTTTTTTTTTTTTTAAAGGGTAAAATTACTAACAATACAATTTAAAAGCAAATGACCAGCAATGCAATTTTATAGTCAAATTACCAGTGATATGCGTTGTGGTGCAGTGGGTATCAACTTTGAAATGAGAAATCGGAGAGTTGAGTTCAAATTTCAGTTGAATTCATTACATTCACTAACGTGCAAATACCCTTGGGAAAGGTATTAATCTGTTTCTTCCCTTTAGTTATGGGTTAAATAATAGGACTGATTGGGTTCTATAGCCTTGGCTGGCAACCAATCTACTGCAGAAAGTAATGGCAACCTACTGTGGGATAATCTTCTGCCCAATCAATCATGTCTCTTTTGAGACATGATTGCCCAAGCATGTATCATGAATGGCACTTAACTGACTGACCAATGATATATTTATAGTAAAACAACCAACAATATATTTTATCTGTAGTTGAAGGCATATAATTGCATTCAAAATATGTTGAAGCCATAAAATTGTTAGATTTCAGTATTAAATAACCTCTAGGAGTTGATATGCAGCGAAACAAAACAAACATGAAAGAACTCTTTTATGACATTAATCCATATGATATCCTATAATAGAGAAATCAAACCCAAAATATGACTACCACATAAAACACACATATCAACACCTTTACTAATTATGTCCATACAAACATGTATATGTACAAAAGCTGAGTATTATCAAACATATATTTGACTGTGAAAGTGGAATGATATATATCATATTTTTATTCCTTCAAAGCCTCCAAGAAAATTAAATCTATGTGCCTTGTCCTTACAGGACGTAGGCAATCATGGCTTTCCACGTCTCCTTATCTCTGGTGGCTCTTAGCATGCTTCCTCCTGTTACACCACACAACCCTTGTTCTATCATCCACCTGCTCAGGCCCTTCAAAGATGTTATCTGCTGCTTTCCCCTGTTTCTCTTTTCCCTCTATCTGGCCTCTTAGTATCAGGTTCTCCGAGCCCTCCTTCCTCATTGCATGTCCCAGGAACTTCACTTGTCTCTTCCTGATGCTCAGTATTAATTTCCTTTTCGTTTCCATCCTTTCCAAAAGTTTATCATTGCTCACGTGCTCGATCCATGATATCCGCAGCATCCTTCTGTAGAACCACATTTCAGCTGCTTCAAGTTTTTCCTTCATTTTTGAAGATATTGTCCAGCATTCACTGCCATATTGAAGAACTGACATCACATAGCAATCCAGTACTCTCTTCTTTGTTTCTAGTGAAATTATCCTGTTTCTTAATACTTTACTCAGCTCCTGGAATGCATCTTTGTGCTTTTGGATCTCAGGAATATAAATGTATAGAAACTGCTATGACCACAAAATGAAGGGTCAGTTTATATATTGATTGTAATATGGAACTGATCCCCCACTTTATATCCAGTATGCTTCTGTAGAACCACATTTCAGCTGCTTCAAGTATTTCCTTCATCTTTGAAGATATTGTCCAGCATTCACTGCCATATTGAAGAACTGATATCACATAGTAATCCAATACTCTTTTCTTTGTTTCTAGCAAAATTTTCCTGTCTTAATACTCTACTCAGCTTCTGGAATGCATTCTTTGCCATGCCAATTCAGCTTCAGATCTCTGTCGCACTTTCCATCTTCCCAGATATTAAAACTTTTGTACCTGCTTGATTTTAATATCCCCCATTTATATCCGCATTAAATGACCCATAAGGATTTGACATGTCATTAAATCATGAATTTAAGCGCAGTACTAAATTAGCTGCTAGATTTCATAATTTTAATGTTGAAATTGCTTGTTGTAACCTTAAATTCTATCCTGACAGCTTCTTCTCTAACTTTTTGATTGTGGAACGCTCTTTCTGCTTGCTTTTTTGTGTCAATTAAGTTCTTCAAAATTTGAATCACAATGTTACTCATCATTTTTTGTCTCCTTCAACATTATTCTTTCAGCCATTATGTCGTCCAGCTTTCTTCAAGTGTCTATAAGTTGGTAGATTAAAGCACTGGTTCATGAAAATTTAGTAACATAATAATTGTGAGTTCAATATCTGGACCTGGTAGTACAGACTTAGACTCAGTTGAAAGAGCAAGCAGTAATTGAATAGTATTAAAAAGAGGACAAGATGAGATATCACATGACAGCAAAGCAAGAACAAGCTATCTTTGTAGATTAAATAAAGTATTTAGTCCAAAAATTCCTGAAGGTTATCCAGATCAACACCTAAAGAAGGCTGGAGAGCATATTGGCCAAAACAATAACAACAAAGATGAGGACATTATTCTAAAAGTAAATAAAGATTTTCTGCTGCTGTTCTCAGTTTCTCTATACTGTGTGGTGCCTTTTGAGTGTTAAATTCTCTAAACCTTTTTTCTTCATTATGTGGGTCCAAAATTTCAGTTGTCTCTTTCGATTGTTAGCAGCAGGTTCTTTGTTTTTTTAGTTCATATTCTTAAGACGTTTTTATTTGTTACATGTTGTTCATAGTATTCTTAATATTTATCAGTTGAGCCACATTTATCAGTCTTTATTTACAGCAAAATTGTCCAATATTAACTTCCATATAGAATAATAAACATTATGTAGTAATCCAATACTCTTTTTATTTCTAAGGGATATTTTTTGATCCCCCTTGTTCATTTTAGGAAAACCTTCTTTCATTATTTCTGTAAGCCTTTTGGAAAATTTCTGTATCACACTGTCATCTGTGGCTATACTCATTATTACCCAGATTGTTGAATTTCTGTGCCTGCTTAATTTTTCACATCCCCAATTTGTAACTCACAACTTGCATTGTCCCTTTTGCTGACAACCATGCATTCTTACAGTTAATGGTTAGTTATTTGGCTTTTGCTTTCATCACCTACCTTGTCTAGTAAGGTTCTAGAATAGGAGCCAGACTCATATAAACAAAATGAAAATTGAAGAACTTTTATTACTTGTCAATAAAAAAGAGAATGTTTTTGTTTTTTTTACAGTTTTTGAAAACAAACAGGTTGCCTGCATCTCATATGAAATGCCAAGGGGCACCTTGAGGTTGTGTAATGGTTAGCAAGCTTGTCTTGCTAGAATCATTACAATTGAGTAGTGAGTTCGATCCTCACTGGGTATCTCATACTGTCAGCTTTGTGCCACATTCAAGCTATGCTTAGAAAATCACCATATGGAATGCCAAGTTTACAATAAAATATGGAATTGGTTTGACAGACATGATGGATATGCATGACAGTGTGTGTCGACTGACCACAAGAAAAAAGAAAAAAAATTTCTTTCTGATATTTTTTTAAAGGATCAGTAAGAATATATTTCTTTGTGTGTGGATAACATATATTATGCTCTCATTACGATTGAACTCTCTGGAGAGAAAAATTTTAAAAACAGTTACCACTTCTGCGATTTATGCATTACTCTTTAGCAACGAATTTAGTTCTTTCAGTGATTGGCATGTGTATACACCACTTATATATAACACACTAAAATTTCCCTCTCTCATTCTATGCGTCTATGGCTTAGGGAGCAGAGACTCCAACTGAAACCAAATCAGTCACGTTTTGATCCCAGCCAGAAGCAAGTAGATTTCTAGGCACACTGATGAGCTGTGATACAGCGAAACAGGTTTGCATGTGGATGACAAATATATATATATATATATATATATTCATGAAAAATATACAAACATATCTGATCACAAATCTAAATAAAATTTACAAATTTTAAATTTATTCTTTTGTACATAGATGTCGTGCCCTTCTTACACACACCATTCTGGGCTCTTACCTTTTGTCTAATTTGTCCAATAGTTCTTTTGTTTCATTTTCTAAATCCTCTATCAACTCAGAATCATTAGTATTTGTCTACATTTCTGAGATGAGGTAGTATTTACAGTATTTACATTATTCGAACTATTGTCTTCATCTTTGTTGCCATTTGTACGACGTTTCGGCCGTTGTATGCTTCGGCTTTCTTCAGGTGCTAGGAATTTCGAACCGAACTCTGTGTCACTGGGGTATATCACTGGGGTATATCATTCTCTTTCCTTGCATAGTAATGCCTTGATTGAAAGTCATGAGTTATCTCCCTCTAACCCTGCAAGTTACTTGTTCATCACTGCTGTTAGCCTTGTATTGAACTCACAACTCTTTGGGTCAAGTCACAGAAACTAATCAACGTCTTAAGGGAACATAGCTCAGTGGATATACCAAACGTCATACAAATGGCAACAAAGATGAGGACAATAGTCTGAATAATGTCAATACTGTATATATACATATATTGTTTTGGATATGCTCTCCAACAAATCCTTGACAAGCTGCTTGAAAATATCAGGTATTGTAAGCAAACTTCTAAATCTAAAATCTGTTTAGGTTTTAAATAACCCACAAAGTGTTGATAAACTGTAAAGTAGGTACCTCCACTGAATTGCTGAAAAAAACCAGCAAAGTATGAATAAAAATAAATGCCCCTAACTTAATAAAAATAAATTTTTTCCATCAATGTTTGATATTGTTAAGAGAAAAGATCAAAGTATTTTTTTTAGTTATTTTTTTTTTTAAATTTTTAATCCCTTCTAACATGTTTGAAATTTTGGTAAAGTCTTGTTTTGACTTTAGTTAGTGGGTAACCAAATCGTTATGAGAGTTTACAATGGAAAACGTAATATTACATAACTCAGTTAAACACATAATTTGGAAATTCTTACAAAAATCAAATAATTTCAGATTTTAGTTAAACTTTCTGGACTTATTCACAAATGAATGAAAATATTTTTTAAATTATTATTTTTAAAACATCTTGGTAAAAATGTTTCTTTACCCCACCTCCATGTAAATTCATGAAGTTTTAAGAAATTAAATTTTGTTATGAAAATTGGTTTTATTAGTTAAACGCAGGACTCATTAAGGAATGTAAATCTATTTCCAAAAATCTGCTACCAATAGTAAATTAAAAATGCAATATAACTATGGCATTATTTAATTTGATAAGCTTTTAATTGCTTTAATAAATAATATAAATTAAGGACATTATAGTCTGAAGAAAAAAATTTTTTTTGATTAATAATGAAATTTTAAAAGGATGTTTTTTTTTTTTTTTTTTTTATAATAATTTATAAAGTTTCAAAATATTTTTTAAATACTTCAAAGATTTGTTGGGGTTAGTTTATAAAATTATTAAGCAAAGATTATATTTACTAATTGTAAATTAAATTTTAATACAAATTGTTGTGCTTCACAATTTTTAAAATAATTTGTAATTTTTTTTTTGTGTATTTGAAGATTGTTTTTTTTTTTGTTTTTGTATGGTAATTTCTCTGTGTAAATTAAAGGTCATGTGTTTCATGGTTTCTTCCCCTTACCAAAAAAATTAAATTTGTACATCTATGCCACTTGTGATCACCATACACTTTTATCTTATTTCGCATCTGAAATCTGTAAATACATATGGTGAAAATGTCAGAAAGTTGAACTTTGTGTTTAAGAAATAGTTTTATTCTAAATTTCATGCTATAAATATTACTTGTGTAAATCAGATTTTGGGGAGGAAAATTAGCAAATTTTATGTGTCACAGATGTATATTTTATTTTTTGCAAGATTTTTAAAACTGAGAATTAACTTTTGTTTACAAATGTATTGAACACTCAAAAATGGCCAAAAAATTGGAAAATTTTTTAAAATCTCAAAATTTTAGATTCCAAACAATATAATTTCTGTTCAAAATTTCCCAGAAAATTTAATGAAAATAGTAAATTTAATCATTTAGCTTTCAATTAAAACTAAAATAAAAGTTTCAAGAAAATTTTATTTTAAAAAAATTCAATTTAAAAGTCAGTTATCAAAAATGAGTGGAAGTACCTACTGTAAAACACAAATCAGTGAATCCAATAAATGTTGGTAGATTTTCTAATCCTCTTAGAAACATCTCATGATACAAGTGAAATAAATTTGGTTAAAAAAATGCATCTATTAGTCTTCTCTATTTAAGCTGAAAATTGCCATTTCTATTGAAGTTGTCAAAGGCAGGCAGCAATTGAGGCATTTCTCACTTTCTCTATTTAACATAGAACATCAAATAAAAATATCATGGCACAATTTTTGAAGAATAAAACAATTTCCAGTCTAATCAAGCTATAATTTTTAGAGTAATGTTTAAGTATAAACTGTTCCCCAAAAATGTCTACCTAAGAAAGGTTTATTAACTCCTAATTATCGGATTCTCTCCCTTGACTTCTCTGCATTTTTCTCCATCAGCCACAGTGGCATACACATGATAATATTTTAATAACTAGCAAGATCATGTAAATTACACAGATTTATTAATAATTTTTTTTAATACTGCTGTCAATTTTTTTACCTATGACCCTTCCAAAATAGCTATCATAGAAGTGACAACCTCTCTTAAAAATATGGATATGTCCTCAACAGGCCATTAAGTCATGAAACATGATTTATACCTTCACAAAAAACATCTAGTGGCTTTAAGATGCCCTAACCAATCTCTCTTTGTGATTTTAATTTCAAAAAGTCATTTGCAGTTTTGGGACAAATTTCTACTCAACAAAATGAATGTGATTAAATTCTTCCCTAAATAACTGCCTTTCTCTTTCTGTTTTACTCTCCATGTCCCGCCCTCTCTCTCTCTCTTTCTCTCTCTCTCTCTCTCTCTCTCTCCATGTCCCTCTCTCTCTGTGTTTTGCTCTCCATGTCCCTCTTTCTCTCTCTCTGTGCTTTGCTCTCCATGTCTCTCTTTCTCTCTCTCTGTGTTTTGCTCTCCATGTCTCTCTTTCTCTCTCTCTCTGTGTTTTGGTTTCCATGTCCCTCTTTCTCTCTCTATCTGTTTTGCTCTCCATGTCCCTCTTTCTCTCTCTATCTGTTTTGCTCTGTATGTCCCTCTTTCTCTCTCTATCTGTTTTGCTCTCCATGTCCCTCTTTCTCTCTCTATCTGTTTTGCTCTCCATGTCCCTCTTTCTCTCTCTATCTGTTTTGCTCTCCATGTCCCTCTTTCTCTCTCTATCTGTTTTGCTCTCCATGTCCCTCTTTCTCTCTCTCTCTGTGTTTTGCTCTCCATGTCCCTCTTTCTCTCTCTCTCTCTGTGTTTTGCTCTCCATGTCCCTCTTTCTCTCTCTCTCTGTGTTTTGCTCTCCATGTCCCTCTTTCTCTCTCTCTCTGTGTTTTGCTCTCCATGTCCCTCTTTCTCTCTCTCTCTCTGTGTTTTGCTCTCCATGTCCCTCTTTCTCTCTATCTGTTTTGCTCTCCATGTCCCTCTTTCTCTCTCTATCTGTTTTGCTCTCCATGTCCCCCTTTCTCTCTCTATCTGTTTTGCTCTCCATGTCCCTCTTTCTCTCTCTATCTGTTTTGCTCTCCATGTCCCCCTTTCTCTCTCTATCTGTTTTGCTCTCCATGTCCCTCTTTCTCTCTCTATCTGTTTTGCTCTCCATGTCCCTCTATCTGTTTTGCTCTCCATACGGGGGGGGAGTATCTGTTTTGCTCTCCATGTCCCTCTTTCTCTCTCTATCTGTTTTGCTCTCCATGTCCCTCTTTCTCTCTCTATCTGTTTTGCTCTCCATGTCCCTCTTTCTCTCTCTATCTGTTTTGCTCTCCATGTCCCTCTTTCTCTCTCTATATCTGTTTTGCTCTCCATGTCCCTCTTTCTCTCTCTCTCTGTGTTTTGCTCTCCATGTCCCTCTTTCTCTCTCTCTGTGTTTTGCTCTCCATGTCCCTCTTTCTCTCTCTATCTGTTTTGCTCTCCATGTCCCTCTTTCTCTCTCTATCTGTTTTGCTCTCCATGTCCCTCTTTCTCTCTCTATCTGTTTTGCTCTCCATGTCCCTCTTCTCTCTCTCTATCTGTTTTGCTCTCCATGTCCCTCTTTCTCTCTCTATCTGTTTTGCTCTCCATGTCCCTCTTTCTCTCTCTATCTGTTTTGCTCTCCATGTCCCTCTTTCTCTCTCTATCTGTTTTGCTCTCCATGTCCCTCTTTCTCTCTCTATCTGTTTTGCTCTCCATGTCCCTCTTTCTCTCTATCTGTTTTGCTCTCCATGTCCCTCTTTTTCTCTCTATCTTTTTCTCTCCATGTCCCTCTTTTTCTCTCTCTATCTTTCTCTCTCTGTGTTTTGCTCTCCGTGTCTGTCTCTCTCTCTCTCTCAATAAATTAGAAGTAACTTGGCATTGAGTGGAAACTATCAGGTTTTAATTAAATCATGATTTTTTTCTTTTTTGCCACAACCTTAATTAGGTATCTTCACAAATTCTCAATACCAAAGGTTCTAAGTAAATACTAATTTTTTTTTTCACGCTCTCAAGTTAAAATAAGATTTCAAACTGTCGATTTTCTTTTCTTTTATTTTTATGGAGGGTGGGAGTCCAGTTTCTCATTTTACTTTGCTATTTTTCTTATTTTACAATTTCTGAATTGATTAACTCAGGAATAAAAAAATTTTGAATTCTTTATTATTTCAGAGAGTTCTTATCTTGGTAACTTTTGATGTAGACGCATTGTGTGCTTGCAACATTCTACAGGTACGTGCATTTTTAAACAGAGTTCAAGATTTTGTTAATTCCATATTAAGCATTTCACTCTCCTTAATTACACTTTATCTTCAAAATATAGGGCTACACAAAATATGGTCTTGAGACTAATTAGTGAAACCTGTGAGGATGTTTGTTTTTTGTTTATTAACAATGATATTCACACTGTACAAGGCACAAGAGCCACACGAGGTAGAGGGTTACAGAGTAACAATTACAGTTTATGGGGATGTTTGGAGAAGGTCACAGTTAATCCTGGACTTGAACAGGCCAAGAGTGTAGTGATCAGAGAAGCATCCTCTTGGGAGTTGGTTCCACAAAGCAGTGCTTCATGAGAAGAATCTTCTCTAGTAGAACTTACATCTCACCAATGGCATATGAAAGGAATGAGAGTACTTCAATACAATGGGTGTCGGCATGACAAGTCTTAGCCATGATGTTTAGAGCTGGTAGAACTAAGGAATGTCGTTTGTCTGAACACTTTACATCAAAATAGCAATAGACCAGCAAAGGGCTTGCAACATTTTGTTTATACCAGTGGCTCCCAACCTTTTGGCACTCGCGACCCCTTACCTAAAAGTTTGAAACCCATGCGACCCCCTCAGTTCAGTTCTCGCTTGCCGAAGTTGGATAGTGCTGAAAAGAGGTATATAAAAGACACACAAGATAGATATGAGGATAATATATGCATTAATTTTTTTTTTTTTAAGGCTTAGAAATAACAACCTTCAAAATGTTTGTCATAACTATCACTTTGCACCTAAACAAAAAAAATGTATGAGCTTGACAAATGTAATTGATGAAATACAATTAATGTTATACCAAGCTACTTTTAACAAGGCTACACGCTCCCCTGCTAAGGCTACATGACCCCAACTTCCACGGGTGTCGCGACCCACTGGTTGGGAAACTCTGGTTTATATGAAATAGGTTGTAGGGTGAAAAATGATTAACCACCTACAAGGACATGGAGACTCTCTTGGACTCCATCAAGAGTGAAAAGTGAATAATGAGCACAAACAGACTTGGCAGCTTGGCTGCAGTCGCTCTCTCATGGGCATTTTGTGGCTTCCCTGTGCCTCTTCTACAAATACTTTCACAACTTCTGCTACAATAAACGTAGCTCACTGGTGCCCCCTATACATAAATTTACTTGTGCTACTAGACTAGCAACTAGGTCCCACCCTTTTACAGCTTCTTTTCTTGCACTTTACGCCTGTGGAATTCCCTTTCGTATACTTGCTTCCCCAACAGCTACAATCTCCAAGAATTTAAATGTAAGGTCAGTACATCTCCTATCTCACTGACTTGCATCCTTTCTCTCAAGCTCTTTTCTCCTATGTAACCCCCTGTGCAACAGTGGCAGTAAAACTGCCTTTCTTGGGGTGAAATGATTTTAAAAAGAAGAAAAATCCAACTCAGTGGTAGCTTGCAAATAAACTATCCCAAGATAAATTAATTTGCAATATTCATGCATATCAGATCTACAACAGAAGACATTTGATTTAGTTTCAAGCTTATCTTTGTCAGTCATATGATATGTTTCATCGGTCAGTACGCTCTCTCTTATGCAGGCAGTTCATTCTTAAAACTAGGGAAACTTTTCTTGTTGAACAATTTAGCTGCTACTATTGGGGGACGTGTTAGTATTTAAGTAAAGTATCAGAAGGAAAGAATGTGTGTTGTGGCGCTGTGGATATCGGCTCGGAATGAGAAATCGGGGAACCGAGTTCGAATTCCAGTTGAATTCATTACATTCACTTACGTGCAAATACCCTTGGGAAAGGTATTAATCCATCTCTTCCCTCCAATTATGGGTTAAATAATAGGACAGATTGGGTTCTATAGCCTTGGTCGGCAACCAGTCTACCGCAGAAAGCAATGGCAACCTACTGCGGGATAATCTTCTGCCCAGTCAGTCATGTCTCTTTCGATACATGATCGCCCAAGCGTGTATCATGTATGGCACTTAACTGACTGATCAGAAGGAAAGGGACGTTCGTTGTGGGGCAGTGGATATCGAGAGAGAAAAATATCACTTTAAAAGTAATTTGTTGTGTTGTCGATGTTCACGCAGTTTTTTAAAATAGTTTCTTGAGAATTCTTTTAAGAGTCGTTGAGTCGGTGAAGAGACATACGTGGAGTCGTGCGATATCTCATTGAAGTTCAAAGTTTCCAAGTGTTGAATTTGGTCACGCTCTCGTTTTTATATGATTTTGGATCTCCAAGAGTGGCTCCAAGAACCTTGGCAGGAAAATAGGTTTTTGTCGTGGCTCGACCAATCAGAAGTTAAATATACAAACAAAAGGTGTCGATTGGTTAAAAGCTTCTTTGCAGGAACAGTCTATATTTCTGAAAAGGGTAGAAAGGTTTACGTGGAAGATTCCATACTACCAAATGTTTAGTAGAAGACTATCTGTCCAATATATCAACACAAATGCAGTTACACACTTTCCTTGCTTTTTCCATGAGTGTCTTTAGGATTCTCATAGTACTTATTTCACAAATGATTAGTCAGTGATATTAGCATTAGTGATGGCTTGTGGCTAAAATAAATGGGGGTACTTTAGCATAGGAAGCTGGTTAATGTTTCTTTAATTTGGCCTTGTGTCAGACTTAACCGAACTCCCTACAGCTTACAAGTTTTATGCAGAGTTCTAAGCATCAGGTTTTTTATCATCAGAAGGTTGGTTGTCAGTTGGAACGTGTGGATTAGTGTATAATAAAATATACATTTTAAATGTTAAGAGAAATTTATTAAAAGGAAAGAATAACATGAGTTGTAGAGTTGTGCAATTAGAAACATTATTAAGAGGTTAAAGGTAGAGTTTGTACAAAATTGTTTATAGTAGTAATTGCTGAAAGAGATGAAGAGAAAGAGGACAATGTCTGAGTCGCTTGAAATTACATTTTAGATGTTTCGTCTCGCAGCTCCCATCTGGCTCTCTGACTGATGGACGCTGATGAAGTCCTTTTATTGTAATCTAGATTTTTTGCACTTACTCACGAAGTCCTTTTGTCCTTTTTGGTCTTGCAAGTTGATCCCATTCGTCAAAAATAAAAAAAAATAAAAACTTTTTCTATTTGGTAAAACTAGGATTCCACACGTCATTGTGAATTTTTGTAAAAGTGAAGAACGATTAAATAAAACCTGAATCTGGAAAAATTATTCTCAAAAGAAATTGTTAATGCAATATTCACTTGCCAAAAAAAAGTTATTCTTACAATCCAAAAATGTTTAGCTTTAAATAACTCACAAAGGGTTGATAAACTATAAAATACAAATCAAACAAACAATATATGTTGTTTTTCTTTTTCAGTATTTATTCCAATGTGACCAAGTTCTTTACACAGTTGTTCCTGTCACAGGCAAACAAGACTTAGAGAATTCATTTCTAGAAAACTCTGAAGGGGTAAGTCCTGTTTCTATGGAATAAATTCTGATTTATTTTGCGATTTTTTTTTTTTTTTTTTTTTTTCGTTTTATTTATTGAGAATTATCAATTCCACTTGTTGAGAAGTTTGTCAATTACACTTAACTATGGTTAATTACTCTACAGTATATTTGTGTTGAATAATTTTATATAGAAATGTGCTTCATTTTCAATTTCATGCTCAAAGTAACTTTTATCAGAAATCAAGAATTGTACTCTTGATGTTATTTTTTTATAGAAAGAATATTATCAAATTTCTAAAGAAGTAATAGATTTTTATTTAATGATAAGACAGATTTTATCACTTAAAATGTTATTTTTAGTAGATACTTGAATTTGAGTAGACACTGTTTACTTTGGTCCTGGGTATGATGGTAAACTGCATCTGGCAGCAAGGCCTCTGATTGGGAGGTTGTGAGGAGCATGAAACTACCTCTTAATTGCTGTTGTTCCCATGTTCACTCTGACCTGGAGTGGTAGCACCTCTTAGCTATGGGCAAATAATTAACCACCAAACTGGGGTCAAAAGACTATGAAAATATAAAAATACACTTTTATAGAAAAATATAACCAACAATACATTTTTGAAGGAAAAAAATGGGTGCTTACGTATTATCGGGAGGACCTTTAAAAAAACGACTCAAAAATTAAAGTAAATTATTTATTGAAACGGTTAAAACAATAAAATAACATTACATTTGTAATTCCGGAGGCCAGAACGTCGCAATTGCTTCCAAAAGTGACTCAAAGACATCAGTACAGGCAACATGCTTCCGCCACATGAATTCGGCCAAATACGACTCCAAATGGTGACGTGCAGTGCCACAGTGCTTCTCGCATATACGAATTCCAGTCAATTGTAGTCTTATCGGCCATGTCCAGTTGTTCTTCGCACCATTTGATTGAGGTCAAGTCCTTGGCCCAACAGTAGAAGAAACGGACGGCAGTTACGAACGGCAAACGACTGTCGGCAAACCAATTGTTCAAGGTCCTCCCGATAATACGTAAGGACCAAAAAATGTTTATTGCCATAATACATTTTTGAAGGAAAAAAATTATTACTAGTAATACATTTTTGAATACAAAAGTATAAGACATCTTCAGTTTTCTAAAATAAAAATAAAATTAAAAAAAAGAATTTCATCAAAATCTAACTAATCTACCTTTTCACTATAATCCAACATTAAAAAAAAAATACCTTAAAACCCCATCTTTTTGGCTTTAAATAACCCACAGAGGTTGATATGTCATTAAACAAAACTTAAACTCTGTTTAATTCTTAAACAGTATAGTTATTTTCATCTACTGGCCTGAATATTCAAGCAATCTTATTGCAAAAAAAAATATACGCTCTGAAAATTTTGTGAAGGTCACAGTATAATTTTTATATACCTTTTTTTCTGTGACACTGGAATCATTAGAGATTGATCAAACTAAAAAGAAAAAAATGGAAGAGGAAAGATTCTACTGACTGGATAATAAATGATTAAATTGTAGGAAGATGGATTAAAAAGTTAAGAAAATTAAAAATGAAATGTGTTGAAAAATTGATTTTAAAATAATTCCAAGGAGAATCAAACCCCAAATTAATTGGGCTGAATTCAGTCAGATTGAGCAAAACCAACACTATCCGTCCTTCCCACTTCCCACTGATAAGAAAAAGACCATTAACATATCGTCGAAAATGTCAAATAAAAGAAAATGTTGTGTTGTGTTGTGGCTTGTACCAGGTAACATCCGATTGCCCGGATGTAGAAAAGACAATGTGCATTTAGCATGGAGCTTATTATTATACCTGACTTCGGGAAGTAACACCTACTACTGCGAGAAACTGTAAATATTGTATATACGTCTTGGTTGTATATACCACTCTGTTAATAAAGTAGTTTATCTACATTTTACTGTGTATCTCTTCATTCCACGATACAACATGTTGTCAATTAAGAAAAATTGAGCAAAACTAACACTACCCATCCGTTCCACTTCCTACTGATAAGAAAGAGACTATTAACATATCCTTGACGAAACATTCAATACAGAAATAGAAGAGAACAGGTTTTGCTGACCCACCTTCACATAGGCCATACCTACATAACGCACCATCATTTACTGGAGGGCACAGAATCCCCAATATGTACCAGCTGTCAAAAAAGATTAAGTGTCAAACATTTTTTTTTTATTTTTTTTTTTAATCATATCACCCCAAGCAAGGCGGTAACGCCACTGATGTTCAGGGGGCTACATAAGAGTGAGAAGATTAGAAAAGAGAAAACCGGAAACCGCATCCTAAACAGGAAACAAGGGATGAGCCTCTTCACCTGTTCAATAGATGTGGGTGGAGTGTGAACCAGGCGATAATTTAGTCTATCTATTCCAATTGAAAAAAAAAAAAAAAAAAAAAAGTGAGATTAGAAAAGAAACAAACCGGAAACCGCATCCTAAACAGGAAACAAGGGACAAGCCTCTTCACCTGTTCAATATATATATATATATTAGTATTATTATTATTATTAATTATTAGGTTAGAACATGTCCAAACAACTACAAAATTGTACATTTTACCTCGACCTACTTTTAGACTGTATAAACCTAAATAGAGTACGAAAGAAATATTACCAAACAAGTAGTTTGAAAAAACTATTTATGGAAACAAGATCAAGCAGGATACTCAAATTCTGAAAAGAAATTGAAATGTACTCAAAAATATGACTGGTTGAATACTATCTCACATGCACATAGATGTATGTATTTCTACCAACTTGCTATCGGCTGGATTTGGCTTAAGATAAACGTTGGTGGGTGGTATGCCATAAAATCTAAACAACCAAATTAAATATATACATTTTATAAAATACTAACAGTATAGCCCGGCATTGCTCAGGTGTAATGAGCTTTAAAACTAATCCATGGTCCTGGAGCTCAGACTCTTTGGACGTTGGCACGAAAGACTAAAAAGCAATAGTTGTTTCCAGTTAAAGTGAAACCACAGACTGAAAGAAAAATGAATGAATGTAAGTCAAATTTTGATTTCTTGGTATTGATATCAAATAATTTTTTTTTCATAAACTGAATTTTGAAGGCTAAATAAGTCCTCTAAGTAAATGGTATCATGGCTGAGACTAAGAACTACAATTATACCTATTTAGAGCCAAACCCAAAGCAAAAACTAAAATAAAAGGGCTGAAAAAAATACAGACATACAAGCAGATAAACAGACACACACACAAACATCTTGCCTTTTTTATATATATATATATCAATTTTCTGTACTATTATAAGAACTGCAACCTTGAAACTTCTGAATATCGTTTCTTATGTCTTTGTCTATGAGTGTATCAAATTTGATTAAAATCGGACCACTCCTTCTATAACCCGATGTTTTCGATTATCGATTTTCGATATTTATCTGGGGTACCTCAACACAAAACCTAGCTAAGAACACTCGCGGACGCTTATAGTACAACTGTGTAAATTTTCAAGAAAATCGGTTCAGCCATTTCGGAGTCTATATGTAACGGATACACCCACACAAAGTTTCTTTTATAAATAAGTTTAGATAGATTTAGATTTTATTAATTTAAATTGTGTTAGATATATAAATTTGTTAACTGTATGAATTTGTTTAAATATATAAGTCTGGTATATATATTAATTTGTTAAATATGTAAACTTTTTGAAATTGTTCTTAACATTTTGTTCAATTTTTAATAATTCGATTCGGCGTTAAATGACCTTAGATGGGTTGATACGCTGTAAAACAAAACAAACTTATCCTTGAAGATGTCTAATAAAAGAAAATGTTGTCAATTAAGAAATTTGAGTGATCCCTGAAATAATTTTTATTTCTCAGGACAAAAGGGCCAGAAAGAAAACATCTGTTTTAAATCAGCCACTTAGAAGAAAAGTATCTCCTACGAAAATAGAGACCAGTTGGTCCATTCATTAATTATAATTTCTGTGACCTTCATCCAGAAAAATTTTATATTTGACATTAATTCCAGATTCCTTTGGATACAAGTGATCAGTAAAAAAATTAATTACTATTTTGAAGTGACCATGGACAAAGAAAAGTTGTGTGTTCGTTGTTGATAAACTTTCGAGATTGGGGATAATTTTCTTTCCCACCTATGATAACACTTGAGTCGTTGGGAAACAACCACCATGTTACATTTTTCTTTTATTTTTTATAATTATTTCACCCCAAGCAAAACAGTACTGCCACTGGTGTGCAGGGGGTTACATGAGAGAAGAGTGTTGAGAAAGAGGAACAAGTTACAGGAGGTGTCAGATAAAGGGTAAGAGAAGGATGAGAACCCTGCTGTGAAGAGAGCTACATGCGAGTAGAGCTAGGGAAAAGAACATGATACAAGGGTTGTCAGGGAAAGGATGTGAGTCAAGGAGATAGGAGATAGCAATTGATATTACATTTAAATTCTTGTAGATTGTAGCTGCCAGGGAAGCAAGTATACAGAAAGGAATTCCACAGGCAGGAAGTGAAAAAAGGCGCTATCAGAGTAGAAGGTGTGGTTACATTTGATTGGTTTCATTGTAAAAGGGTGGGACATAGTTGCTAGTCTTGTAGCTCGAGTATATTCATGTAGAGGGAGCACCAGGGAGCTAAGCTCATCAAAGCAGAAGCCATGAAAGTATTTGTAGAAGGATTAATGACTGAAAATCTTTTTTATTTTTACCTATACCATCTGAAGTTGATATGCTAAGAAAGTAGAAAAAGGAAGAGAGAGATAAGCACCACCTATATGGAGTTGTAGTACGAGATGAGGCATGAAGGGTTTAGGAGTTAAGGGATGACTTGATTCCTCTGACCACTCTCAAAAGGGTGCTGGACAACCCCAAATTTGGAAAACTACTTGAGTAAATATATTTTTAGAATAAGGAATTTTAAGAAAAGGTTGATGCTAAGAGTAGAAGACAACCAAACCCAGACCCGTTGCCTAAGATCGACATTAAGGGGTTATATTTGGTTGCAGTGAACCAGGATCAACCCAGGAAAAACAGCAGCAACTTAGAGTATAGCAGCCCCCAGAAACGCAGAACCCAGCCCGAATGAGTTTTGAAAATATACACAGTAGTAAGAATGAAGGGACCTTAGTCACTTGGCTATTCAGTTCTGAAAGTGCTAACATATCAACTCACCACGTAGACAAAGGCAATTGAATAGTAATTAGTGAAAACAGTGAGAGACGGCCTTACAAGAGGGAGAATATTCTCATAGGAATGAGAGTTAAGCATTAATAGAGAGGGAATTAGGAGTGGCACATTTCACCTGGTGGTAGGAAGAGAGAGGTAGCAAAGACCAGTATGATAAAAACCGAAAAGTATATGTCAAATATTTCAAATTATAAATGCCTTTGAATTTAAAACTTGGTTCTATTTAAATGATCATGGTCTAGCTAGAATTAATCTGAATTAAAAGAAAGATTGGCTTCCATATATAAATAAACTTTTTAGACATTTTTAAAGCATTATTTCCTTAGTAATTTTTTCTTTCATTACTTGTTGAAGCCGACATTGTATATGCCAAAATGAGAAAAGGCAAATTCTCTTTGCAAGCTATCTGTTTCAAAGTCTATAGTAAATTTAAAGTGGGTGCCTCCAGAAATTTGCTAAGAAAGTAGTATATATGATTATAAAAATGCCCCAAATTTAAAAAGATTTTGTCATTAAGGTCTTTGTTATTGTTGAGAGGAACAACCCAATTTTTTATTTAAATATAAAATAGAAATTAAGTTTTAAGTTTTTTAATGTTTATATTAGTTTAAAAGAACTCCTTGGAGAATTTAAATCATCACTATTACTTTTTGTAAAACCGGAACACCAGTTACTGAAAATCAGCTCTGAATCATAAATTTTTAATGCAAATATGTACTGGTCTAACCCTATTATGACCCAAAACTAAGTATTAATCAATCAATCAATCAATACATATATATATATAATATTTATTCAGAAATTATAACATGGATATGTTATAATAAATATATATATATATATATATATATATATAATCCTACTTCTAGTTTCATGCACTACACAATCACCAGTGCATATTATGAACTGACTGTTTTTAGATTTGAATTTTGTTTTATGGTACTAGCATTGTTTAAGGACGTTATAAATTATGTGAGGTCAGACTTTTTCATTTATTAAATGAATAATTTGGCTTATGCCAAAACCTAGAAATGAAAGTAAATTCATAGGAATTAAAAAAAAAAAAAAAAAAAAAAAAGTAAATATTAAATATTTTTGCGGCCATATTAAACATAAGTTATAAGGAGGGTAAATTTTGTTAATTTAATTCATTTTATTTTATACATAAATATATTTTGTACATGTATGCACTATGTATACTTATTTACATCCATAGTTTTTGATCCTAATAGGGTTAGACCAGTACACATTGGTATTAAAAAGTGTTCTATACAATTATATTGTAGAACTTTTGAATATTTTTCATTTATAAACGAGTTATTTCGCTAGCTTGGTTTCCACCATGAGTGGTCTCTTTGCGCGATTTTTTTTTCAGGTTATTAAAAATTGCCTGAAGTAGCCACTCATGGTGGAAACCAAAATAGCAAAATAACTCATTTATAAATGAAAAAAAAATATATATATATAAATAATCCTAGATCTATAGCATGATTCAGAGCACTATACAATCATCAGGTGCATATTATGAACTGACAGTTCTGGGTTATTAATTTTTGAATATATATATATATATATATATATATATATATATATATTCTTCATTTGTTAATATGCGACCTAGGTTTCTACCATGTGGTGTCTTCAGACGATTTGCAATAATTATTCATTTTTTTATTGCAAATAATAATAATTATTGCAAATCGCCTGAAGATACCACATGGTAGAAACCTTGGTTGCATAATAACTCATTTACAAATGAAGAATATTAAGATGTTCTACAATATAATTGTATTGAACACTTTTTAATACAGATGTGTACTGGTCTAATTTCATTATAACCAAAAACTAAAAAATTAAACAATGATGAGAGTTCAATGTTAGAATTTAACGGAGTATTAATATGAAAATAAATTGGAAGAATTTACAAATCTATTGGTGTTAATTTATTTTCAAGAATACATTAAAGAGATGGCGATCTTTTATAAAAATCATATTTCCTTTAAAAAAATAAAACTATTGTCAGACCAAAATTTTTTACACAAATGAATTGGCTAGATTTATCCAGATGGAGGAAGTGGGTAGAAAGAAAGAAATCTTTTAATGGCTATAAAAGAAAGTAAAAAATAAAAGTAAAACCTACATATGTCCTTAAGGACATCCAGCCCAGTGTATCTGGTCGGATGCCCCTGATATTCATCTCGGGGTTCTTGACAAAATGCAACAGAGAATTTGTAATGTAATCGATACTGACTTGGCAGATCGGCTGCAATCGCTGTCTCACCAGCGTAACATAGCTTCCCTGTGCCTTTTCTATAAATTCTTTCACGGCTTCTGCTCCAATGAACTTAGCTCACTGGTGCCCCCTAGGCATGAATTTACATGAGCTACTAGATTAGCAACTTGGTCCCACCCTTTTACAGTGAAACCAATAAAATGTAACTGCAATTTCTACTCTAACAGCTTCTTTTCACGCACATCCCACCTGTGGAATTTCCTTCCATATACTTGCTTCCCCAACACCTACAATCTCCAGGAATTTCAGTGTAAGGTCAATAGACATCTCCTATCTCACTAACTCGCATCCATTCTCTCAAGCTCTTTTTTCATCTACTCCACCCCCATCCTTGGTATACTTATTCGTCTGTTACCCTCCTCCTAATATTTCCTATAACTAATTCCTCTTTCTCATCACTTTCCCCTATGTAACCCCCTGCACAACAGTGGCAGTAGAATGCCTTACTTGGAGTGAGATGGTTTAAAAAAAAATATATAGACATTGGTTAGTTCCAGTGACTTGACCCAAAGAGTTGTGAGTTCTGCATATGTGATAGGTAAAAATTCTATTTATGAACCATTTGACATCTGTGTTTAAAACTTCAATTCTTAGAGTTAAATTTACTATCCTGTATTTGAAAATTGTCCTCATCTTTGTTTCTATTTGTACGATGTTTCAACCGTTGTACGCTTCTTCCTTCTTCAAGTGCTAGGAATTTTGAACCAAACCCTTTATTACGATCACTATATCATTTTCGAATATTTTGTTGGGAATATTTTTTATCATACTCAATAGTAATGTTATAGTTATGAAACCAGAAAGATTAGATTTATAAGTTGAAAATATTATTATTGCCGTTAAAAGTAATATAAAAAGCTAACAATTCAATTCTTATAGTTAAATTTACAATCCTGTATTTGAAAATTCAATCCAAGTCATCTTAACATCAGAGATGGAAACGCAACATTTGAAATTTGATATCTGCAATTTAAAATTAGCATTGTACTTACTTCCTTTCCATCTATAAAGATTTCTTTCTTTCTACCCACTTTCTCCATCTGGATAAATCTAGCCAATTTGTTTTTGTAAAAACTTTTGTCTGACGAGATGAATATTTTTTTTAAAGGAAATATGATTTTTATAAAAAATTATCTTTTTAAAATATTCTTGAAATAAATTATCACCATGGATTTGTAAATTCTTACAATTTATTTTCATTATATATATATATATATATATATATTTTTTTTTTTTCCACACTACTGCATTTGCCTGGTCTGATGTATATGCAGTTGTTAGTTTTGCAATCTTATATGAAATTCTCACTTGAGAGATCATTGTATATCGTAATTTTGCCTGTGTTATGAATTTCTATTTCTTTTATTTTAGATCAAACACATTTTGATGATAAACTGTGGAGCAACAATCGACATAATTGAACTTCTCCAACCCGATGATGATGTCTGCTTCTACATATGTGACAGGTAAAAATCTGTTTATGAACCATTCTCAGCTTCATTGTCACATTTTCCCTTTAAAGTATTATCTTACGAACATATCTTACCAATTTTTAACTATTTTAATCAAACAAGAAATAAAATAAAATGACATTTTGTTTCTACTACAGTTTGACAACCTTGGGACTGGAATGGCTTCGGATTTCAAATGTTTTGAGATTTTAGAATATAGGCTAGTTGGGTTCATTGTATTCACTTATGCACAAATACCTTCGGAAAAAGTATAAATTCACTCCTTCTGCAAGCTATGAGTTAATTAGTAAGACTTGTATGACTAAATTATTATCATCTCCAAAAAAAGAAATTCTTACAATATAAAAATATTTTTTCTGGCTTTAAATAACCTGTAAAAGGGTTGATAAATCAAAGAAAATGAATCAATCAGTCTTGAGTACAGAACAATGAAAGTTTTGCTTTAAAAATCTGGCATGTTGTATCAGAAATGGGGGAAACTAATAAAATGAAAGTAAGGATAAAATTCTTTCCTTTTTTTTTTTTTCTTTCTTTTTTTTTCTTTTTTTTTTTCTTTTTTTTTTTTTTTAATAATAGCTACGTGTGTTGTGATGTAATGAATATTGGTTTAGAATAAGAAATCAGAGAGCTGAGTTCCAGTTCTTGTTGGGTTTGTTATATTCACTTACACACAAATACTCTTGGGGAAGGTATGAATCCATCTCTTCCTTCCAGCTATGGGTTAAATAACAGGACAGATGAATCGAAATGTTCATGAGTTGGTCGTTAATGTTCAATTGTGTTCTTAGTTCATGATAGATCAACAAGACGTAAATATAATGTTTAGCATAGGAATGGAATGTTTAGCCACTGGTAGTTTAAAAAGTGTAAGTATGTATATGTGTGTGTGTGTGTCATAGTGTGAGTAAGATTTAGTAGGCTTACGGCCTATCACGTTCAATACACCGGTTCTCGCTCGATCACCGAAATTAAGCAACGTTGAGCCTGGTCAGTACTTAGATGGGTGACCGCTTGGGAATACCAGGTGCTGTAAGCGTATAGTGATAGATGTGCATTGTGGTGCAGTGGATATCGGCTCGGAAAGAGAAATCGGTGAGCCGAGTTCAAATTCCAGTTGAATACCCTGCATTCACTTAAGCACTGGTACTCTTGGGAAAGGTATTAATCCGTCCATTCCCTCCAGTTATGGGTTAAATAACAAGGGTAGGACTTGGGGACACTGCTCTTAAAGACAAATCCCAATGAATCGTGAAAAGAAAAATGTTGTAAAAATAAAATAACCTTACCCAAAATCATTGGTTATGACCTTAAATGATTCCATAAGGATTGATAGGTCGTTAAGCCTCAAAAACAAACAAACAAGATTTAGTAACCAGTGACATGGAGTCGTGGGAAAATTAAACCCTACTAAAGAAATATCAATTTATGTTTGCTTTTATACAATTTCAAGAGGCTCCAGACGAGCTGGCGGGAAAAATTCAATTCGCTTACCTTTGTTATAAAATCTGTGATTGGTCATAAATTGAGCAATCAGATATTGTGTACTGAACCCATTATTATATTCCCGACTCCGATTTGAAAATTGTCTTATAATAAATCGACAGCGATTATTTGACCAATCAGAGTCAAGAAAGTTGCAATGTTTTTGTGCGTGGGTGTTACACAGTGAATTATGTATGTGTGCATGCGAAAGTGAGTGCGTAAACTGCACAAGGGTATATCACAGTTTTGATTATTTTCCAAAGAGTTGTGAGTTAAGCACCTGGAGACGAACAGCAGATGTGAACAAAAATATCAAGAGTTGAGTTACTAAAGAGAAATAACTGATACTGAGATGTGTGGAAGAGGCATGGCACATGGAACTAGAACAATCCATCCCGGTAGAAAAAATTAAGTGTTAAGTTCAAAATTCTAATCACCTGAAGAATGCTGAAACATACAACATCCAAAATATCATGACACCAAAAATGATGACACCAGCCTAAACAATGTAAATACTTTTTTTTTTTTTAAATTAATCAAAATTTAAAAGTACAACTTAAGTACACATTGCAACAATTACAATTTGGCAGGGATGGATAATGTGTGCCAAATATTGGGTTGAGTTATGTTGCGTTAGGTCATTTAATGGCATATTAACTCCTCTTAATAAATCACTGATAATAGAGGTAGATATAGGGCAAGTTTGGATTTTAGTAGAAAAGTAAACATTTGTTAGTTTTACACTAGAGTTGTCAAATATTTACTTGAAAAGTGACCTCATTTGTGGGTGGTGGTCTTACTGTTCTGTAGGAGATATGTAGCTTTTTCTTTTGTTTTTGTTTTGTTTGTTTTTTTGTTTTTTTCCTCCAAATACATTAGAAAATTTGCATTACAATGCATCATAGAAACAGGACTCTGTTATAAGCCAAAGACGCCCTTTATTAGTTTACAATGCTTCATTTATAAAGAAAATTATTGTTCTATCAGATTTTTATCTAGTTCCAATGTACCTTTCCAAAAAATCTATTAATCCTGCATATGACAATAAACTATCTCTGACATGCATCTGATTGGGAGGTTTTGAGTAGTTTGGAACCACCTCTTACAAGAAAATAAACTTTCAATATTAAATGACCCATAAGGAGTTGATATGCTGTATACAAACTAAAACCAAAAAAAATCTGTTCTTTGAATATAGTTTCAAACTTAGATTTTTTTTTTTATTTTTGATTTTTTTTTTTTTTTAGTCACCGTCCTGTTGATATTCACAATGTGTACAATGGTGTCCAAGTCAAGCTTTTAATGAAAGATGAAGAAATGAGAGACATTCCAGATTATGATGATGTTTTTAGGGATGATGATGACGAGGAGGAGGTAATTGTTTTTATTTTGGAGGGGTTCATTTTTATTTTTTTTTAAATTTGATGGATTTAGGATGACTGCATGAAAATATTGTACTCCGTGTGTGTGTGTGTGAGTTTTAATTTTTAAATTTAGAAGTTCAAATTTTTAGCATCTTTCATCCATTGTGCACATATTCTTAGAACAACATAAACATCACTTTAGTTAAAAAAAAAAAATGTCCTAAAGGATAAGACACGTCATAAAAAAATCACTTTGATGTTATCATTACTAGTTTTATTGCATCTTATTATTGTTGCTTTTTATCCCAACACTCTGGCTCAATACACTCTTTATTATTACTATTGTTTTATTACTAGTTTTATTCCATCTTATTATTGTTGCTTTTTGTCTCAACACTCTGGCTCTATACACTCTTTATTATTACTATTATTTTATTATTAGTTTTATTCCATCTTATTATTGTTGCTTTTTATCTCAACACTCTGGCTCAATACACTCTTTATTATTACTATTATTTTATTATTAGTTTTATTCCATCTTATTATTGTTGCTTTTTATCTCAACACTCTGGCTCTATACACTCTTTATTATTACTATTATTTTATTATTAGTTTTATTCCATCTTATTATTGTTGCTTTTTATCTCAACACTCTGGCTCTATACACTCTTTATTATTACTATTATTTTATTATTAGTTTTATTCCATCTTATTATTGTTGCTTTTTATCCCAACACTCTGGCTCTATACACTCTTTATTATTACTATTATTTTATTATTAGTTTTATTCCATCTTATTATTGTTGCTTTTTATCTCAACACTCTGGCTCAATACACTCTTTATTATTACTATTATTTTATTACTAGTTTTATTCCATCTTATTATTGTTGCTTTTTATCTCAACACTCTGGCTCTATACACTCTTCATTATTACTATTATTTTATTACTAGTTTTATTCCATCTTATTATTGTTGCTTTTTATCCCAACACTCTGGCTCAATACACTCTTTATTATTACTATTATTTTATTACTAGTTTTATTCCATCTTATTATTGTTGCTTTTTATCTCAACACTCTGGCTCAATACACTCTTCATTATTACTATTATTTTATTACTAGTTTTATTCCATCTTATTATTGTTGCTTTTTATCTCAACACTCTGGCTCAATACACTCTTTATTATTACTATTATTTTATCACTAATTTTATTCCATCTTATTATTGTTGCTTTTTATCCCAACACTCGGTCTCAATACACTCTTTATTATTACTATTATTTTATCACTAGTTTTATTCCATCTTATTATTGTTGCTTTTTATCCCAACACTCTGGCTCAATACACTCTTTATTATTACTATTATTTTATTACTAGTTTTATTCCATCTTATTATTGTTGCTTTTTATCCCAACACTCTGGCTCAATACACTCTTTATTATTACTATTATTTTATTACTAGTTTTATTCCATCTTATTATTGTTGCTTTTTATCTCAACACTCTGGCTCTATACACTCTTCATTATTACTATTATTTTATTACTAGTTTTATTCCATCTTATTATTGTTGCTTTTTATCTCAACACTCTGGCTCAATACACTCTTTATTATTACTATTATTTTATTACTAATTTTATTCCATCTTATTATTGTTGCTTTTTATCCCAACACTCTGGCTCAATACACTCTTTATTATTACTATTATTTTATTACTAGTTTTATTCCATCTTATTATTGTTGCTTTTTATCCCAACACTCTGGCTCAATACACTCTTTATTATTACTATTATTTTATTACTAATTTTATTCCATCTTATTATTGTTGCTTTTTATCTCAACACTCTGGCTCTATACACTCTTCATTATTACTATTATTTTATTACTAGTTTTATTCCATCTTATTATTGTTGCTTTTTATCCCAACACTCTGGCTCAATACACTCTTTATTATTACTATTATTTTATTACTAATTTTATTCCATCTTATTATTGTTGCTTTTTATCCCAACACTCTGGCTCAATACACTCTTTATTATTACTATTATTTTATTACTAATTTTATTCCATCTTATTATTGTTGCTTTTTATCCCAACACTCTGTCTCAATACACTCTTTATTATTACTATTATTTTATTACTAATTTTATTCCATCTTATTATTGTTGCTTTTTATCCCAACACTCTGTCTCAATACACTCTTTATTATTACTATTATTTTATCACTAGTTTTATTCCATCTTGTTATTGTTGCTTTTTATCCCAACACTCTGGCTCAATACACTCTTTATTATTACTATTATTTTATTACTAGTTTTATTCCATCTTATTATTGTTGCTTTTTATCCCAACACTCTGGCTCAATACACTCTTTATTATTACTATTATTTTATCACTAGTTTTATTCCATCTTATTATTGTTGCTTTTTATCTCAACACTCTGGCTCTATACACTCTTCATTATTACTATTATTTTATTACTAGTTTTATTCCATCTTATTATTGTTGCTTTTTATCCCAACACTCTGGCTCAATACACTCTTTATTATTACTATTATTTTATCACTAGTTTTATTCCATCTTATTATTGTTGCTTTTTATCCCAACACTCTGGCTCAATATACTCTTTATTATTACTATTATTTTATTACTAGTTTTATTCCATCTTATTATTGTTGCTTTTTATCCCAACACTCTGGCTCAATACACTCTTTATTATTACTATTATTTTATTACTAGTTTTATTCCATCTTATTATTGTTGCTTTTTATCTCAAATATCTTGGCTCATATACACTCTTCATTATTACTATTATTTTATTACTAGTTTTATTCCATCTTATTATTGTTGCTTTTATCTCAACATCTGGCTCAATACACTTTGTTATTACTATTATTTTATTACTAATTTTATTCCATCTTATTATTGTTGCTTTTTATCCCAACACTCTGGCTCAATACACTCCTTTTATTATTACTATTATTTTATTACTAGTTTTATTCCATCTTATTATTGTTGCTTTTTATCTCAACACTCTGGCTCTATACACTCTTCATTACTATTATTTTATTACTAGTTTTATTCCATCTTATTATTGTTGCTTTTTATCCCAACACTCTGGCTCAATACACTCTTTATTATTACTATTATTTTACATTAGTTTGGCCCCATCTTATTGTTGTTGTCTTAACACTCAACCACCACACTCTTCATTATTACTATTATTTTATTACTAGTTTTATTCCATCTTATTATTGTTGCTTTTTATCTCAACACTCTGGCTCAATACACTCTTTATTATTACTATTATTTTATTACTAATTTTATTCCATCTTATTATTGTTGCTTTTTATCTCAACACTTGGCTCAATACACTATTATTACTACTATTTTATTACTAGTTTTATTCCATCTATTATTGTTGCTTTTATCCCAACACTCTGGCTCAATACACTCTTTATTATTACTATTATTTTATTACTAATTTTATTCCATCTTATTATTGCTGCTTTTTATCCCAACACCTGTCTCACACACTCTTTTATTATTACTATTATTTTATTACTAATTTTATCTCCATCTTATTATTGTTGCTTTTTATCCCAACACTGTCTCAATACACCTTTATTATTATTGTTTTTATCACTAGTTTTATTCCATCTTGTTATTGTTGCTTTTTATCCCAACACTTCTGTCTTTATTACACTTTTTATTATTACTATTATTTTATTACTGCTAGTTTTATTCCATCTATTATTGTTGTTTTTATCCCAACACTCTGCTTCATACACTCTTTATTATTACTATTATTTTATCACTAGTTTTATTCCATTCTATTATTGTTGCTTTTTATCTCAACACTCTGGCTCTATACACTCTTCATTATTACTATTATTTTATTACTAGTTTTATTCCATTCTATTATTGTTGCTTTTTATCCCAACACTCTGGCTCAATACACTTTATTATTATTATTTTATCACTAGTTTTATTCCATCTTATTATTGTTGTTTTTTATCCCAACACTCTGGCTCAATACACTCTTTATTATTACTATTATTTTATTACTAGTTTTATTCCATCTTATTATTGTTGCTTTTTATCCCAACACTCTGGCTCACAATTATTATTAGCTATTATTTTATTACTAGTTTTATTCCATCTTTTATTATTGTTGCTTTTTATCTCAACACTCTGGCTCTATACACTCTTCATTATTACTATTATTTTATTACTAGTTTTATTCCATCTTATTGTTGTTGCTTTTTATCTCAACACTCGTCTAATACACTCTTTTATTATTACTATTATTTTATTAATAATTTTATTCCATCTATTATTGTTGCTTTTTATCCCAACACTCTGGCTCAATACACTCTTTATTATTACTATTATTTTATTACTAGTTTTATTCCATCTTATTATTGTTGCTTTTTATCTCATAACACTCTGGCTCTATACACTCTTCATAATATTATTATTTTATTACTAGTTTTATTCCATCTTATTATTGTTGCTTTTTATCCCAACACTCTGGCTCAATACACTTTATTATTACTATTATTTTATTACTAGTTTTATTCCATCTCATTATTGTTGCTTTTATCTCAACACTCTGGCTCAATACACTCTTTATTATTACTATTATTTTATTACTAGTTTTATTCCATCTTATTATTGTTGCTTTTTATCCCAACACTCGGTCTCAATACAATTTTTATTGTTTACATAGTTTTATCACTAGTTTTATTCCATCTTATTATTGTTGCTTTTTGTCCCAACACTCTGGCTCAATACACTCTCTTTATTATTACTATTATTTTATTACTAGTTTTATTCCATCTTATTATTGTTGCTTTTTATCTCAACACTCTGGCTCTATACACTCTTCATTATTACTATTATTTTATTACTAGTTTTATTCCATCTTATTATTGTTGCTTTTTATCTCAACACTCTGGCTCAATACACTTTTTATTATTATTATTATTTTATTACTAATTTTATTCCATCTTATTATTGTTGCTTTTTATCCCAACACTCTGGCTCAATACACTCTTTATTATTACTATTATTTTATTACTAGTTTTATTCCATCTTATTATTGTTGCTTTTTATCTCAACACTCTGGCTCTATACACTCTTCATTATTACTATTATTATTTTATTACTAGTTTTATTCCCTCTTATTATTGTTGCTTTTTATCTCAACACTCTGGCTCATACTCTTTATTATTAATATTATTTTATTACTAGTTTTATTCCATCTTATTATTGTTGCTTTTTGTCTTAAAGACACTGGCTCAATACACTCTTTATTATTACTATTATTTTATTACTAATTTTATTCCATCTTATTATTGTTGCTTTTTATCCCAACACTTCAATTAAACAGACTTTTTATTATTACTATTATTTTATTACTGGTTTATATTCCATCTTATTATTGCTTTTTATCCCAACACTTGGCTCAATACACTTTTATTATTACTATTATTTTGTTACTAGTTTTATTCCATCTTATTATTGTTGCTTTTTATCCCAACACTCTGGCTCAATACACTCTTTATTATTACTATTATTTTATTACTAGTTTTATTCCATCTTATTATTGTTGCTTTTTATCTCAACAATTTGGTATTCTATACACTCTTTATTATTACTATTATTTTATTACTATTATTCCATCTTATTATTGTTGTTTTTATCTCAACACTCTGGCTCTATACACTCTTCATTATTACTATTTTTTTATTACTAGTTTTATTCCATCTTATTATTGTTGTTTTTTATCTCAACACTCTGGCTCAATGTTACACCCTTTTATTATTACTATTATTATTAATAATTTTATTCCATCTTATTATTGTTGCTTTTTATCCCAACACTTGCCTCAATACACTTATTATTACCATTATTTTTATTACTAGTTTTATTCCATCTTATTATTATTGTTGCTTTTTATCTCAACACTCTGAATTTATACACTCTTCATTATTACTATTATTTTATTACTAGTTTTATTCCATCTGATTATTGTTGCTTTTTATCTCAACACTCTGGCTCAATACACTTTATTACTATTATTTTATTACTTAATTTTATTCACATCTTATTATTATTGCTTTTTATCTGCAATGACTCTGGCTCAATACACTCTTTATTATTACTATTATTTTATTACTAGTTTTATTCCATCTTATTATTGTTATTATCTCAACACTCTGGCTCTATACACCTTTCATTATTACTATTATTTTATTACTAGTTTTATTCCATCTTATTATTGTTGTTTTTTATCTCAACACTCTGGCTCAATACACTCTTTATTATTACTATTATTTTATTACTAGTTTTATTCCATCTTATTATTGTTGCTTTTATCCCAACACTCTGGCTCAATACACTCTTATTGCAGTTACTATTATTTTATTACTAATTTTATTCCATCTTATTGTTGTTGCTTTTTATCTCAACACTCTGGCTCTATACACTCTTCATTATTACTATTATTTTATTACTAGTTTTATTCCATCTTATTATTGTTGCTTTTTATCCCAACACTAATAATACACTCTTTATTATTACTATTATTTTATTAATAATTTTATTCCATCTTATTATTGTTGCTTTTTATCCCAACACTCTGGCTCAATACACTCTTTATTATTACTATTATTTTATTACTAATTTTATTCCATCTTACATGTTGGTTGCTTTTATCCCAACACTCTGTCTCAATACACTCTTTATTATTACTATTATTTTATCACTAGTTTTATTCCATCTTGTTATTGTTGCTTTTTATCCCAACACTGTGGCTCAATACACTCTTTATTATTACTATTATTTTATTACTAGTTTTATTCCATCTTATTATTGTTGCTTTTTATCCCAACACTCTGGCTCAATACACTCTTTATTATTACTATTATTTTATTACTAGTTTTATTCCATCTTATTATTGTTGCTTTTTATCTCAACACTCTGGCTCTATACACTCTTCATTATTACTATTACTTTATTACTAGTTTTATTCCATCTTATTATTGTTGCTTTTTATCCCAACACTCTGGCTCAATACACTCTTTATTATTACTATTATTTTATCACTAGTTTTATTCCATCTTATTATTGTTGCTTTTTATCCCAACACTCTGGCTCAATACACTCTTTATTATTACTATTATTTTATCACTAGTTTTATTCCATCTTATTATTGTTGCTTTTTATCCCAACACTCTGGCTCAATACACTCTTTATTATTACTATTATTTTATTACTAGTTTTATTCCATCTTATTATTGTTGCTTTTTATCCCAACACTCTGGCTCAATACACTCTTTATTATTACTATTATTTTATTACTAGTTTTATTCCATCTTATTATTGTTGCTTTTTATACCAACACTCTGGCTCACTACACTTCTTATTATTACTATTATTTTATTACTAGTTTTATTCCATCTTATTATTGTTGCTTTTATCCCAACACTCTGGCTCAACACACTCTTTATTATTACTATTATTTTATCACTAGTTTTATTCCATCTTATTATTGTTGCTTTTTATCCCAACACTCTGGCTCAATACACTTTTTTATTATTACTATTATTTTATCACTAGTTTTATTCCATCTTATTATTGTTGCTTTTTATCCCAACACTTGGCTCAATACACTCTTTATTATTACTATTATTTATCACTAGTTTTATTCCATCTTATTATTGTTGTTTTTTATCCCAACACTCTGGCTCATTACACTTTTATTATTACTATTATTCTTATTACTAGTTTTATTCCATCTTATTATTGTTGCTTTTTATCCCAACACTCTGCTCAATACACTCTTTATTATTACTATTATTTTATTACTAGTTTTATTCCATCTTAATATTGTTGCTTTTTATCCCAACACTCTGCCTAATACACTTTTATTATTACTATTATTTTATTACTAGTTTTATTCCATTCTATTATTGTTGCTTTTTATCCCAACACCTTGCCCAATACACTTTATTATTACTATTATTTTATTACTAGTTTTATTCCATCTTATTATTGTTGCTTTTTATCCCAACATTTATTAATACACTTTATTATTACTAATATTTTATTACTAGTTTATTCCACTGTTATTATTGTTGCTTTTATCCCAACACCTACTAACACACTTTTATTATTACTATTATTTTATTACTAGTTTTATTCCATCTTATTATTGTTGATTTTTATCCCAACACTTGCCCACACACTTTTATTATTACTATTATTTTTATTCACTAGTTTTATTCCATCTTATTATTGTTGCTTTTTATCCCAACACTCTGGCTCAATACACTCTTTATTATTACTATTATTTTATCACTAGTTTTATTCCATCTTATTATTGTTGCTTTTTATCCCAACACTCTGGCTCAATACACTCTTTATTATTACTATTATTTTATTACTAGTTTTATTCCATCTTATTATTGTTGCTTTTTATCCCAACACTTGGCTCAATACACTTTATTATTACTATTATTTTATTACTAATTTTATTCCATCTTATTATTGTTGCTTTTTATCCCAACACTCTGGCTCAATACACTCTTTATTATTACTATTATTTTTTATTACTAGTTTTATTCCATCTTATTATTGTTGCTTTTTATCTCAACACTCTGGCTCTATACACTCTTTCATTATTACTATTATTTTATTACTAGTTTTATTCCATCTTATTATTGTTGCTTTTATCCCAACACTTGTCTCAATACACTCTTTATTATTACTATTATTTTATTACTAATTTTATTCCATCTTATTATTGTTGCTTTTTATCCCAACACTCTGGCTCTATACACTCTTCAATATTAGCCATATTATTTTATTACTAGTTTTATTCCATCTTATTATTGTTGCTTTTTATCTCAACACTTGGCTCTATACACTCTTCATTATTACTATTATTTTATTACTAGTTTTATTCCATCTATTATTGTTGCTTTTTATCCCAACACTTGTCTCCTAATACACTTTTGTCATTACTATTATTTTATCATCACTAGTTTTATTCCATCTTATTATTGTTGCTTTTTATCCCAACACTCTGCTCAATACACTTTTATTATTACTATTATTTTATCACTAGTTTTATTCCATCTTATTATTGTTGCTTTTATCCCAACACTCTGGCTCAATACACTCTTTATTATTACTATTATTTTATCACTAGTTTTATTCCATCTTATTATTGCTTTTTATCCCAACACTCTGCCTACACCTTTATTATTACTATTATTTTTTATTACTAGTTTTATTCCATCTTATTATTGTTGCTTTTTATCCCAACACTTGGCTCAATACACTCTTTATTATTACTATTATTTTATTACTAGTTTACCATATTCTATTATTGTTGTTTTTATCCAAACACTGGTCTAATACACTCTTATTATTACTATATTTTATTACTAGTTTTATTCCATCTTATTATTGTTGCTTTTTATCCTTCAACACTTGGCTCAATACACCTTTATTATTACTATTATTTTATCACTAGTTTTATTCCATCTTATTATTGTTGCTTTTTATCCCAACACTCTGGCTCAATACACTCTTTATTATTACTATTATTTTATCACTAGTTTTATTCCATCTTATTATTGTTGCTTTTTATCCCAACACTCTGGCTCAATACACTCTCTTTATTATTACTATTATTTTATTACTAGTTTTATTCCATCTTATTGTTGTTGCTTTTTATCCAACACTCTGGCTCAATACACTTCTTTATTATTACTATTATTTTATTACTAGTTTTATTCCATCTTATTATTGTTGCTTTTTATCCCAACACCTGGCTCAATACACTTTATTATTACTATTATTTTATTACTAGTTTTATTCCATCTATTATTGTTGCTTTTTATCCCAACACTCTGGCTCAATACACTCTTTATTATTACTATTATTTTATTACTAGTTTTATTCCATCATATTATTGTTGCCTTTATCCTAACACTTGGTCAATATAATTTTTATTATTACTATTATTTTATTACTAGTTTTATTCCATCTTATTATTGTTGATTTTTATCCCAACACTCTGGCTCAATACACTCTTTTTATTATTACTATTATTTTATCACTAGTTTTATTCCATCTTATTATTGTTGCTTTTTATCCCAACACTCTGGCTCAATACATCTTTATTATTACTATTATTTTATTACTAGTTTTATTCCATCTTATTATTGTTGCTTTTTATCCCAACACTCTGGCTCAATACACTTTATTATTACTATTATTTTATCACTAGTTTTATTCCATCTTATTATTGATTTTTATCCCAACACTCTGGCTCAATATACTTTATTATTACTATTATTTTATCACTAGTTTTATTCCATCTATTATTGTTGCTTTTTATCCCAACACTTGCCTTAATACACTCTTTATTATTACTATTATTTTATTACTAGTTTTATTCCATCTTATTATTGTTGTTTTTTATCCCAACACTCTGGCTCAATACACTCTTTATTATTACTATTATTTTATTACTAATTTTATTCCATCTTATTATTGTTGCTTTTTATCCTAAATACTCTGGCTCAATACACTCTTTTATTATTACTATTATTTTATCACTAGTTTTATTCCATCTTATGGCTATTGCTTTTTATCCTGTAACACCTTGGCCTTCCAATACACTTTTTATTATTAGCTATTATTTTATTACTAATTTTATTCATCTTATTATTGTTGCTTTTTATCTCAACACTCTGGCTCAATACACTCTTTATTATTACTAATATTTTATTACTAGTTTTATTCCATCTTATTATTGTTGCTTTTTATCCCTAAACACTTGGCTCATATCACACTTTTATTATTACTATTATTTTATCACTAGTTTTATTCCATCCTTATTATTGTTGCTTTTTATCCCAACACTCTGGCTCAATACACTTTTTATTATTACTATTATTTTATCACTAGTTTTATTCCATCTTATTATTGTTGTTTTCTTATCCTAACACTTGTCTAATATACTCTTTATTATTACTATTATTTTATTACTAGTTTTATTCCATCTTATTATTGTTGTTTTTTATCCTAATACTCTGGCTCAATACACTCTTTATTATTACTATTATTTTTATTACTAGTTTTATTCCATCTTATTATTGTTGCTTTTTATCCCAACACTCTGGCTCAATACACTCTTATTATTACTATTATTTTATCACTAGTTTTATTCCATCTTATTATTGTTGCTTTTTATCCCAACACTCTGGCTCAATACACTTTATTATTACTATTATTTTATTACTAGTTTTATTCCATCTTATTATTGTTGCTTTTTATCCCAACACTCTGGCTCAATACACTTTATTATTACTATTATTTTATTACTAATTTTATTCCATCTTATTATTGTTGCTTTTTATCTCAACACTCTGGCTCAATACACTCTTTATTATTACTATTATTTTATCACTAGTTTTATTCCATCTTGTTATTGTTGCTTTTTATCCCAACACTCTGGCTCAATACACTCTTTATTATTACTATTATTTTATTACTAATTTTATTCCATCTATTATTGTTGCTTTTTATCTCAACACTCTGGCTCAATACACTCTTTATTATTACTATTATTTTATTACTAGTTTTATTCCATCTTATTATTGTTGCTGCTTTTTATCTCAACACTTGCCTAATACACTTTTTATTATTACTATTATTTTATTACTAATTTTCTTCCATCTTATTATTGTTGTTTTTTATCTCAACACTCTGCTCAATACACTTTATTATTACTATTATTTTATTACTAGTTTTATTCCATCTTATTATTGTTGCTTTTTATCCCAACACTCTGCTCAATACACTCTTTATTATTACTATTATTTTTATTACTAATTTTATTCCATCTTATTATTGTTGCTTTTTATCTCAACACTCTGGCTCAATACACTCTTTTATTATTACTATTATTTTATTACTAGTTTTATTCCATCTTATTATTGTTGCTTTTTATCCCAACACCTGGGTTCAATACACTTTTTTATTATTACTATTATTTTATTACTAGTTTTATTCCCATCTTATTATTGTTGCTTTTTATCCCAACACTCTGGCTCAATACACTCTTTATTATTACTATTATTTTATCACTAGTTTTATTCCATCTTATTATTGTTGCTTTTATCCCAACACTCTGGCTCAATACACTCTTTATTATTACTATTATTTTATTACTAGTTTTATTCCATCTTTGTATTATTGTTGCTTTTTTATCCCAACACTCTGGCTCAATACATAATTTTTATTATTACTATTATTTTATTACTAATTTTTTATTCCATCTTATTATTGTTGCTTTTTATCCCAACACTCTGCTCAATACACTCTTTATTATTACTATTATTTTATTACTAGTTTTATTCCATCTTATTATTGTTGATTTTTATCCCAACACTCTGGCTCAATACACTTTTATTATTACTATTATTTTTATCACTAGTTTTATTCAATCTTATTATTGTTGCTTTTTATCCCAACACTCTGGCTCAATACACTCTTTATTATTACTATTATTTTATCACTAGTTTTATTCCATCTTATTATTGTTGATTTTTATCCCAACAATCTGCTCAATACACTCTTTATTATTACTATTATTTTATTACTAATTTTATTCCATCTTATTATTGTTGATTTTTATCCCAACACTCTGGCTCAATACACTTTATTATTACTATTATTTTATCACTAGTTTTATTCCATCTATTATTGTTGCTTTTTATCCCAACACTGCCTTCAATACACTCTTTATTATTACTATTATTTTATTACTAGTTTTATTCCATCTTATTATTGTTGCTTTTTATCCCAACACTCTGGCTCAATACACTCTTTATTACTATTATTTTATCACTAGTTTTATTCCATCTTATTATTGTTGATTTTTATCCCAACACTTGGCTCAATACACTTTTTATTATTACTATTATTTTATCACTAGTTTTATTCCATCTTTATTATTGTTGCTTTTTATCCCCAACACTTGGCTCATTACACTCTCTTTATTATTACTATTATTTTTATTACTAGTTTTATTCCATCTTATTATTGTTGCTTTTATCCCAACACTTCTGGGCTCACACTCTTTATTATTACTATTATTTTATTACTAATTTTATTCCATCTTATTATTGTTGCTTTTTATCTCAACACCTGCTCCACCACACTTTATTATTACTATTATTTTATCACTAGTTTTATTCCATCTTGTTATTGTTGCTTTTTATCCCAACACTTGGCTCAATACACTCTTTATTATTACTATTATTTTATTACTAATTTTATTCCATCTTATTATTGTTGCTTTTTATCTCAACACTCTGGCTCAATACACTCTTTATTATTACTATTATTTTATTACTAGTTTTTATTCCATCTTATTATTGTTGCTTTTTATCCCAACACTCTGGCTCAATACACTCTTATTATTACTATTATTTTATTACTAATTTTCTTCCATCTTATTATTGTTGTTTTTTTATCTCAACACTCTGGCTCAATACACTCTTTATTATTACTATTATTTTATTACTAGTTTTATTCCATCTTATTATTGTTGCTTTTTATCCCAACACCTGGCTCAATACACTTTTTGGCTATTACTATTATTTTATTACTAATTTTATTCCATCTTATTATTGTTGCTTTTTATCTCAACACTCTGGCTCAATACACTCTTTATTATTACTATTATTTTATTACTAGTTTTATTCCATCTTATTATTATTGTTGCTTTTTATCCCCCAACACTTGCTCAATACACTCTTTATTATTACTATTATTTTATTACTAGTTTTATTCCATCTTATTATTGTTGCTTTTTATCCCAACACTCTGGCTCAATACACTCTTTATTATTACTATTATTTTATCACTAGTTTTATTCCATCTTATTATTGTTGCTTTTTATCCCAACACTTGGCTCAATACACTCTTTATTATTACTATTATTTTATTACTAGTTTTATTCCATCTTATTATTGTTGCTTTTTATCCCAACACTTGGCTCAATACACTCTTTTATTATTATTACTATTATTTTATTACTAATTTTATTCCATCTTATTATTGTTGCTTTTTATCCCAACACTCTGGCTCAATACACTTTTTATTATTACTATTATTTTATTACTAGTTTTATTCCATCTTATTATTGTTGATTTTTATCCTAACACTTGCTCAATACACTTTTTATTATTATTATTATTTTATCACTAGTTTTATTCAATCTTATTATTGTTGCTTTTTATCCCAACACTTGGCTCAATATGACTTTTATTATTACTATTATTTTATTACTAGTTTTATTCCATCTTATTATTGTTGCTTTTTATCCCAACACTCTGGCTCAATACACTCTTTATTATTACTATTATTTTATCACTAGTTTTATTCCATCTTATTATTGTTGCTTTTTATCTCAACACTCTGGCTCAATACACTCTTCATTATTACTATTATTTTATTACTAGTTTTATTCCATCTTATTATTGTTGCTTTTTATCTCAACACTTGGCTCAATACACTCTTTATTATTACTATTATTTTATTACTAGTTTTATTCCATTCATTATTGTTGCTTTTTATCCCAACACTCTGGCTCAATACACTTTTTATTATTACTATTATTTTATTACTAGTTTTATTCCATCTTATTATTGTTGCTTTTTATCCCAACACTCTGGCTCAATACACTTTTTATTATTAGCTATTATTTTATTACTAGTTTTATTCCATCTATTATTGTTGCTTTTTATCCCAACACTGGCTCAATACACTTCCTTATTATTACTATTATTTTATTACTAATTTTATTCCATCTTATTATTGTTGTTTTTTATCCCAACACTCTGGCTCAATACACTTTTTATTATTACTATTATTTTATTACTAGTTTTATTCCATCTTATTATTGTTGCTTTTTATCCTAACACTTACTCAATACACTTTTTATTATTACTATTATTTTATTACTAATTTTATTCCATCTAATTATTGTTGCTTTTTATCCCAACACTCTGGCTCAATACACTCTTTATTATTACTATTATTTTATTACTAATTTTATTCCATCTTATTATTGTTGCTTTTTATCTCAACACTCTGGCTCAATACACTCTTTATTATTACTATTATTTTATTACTAGTTTTATTCCATCTTATTACTAAGTTGCTTATCCCCCAACACTCTGGCTCAATACACTCTTTATTATTACTATTATTTTATTACTAATTTTATTCCATCTTATTATTGTTGCTTTTTATCCCAACACTCTGGCTCAATACACTCTTTTATTATTACTATTATTTTATTACTAGTTTTATTCCATCTTAATATTAAGTTGCTTTTTATCCCAATACTCTGGCTCAATACACTTTATTATTACTATTATTTTATTACTAGTTTTTATTTCATCTTATTATTGTTGCTTTTTTATCCCAACACTCTGCTCAATACACTCTTTGTTATTACTATTATTTTATTAATAATTTTTATTCCATCTTTATTATTGTTGCTTTTTATCCCAACACTCTGGCTCAATACACTTTTTTTATTATTACTATTATTTTATTACTAGTTTTATTCCATCTTATTATTGTTGCTTTTTATCCCAACACTCTGGCTCAATACACTCTTTATTATTACTATTATTTTATTACTAGTTTTATTCCATCTTATTATTGTTGCTTTTTATCCCAACACTTGGCTCAATACACTCTTTATTATTACTATTATTTTATCACTAGTTTTATTCCATCTTATTATTGTTGCTTTTTATCTCAACACTTCCAATTTTTACAATACACTCTTCATTATTACTATTATTTTATTACTAGTTTTATTCCATCTTATTATTGTTGCTTTTTATCTCAACACTCTGGCTCAATACACTTTTTATTATTACTATTATTTTATTACTAGTTTTATTCCATCTTATTATTGTTAAGCTTATCCTGAACACTCTGCCTCAATACACTTTTTTATTATTACTATTATTTTATTACTAGTTTTATTCCATCTTATTATTGTTGCTTTTTATCCCAACACTCTGGCTCAATACACTTTTATTATTAATATTATTTTATTACTAATTTTATTCCATCTTATTATTGTTGCTTTTTATCCCAACACTTTGCCCAATACACTTTTATTATTACTATTATTTTATTACTAGTTTTATTCCCATCTTATTATTGTTGCTTTTTATCCCAACACTCTGGCTCAATACACTCTTTATTATTACTATTATTTTATTACTAGTTTTATTCCATCTTATTATTGTTGCTTTTTATCCCAACACTCTGGCTCAATATAATTTTATTATTACTATTATTTTATTACTAGTTTTATTCCATCTTATTATTGGTTGCTTTTTATCCCAACACTCTGGCTCATTACACTTCTTTATTATTACTATTATTTCCTTATTACTAGTTTTATTCCATCTTATTATTGTTGCTTTTATCTCCAACACCTGGCTCAATACACTTTATTATTACTATTATTTTATCACTAGTTTTATTCCATCTTATTATTGTTGCTTTTTATCCCAACACTCTGGCTCAATACACTCTTTATTATTACTATTATTTTATTACTAGTTTTATTCCATCTTATTATTGTTGCTTTTTATCCTAACACTTGGCTCAATACACTCTTTATTATTACTATTATTTTATTACTAGTTTTATTCCCATCTTATTATTGTTGCTTTTTATCCCAGCATTCTGGCTCAATACACTCTTCTTTATTATTACTATTATTTTATTACTAATTTTATTCCATCTTTATTATTGTTGCTTTTTATCCCAACACTCTGGCTCAATACACTTTTTATTATTACTATTATTTTATTACTAGTTTTATTCCATCTTATTATTGTTGCTTTTTATCCCAACACTCTGGCTCACCACACTCTTTATTATTACTATTATTTTATTACTAATTTTATTCCATCTTATTATTGTTGCTTTTTATCCCAACATCATTCTCAATACACTTTATTATTACTATTATTTTATTACTAGTTTTATTCCATCTTATTATTGTTGCTTTTTATCCCAACACTCTGGCTCAATATAATTTTTATTATTACTATTATTTTATTACTAGTTTTATTCCATCTTATTATTGTTGCTTATCCCCAACACTTGCCCAACACTCTTTATTATTTCTATTATTTTATTACTAGTTTTATTCCATCTTATTATTGTTGCTTTTTATCCCAACACTCTGGCTCAATACACTCTTTATTATTACTATTATTTTATTACTAATTTTATTCCATCTTATTATTGTTGCTTTTTATCCCAACACTCTGGCTCAATACACTCTTTATTATTACTATTATTTTATTACTAGTTTTATTCCATCTTATTATTGTTGCTTTTTATCTCAACACTCTGGCTCAATACACTCTTTATTATTACTATTATTTTATTATTAGTTTTATTCCATCTTATTATTGTTGCTTTTTATCTCAACACTCTGGCTCAATACACTCATTATTATTACTATTATTTTATTATTAGTTTTATTCCATCTTATTATTGTTGCTTTTTATCTCATCACTCTGGCTCTATACAATCTTCATTGTTACTATTATTTTATTACTACTTTTCTTCTTTGAACTTGGATACTTATTTTGGCTGTTACACTCGTAATGTTTCAACCATCACATCTTCAGGTCTCTGTCTTTGTGGTTAATAACCTTCTCCGAATTTCAGTCAGCTTGCTAGTGAAAATTCCAAAGCATATGATCATTCCTCATCTCAAAAAATTCAATAAATATTTTTTTTTGTTTTTTCTTCGTACCTTATACCAACTATTTATGTAGACCTTATATTTTGTAAGGTCTTTTAAAGTAATTTCAGTATCCAATAAGATATAGATATGTTGTATATAAGTACTGCATCATTATATATAAATCGTCTGTGGATTTAAGCATCCTGAAGACAACCTGTAATTGACCACTGGTTCCAATGAGAATGGTTGATGCTTCATAGTGATGTTTTCTTTTTATTTACGAAATCTAAGAGACCTAGAATTTAAAAAACTTGTCTTGTCCTTTCAGGACGTAGGCAATCATGGCCTTCCACGTCTCCCTATCCTTGATGGTTCTTAGCACACTTTCTCCTGTAACGCCACGCAACCCTTGTTCTGTCATCCACCTTGTCAGGCCCTTCAAATATTTTATATGCTGCTTTCCTCTGTCTCTTTTTTCCCCTCTATCTGGCCTGTTAGTATCAGGTTCTCCAGGCCCTCCTTCCTCATTGCATGTACCAAGAACTTTAGTTGTCTCTTCCTGATGCTCAATATTAATTCCTCTTTTTGTTTCTATCCTTTCCAAAAGCTCATAATTGCTCACATGCTAGGTCCACGATATCCGCAGCATTTTTCTGTAGAACCACATTTCAGCTGCTTCCAGTTTTTCCTTCATCTTCAATGATATTGTCCAGCATTGCCATATTGAAGAGCTGATATCACATAGCAATCTAGTATTCTCTTCTTTGTTTCTAGTGAAAGTTTAAAATATGATAAAGGGACGCATGGTATCTTAGAGGAGAATTTTAGACTCCATTTGAAGCTGATATTTACCATGTTCCCTCATAGACCAGCAGTCACTAAAAGAAACGTGTAACTTTCTTAATCCTAAAGGTTCATGTGGTAGCAGGCTCACAGAAAATTACAGCAATCACATGTATATATGTGATGGATGTGCGTTGTGGTGCAGTGGATATCGGCTCGGAAAGAGAAATCGGGGAGTCGAGTTCGAATTCCCGTTGAATGCCCTAATGCACTAATACCCTTCCCTCCAGTTATGAGTTAAATAACAGAACAGATTGGGTTCTGTATCTTTGACTGGCAACCACTCTACCGCAGCAGGTATTGGCAACTTGTTGTGGGATAATTAAAATGCCTGAACTCTATACAGAGTAGGACTTGGGACCCTGCCCTTAAACAAATCCCAACGAATCTTTCTCCATCACTTGGGAGGAAGCCAGCTCAACCCAACCAGGATGAATGCCGAAACAGGTACAGGAAGGTAGGTATGTGATGAATATCTTTTTTTTATATTTTGCAGTACATTAAAAATTATCCTCATAATCCTATCACTACCATACTAAGTCCCAAGGTGTCTGGTAACGCATACAAGGATCAGCTGAACAGTTTAGTTTGACCAAAATATAAATATAAGTAGCCTCATGAGTTGGTAGATTAAAAGACCTACACGTGTACCAGAATACAATAGCTGGTACACTTGTATGATATATACTAAGCCCTCCGGCAACCATTACACAATGCTCCCTAGATACCAGCATATAACTGTATTTTATATTTTTCAACATGCAGAATATAATAGTGACCATGTTTAGATAAGTTTCAGTGGTATGTGCAAATTGTATTGCAGATTTCATGATTTGAAAATTCTTAATATGCACAATGAACCCAAATGTAAAACTATTTTTTTTAAAAAATCAAATTAAAAGAAGGCATTTGTTTTCCTTAAAAACTTATTTCTCTTTCTCAGTACACTTCATTCTCTACTAATGAGAAGGTAACTCTCATGAAATGAGGAAGAAAAAGAAAAACTGCACAGCTTTTTTTTTTCATATATATATATATATATATATATATATATATATATATATAATCATATCACCCTAAGCAAGGCAGTTTACTGCAACTGTTGTGCAGGGGTTACATAGGAGTAAAGTTATAAGGAAGGGGGTGTCAAGAAGTGGTATCTTATCTATTCCGTTTGTAGTGAAGGGTAATTGTATACAGTTGCAGGTTAATGGAATTTGGCCTTGTGGAAGATAGCCCACTATAATTCATAAAATGATTATAAAGGCAATTTGAGTATAAAATAACATTTATATATACACATGTCAATCAATGTTTTACAATTAAAGTAATGCTTGAAGGATAGGTCCAACGGAGGTTAATGTGTTCATGACAAATAATAATGAGCTGAAAAAGATAAAAGGCTTAGGAATGTGAGGAATGTTCATTTTGAAGTTGCCACTTCTAAGGTCAGTAAGTTGGTTTGTGAGAAATGTCTTTGAAGAGGTCTCTTCTAAAGTCAGTAAGTACTTTTGAGACAGGGAGAAGGAAAGAGGCCAGCATAGTAGCCGCTTGACTTAAGTCAAGGCGAGACACTGGTTACTCTTGCCTGTCTGTCTGTCTGTCTGACGATGCTTTTTGTCTCAGCTTTTTATATCTGCTTTTTGGATCAGAAGCTCATTTTGAATTTAACGCTTGTATTTGATTTCGGGCTTCCCATTGGCTGGTAAATAAAATTCACGTAGGCTTGCAAAATGGAAATTTGATATTTGATTAATTTTTATTTTTCAACCAGAACATCTGTGCGAACTCAGATGCGCATACCAAGTTTTATTCATTTGCTTTTTAGTCAGTATAGAACCAACATCTGGTTCATCGCTTTTGCTCAGTCGGTATCACCACAGGAGAAGGATGAGAATACTGATGAGAGTGGATGAAGAAAGGAGCATGAGAGAGAGGATGCAAGTTAATGAAATAGGAGATTATTGACTTTACATTTAAATTCTTCGAGATTGTAGCTGTTGGGGAAGCAAGTAAACGAAAGGAAATTCCACAGGCAGGAAGTGTGAGAAAAGAAGCTACTGGAGTAGAATTTACGTTTACATTTTATTGGTTTCACAGTAAAAGGGTGGAACCTAGTTGCTAATCTTGCGGTTCAAGTAAATTCATATATAGGGAGCACCAGTGAGCTAAGTTCATCAGAGCAAAAGCCATGAAAATATTTGTAGAAGAGAAACAGGAAAGCCACATTGTGTTGGTGAGATAGTGATTGTATCTTAGCTGCCAAGTCGAGATTGATCACATTAGAGATTCTCCGTTGGATTTTGTCAAGGACTCCTAGGTGGATAGCAGGAGCACCAGATCAGATATGGCAGCAGTATTCAATGCACAGGCAGATCGTAGATTTATATATGTGCAGGATGGTTTCAGGTGGGAAAAACTTCCTGGCCCTACATAGAGAACCAACCTTCTTAGCAGCGGATTTAGCTATGGATTCTATATAGTCATTTCACTTGAGGTCTATTGTGAGAGCTAACCCGAGAAGGCGCAGTGTTTTGCTTTCAGGGAGACTAGCCTGATCCATGCTAATGGGGGGTAGGAGTGATTGTCTGTGATGATTAATGGATAGCAGCTTCATTTTGGAAGCATTAAAATTCACAAACCATTTCTTACCCCAGTCCGCCACGCATTGGAGATCCTTTGCAAGCTCGGCAATGAGGTTTACTTTGTCAGCCTCGGCAGAATTTTGATCGAGGCATGAGTAAAGTGTAGTGTCATCAGCATATATGCCTACTTGAGATCTTATTACATTGGAGAGATCGTTAATGTAGATCAGGAAAAGTGTACAACCTAGAATAGATTCTTGAGGGACACTCATGTTTATATGATAGCATTGGGAGGCATGTCCATCAAAACTACCTTCATTGTGCAATTTCATATCTTAGAAATTCATTGGTTCAGGATCAAGTTACTCTGAGTAGAAATCTACCAAAATAAGAGAAGTTCCCCCACAAAAAAACAAACAAAAAAAAAACTGAAAGAAATACCAAAAAAAAATATTAGGTTGTCCTAAAAGTTCGTAAACACTTGCAAAAAATTGAAATTTTACTCGCAAAAACAACAAAAATTATTGCTCAAAATAAAGATCATCATTTTCCCAAGACTTTCTGCCATCAATCTGCAAGCTTTCAAATCTGGTCAAAGTACCATTCAGCCGGCTTCGAATCAAAGAATTCTTAACACGCTTCCTCGACTTCATCAAACGAGTCGACTCAGCGGCCCTTCAGAAAGTGTTACATTGAGCGGAAAAGGCCGTAATCAGATGGAGCACAGTCAGGATTGTAGGCTGGATGTGACAGAACCTCAACGCCGTCCAGCTCTTCAAACTTGTCTTTGGTCTTCCTGGCGGTGTGTGGCTTGGCATTGTCCTGCTGCATCAAAGTGCGCTTTCAGTTGATTAGAGCCAGGTACTTTTGCTTGAACTTTTCATAGACCCACTCAAGTTACTGACAGTAAAGTTTGGCACTGATGGCACGACCATTCGGAACCAACTCAAAATGCACGATTTATTCAAAGTTCCACCAAACGCACAACATGACTTTCTTGCTAAATTGATCTTGTTTTGGAACTAACAGTGTCTCTTGCCTCTTCTGAACCCATTGCTGTTCTTGATTGTGCTGGACCAGATAGACCCATTTTGTAAATGTTTACGAACTTTTGGGACAACCTAATAAAAGAATTTCGGACAACCAAAAGAACAAAGAAACAAAGTGTTGTTCCAAATAGTCTGAAGCCTTTCTTAAGCATTTATAAAGAGACAGCTGACAGACATAAGTAGAGGAGATAGCCAGAAAATCCCCACTCCCTAAGCATGTAATATGAAGAAACTAAGCAGTCATCTGGTTAAGACATTTTTCTGTCCTTATGAGGGCTAAGAATACACAGCAGATTGGCATCCACAAAATTTCCAAAGCTACCATACTCTCGACTGCTATCAAAGTCTGACCCACAAATTAACAAGTAACCAGTCAAGCAAACTTTCCCCAACCCAATTTACAAAGGATTCCACACAATCAAAGTCAAATAAACATGTATTATTTGTTTATCTCTTTGATTCTGTTCGTTTACACCCGAGTTTCCAATAAATATTACGAAGACCCTCTGGCACTTCACATGTGATGTAAATTTTGTCTTTTGTCTTTTAGTCTGATGAAGAAAGTAATGATGAAGGTGAGCAAGTTTCCAAGAGGAAACGCTTCAGCGATGAATACATCCTTAAACGGCGTGAAAGACGACAGTGGGAAGAGAATAGGTAAGACATATTCAGCACTTTTTTCTCTGGTTGGAATGGAAATTTTTCTTTTCCCCATATTGACCTGAGTGGTAAAAGCACTGGTCGATAAGGGATATATTTCATATATACAAGGCAGTGTGTGTCCCCTCGCCCCAAATGTACTCTTTAAATGACATTAAATGCAGTGTTTACTGAATTGCAAATAAGATTAATGTTTAAAATTGAGAAATACTAATGTTGATTGACTTACAAACAAGATTAATGGTTTAAATTAAATATCAAATGAAATAAAATACATGTTTATAAATATTCAAACTGATAAAAAAGTCCAAAGATGAGTATATTTCGTCTAAATTAGATTCGGGGTATTTAGAATGGTATGAATTTTTTTTTTTTAATGTTCAATTATAAATATTTTTACATGTTACCTTTCAGTTTTTATTGTTTATTTCTTCTAATTTTTCTTGTTTAGCTCCTCAGTTATTTAACACTTTTAAGATAGCTCACACACACGCACACATATCTCACAGCGCAATCTTTGGGTGCTGAGTGTAGACTGTTACTGTTATGTACATACCTATGGACAGTAATGGATTTGTCCCAATCCTTTAATAAGAAGTTCAACTCTATTGAGCGGGAGGTGGAGGTCCTTACTGTCTAGCAGTTCTTTACTAGGAGTGGTTGTTTACTTCATGCTGCTTGCTAGTCTTGTATTTGATGATATTATAAATATTACTATTTATTTCCAACCTCCTTTTTGGTTATCACTCATGTAGTAACTTTTTAGATTACAACATTTTTGTAACGAAGATTTGGCTGTCAAAATTTTTGCAATGAAGATTTGCTCACAAATTCTCTTCCAACTCCACACTTGACTTGGATGAAATACCCACATCCAATTTCCCATCTAGAATAGAGACTCAACTGAGTGATATATGCATAATCCAGTATTAGATCCTTTAATCAGTCAGTTAAGTGCCATACGTGATACACGCTTGGGCAATCATGTCTCGAAAGGGACATGACTGACTGGGCAGAAGATTATCCCGCAGTAGGTTGCCATTGCTTTCTGCGGTAGACTGGTTGCCAACCAAGGCTATAGAACCCAATCTGTCCTGCTATTAAACCCATAACTGGAAGGAAGAGACGGATTAATACCTTTCCCAAGAGTATTTGCGCGTAAGTGAATACAATGGATTTTAGCTGGAATTCAAACTCGGCTCCCCGGTTTCTCATTCCGAGCCGATATCCACTGTACCACAACGCACATAGGGTGATATATAAGTCAGAGGGTGTTCTTCAAAACAGGGGCTACAGATGAGGACTTCTAACAATCATTTCTAAATTAGAAAGCGGAAGTTATGAAATCCTAGTCATTGTCCTAAAGACGTGTGCCCCTGAGCTGGTTCCGGTCTCTATAATTATTACCTCATTGGTTCCTGCTTTTCGGCAGGGTTAGAGGTCCTCATCTGTAGCCCCTGTTTTTAAGAACACCCTCTGACTTTTCTATCACCCTATGAGCTTTTTATTGCTTTTCGGCAAAGTATTAAAGGATCTAATTGTTATGTACATACCTATAGACAGTAATGGGTTTGTCCCAATCCTTATATAATACATTGGACTCTATTGAGAGAATGGTGTTTTTCTTATTCTCTAGCAGTTCTCATTTACTTCATGCAACTTGCGAGTCTTGTATTTGATGATGTCATAAATATTTCTATTCATTTCCAACCTCCATTTTGTTTATTACTCCTTCAGTGACCCTTTAGGTTACAATAATATCCCGGCATCCATTAAAAAAGATTGGCAAGATACTTTTTTTTTTTTTTTTTTTGCATATTCTCTAACACTCAGTACCCCCCCCCCTTGTGCCTTAGTGGCTTTATTGCCTTGTTGTGGGTAAAATGATTAAAAAAAATAATATTTGCATCAATACTTGCCTATCATAGCATTTTAAAAATAAAATTATTTCACTACTTGATAATCATGAAATGATTTTGTTGTTATGTACGTATCTATGGGTAGTAATGGGTATGTCCCAATCCTTATATGATGTTGGACGCTATTGAAAGGGTAGCATTTTCTTACTGTCTAACAGTTCTCTACTTCATGCAGCTTTCAAGTCTTGTATTTGATGATGCTGTAAATATTACTATTTATTTCCAATCTCACGCAGTAACTTTTCAGGTTACAACAGTTATACAATTTAAATTTTAATAAAATATCTGGTTATTTTGGTGCAGTCATTAAAGGATCTAATTGTTATGTACATACCTATAGACAGTAACGGGTTTATCCCAATCCTGGTGCTTACGTATTATCGGGAGGACCTTTAAAAAAACGACTCAAAAATTAAAGTAAATTATTTATTGAAACGGTTAAAACAATAAAATAACATTACATTTGTAATTCCGGAGGCCAGAACGTCGCAATTGCTTCCAAAAGTGACTCAAAGACATCAGTACAGGCAACATGCTTCCGCCACATGAATTCGGCCAAATACGACTCCAAATGGTGACGTGCAGTGCCACAGTGCTTCTTGTTTCGCCACTTTGTCGATCCCCATAGGCGTTCCACTGTCTGCGTATGAGCCCCGGTGTTCGAATCCACAAAGTTGTACTTGTGGTTGACGTTGAGGTGATGAAAGCCTGATTTTTCCAGTTCCTTGGTGTTATAAGCGGGGAAAAAAAAGAAAAAGTAAAAATCAAAGGTCCTCCCGATAATACGTAAGGACCCCAATCCTTATATAATACATTGGACTCTATTGAGAGAATGGTGCTTTTCTTATTGTCTTGCAGTTCTTATTTACTTCATATATACAGGAGTTATATTTTTTATTTTAAGAATATATTTGGCATTTAAAATATATAATGTGTGTAAAAAAAGAACAAAAGAAAAAAATTAAAGTTGTGAATTTTTTTATATTAAGCATGAAGGGAGATTACTGTTTTTTTAAAAAAAAAAAAAAAAAAGAAACAAACAAACCATCAAACCCTATTTTACATTAAGAATTAATCTGGATCAATGTATTTTTTCAGCAGATGTATTAATATTATTTGTCCCTTAAACTTTTTGACTTTAGGCAATGTAAAATACATTAACATTACTAGATTCTCAAAACATTTCTGGCAGTTACAGAATGGTGATAATGCGCTCATTATTATGTGGGATATTGTAGTCAAAGCTAATTCTTACAATCAGGAAAGGTGATGTAATTTATGTCTTGTTGAAAAATTAGTTATCTTAAAACACTTAAATAACCCTAGCTTATTAAACAAGAGAAATGAATTGATGGTTACATGTAGGCATAAAAGAAATATCTTCTGAAATAAGTTGATACAGATTAATGTAATGTAAATTACAGTTTTAGTTGGTTTTTTTTTGTTTTTTGTTTGTTTTTTTTTAACTAGTTTTCATCATCTGTGTTTGACTTTAAAGTAATTTTTTTTACATACACACACACACATATATATATATATATATATATATATATATATATATATCAAAAATATAATATATGACTGCACCAACATTATGGTAACCAGATATTTTTATTAAAATTGAAATCACACAACAGATTGCTTTATGCACAAAACTCTGTCATGCTTCTAATGAAAGATATGTAAATTTTATTAATATATACTTAATAACTGTTTTATTACATTGTGCTCTGTTTTATTAACACCAGAACTATATGTGCAAGATATATATATATATATATATATATATATATAAATTTTAAACATATTAAAGTATTAAATTGTAAGTACATTAAAGAATTAACCTTACAATCCTGTTAGAATTATAAAATCTAAGGTATGAAACTCTAGCAATTTTAAACTTTATACAGTATTAATCTTACCATCTTGATAATTTACTTTAACTTTTTGATCTCTCTTATATTACTTTATCTTTATTTTCTATTACAAATTATGATCTATTTGTCACTTTTAATTTTAATTTAATTTCTTTTAATTTTAATTTTATTTTAATTTTACTTTCTTTCATTTTACTTCTCTAATTTATTATATCAGCGCTAATGAATTTATATCTTCGTGTTATGTTTACAAATATCCTCAATTTATGTTTTCTGAATAATTCCTCTGTATGTGATTTCATTGTTTTTTTGTAAATGTTAAAGGATTTAGTTTGAAACAATGTAATGAATGTCTGTATCTGTCTGCAATTCACTTCTGGCCATGGTGTGAAATTTCAATTTAGCCGTTTTTTTTTTTTTTTTTTCCTTCTGTGCATTTTCTCACTTTTTCCTCTTTGTTCTTCTCTTCACTTTCTGCTTCTTTTTTTTATGGAAAAAGATTGAGCCCTGACATCATGTAACTGATATCTATATCTATTTACTTTATTGCAACAGTTGTGTGTATGTGAATGCAACAGATTCAACTGGAATTTAAACTCGGCTCTCCAATTTCTCGTTCCGAGCCAATATCCACTGCATCACAACACATAATTCTCTGTATTAGTAAGTCCACATAGAGAAAAGAGGGTTTAGGATATTTTATTATAACAGAAACAAAGATGTGTATATTAATTTGACTGTAAATAATAAAAAAATAATGATGACTTTTCATCCTAGAAATTTTGTCTGAAATCTGACTTAATAGATTTAAGAGTTTTATTGTAAAATGACCGATTGCTTGTGTCACAAATATTCAGTTATGTTTTCATATAAAATTTCATATGTAAAAGGTTTTATGATTTACATTAACCACATTTCATAATTTTCTGATTTCAGGAACAAAACATTATTCGAATATACACAATTCTCTTCATTTGGATCTTCAGTAAGTTCTTGGTTTAATTTTATTTGTATTTTACCTGCCAGTACCTGTTATAAATTTATTAATGTGTTCAGAAAGTAATTACAGACTACCCTACTATGAATCAGAAGCCAAACAACCATGGTTAAACCGTAAAAGAACTGTTTACATCTCTTATCTGGCTTACGGCCTATCACGTTGAATGCACCGGTTCTCGCTCGATCACTGAAGTTAAGCAACGTTGAGCCTGGTCAGTACTTAGATGGGTGACCACTTGGGAATACCAGCTGCTGTAAGCATTTAGTGACAGATGTGCGTAGTGGTGTAGTGGATATCGGCTCAGAAAGAGAAATCAGTGAGCCGAGTTCAAATTCCAGTTGAATACCCTACATTCACTTAAGCACTGGTACCCTTGGGAAAGGTATTAATCCGTCCCTTCCCTCCAGTTATGGGTTAAATAACAAGGGTAAGATTTGGGGACCCTGCCCTTAAAAAAACAAATCCCAATGAATCTTGATACTCGAAAAAGAAAAAAGTATGACTAGACACAAAACTTATATAAAAACATCATTAAATTGTTGATGGAAAAAGGTATTACCAGCAATAAATAGTTGGCAATACATGACCCGCCGAGGTTGATATGCCATAAAAACAAAACAACCAACCAACAACCAACATCTCTTATCGATCAAACCATGTGTCATAGCAGTATTCTTCAACTTTTTTAGACCACTGACCTGCTTCACTGACATGCTTCATAACCCTAAGCATAGAAGATCATGAGGTAAGCCTGGCCGTTTATTAACATTAGCAGCAAATCCAAATATCCATGGTTATTATGAGCTTCTCAAACTGACCAAGGCTCCTGGGTATGGCGGTAAACTGCATCCGGCATCAAGGCCTCTGATTGGAAGGTTGTGAGGATCATGGAACCACTTCTTAATTGCTGTTATTCCCAGGTCCACCCTGACCCAGAATGGTAGCACCTGTTAGGGTCCCACCTATGGGTAAATAGTTAACCCCCAAACTGGGGTTAAAACACTATGAAAGTATAAAAATAGACTTTTATAGAAAAATATACATTTTTTTAAGGAAAAATATTACCAACGACACATTTTTGAAGGAAAAAATTATTACCAGCAATACATTTTTGAATACAAAACTAGAAGACATCTTCGGTTTTCTAAAATTAAAAAAAAACTTTTCATCAAAATCTGACTAAATCAACCTTCTCACTATAATCAAACATTAAAAAAATACCTTAACACCCTACGTTTTTGGCATTAAATAACACACAGAGGTTGATATGCTGCTAAACAAAACTCAAAACTGACCAAAACCATCATGGTAGATTGCTATCAACAACAATTGATGTCTTTGAAATGAGCATTGGAGAAAAAACAGCTGCTGTACAAGTAAAGACATGACAAAGTGAGTTTGTAACATGATAACGCTAGGCCACATGCTACAAAACAGATGAAAACCTACTTGGAAATGCTTAAATGGGAAGTCCTACACCCATTCGACGTATTCATCAGATATTGTGTTACATGTTATAAGTTGTAACAAAAGAAAAGTACGATTGACCAAAACACAGAGCCGAATCACAGACAAATATTTGATTAACAAAAACATAAAATAAAAATATATATACACAAAATACAATTTTTTTTCATTCAACTCAGAAAATTTGAGTTTACTACTGGCAATTCTTACTGGTAAGTGTTACAAAGAGGAAGGAAGGTGTCAAGTATCTTTACCCAGTTAAGCTAGCGAAGTAGTTTAAGTGCTATACTTTTTGGAAATCCTCAAATGAGTATATAAAGAATATTTTTTTGTTTGGTCATTGAAAGAGTCTATTTACCCATTTAGTTTCATGAGATTCTTTTTCAGGTTTTAGTTGGTCGGCAACTTTCAGTAGAGATTCTTTTGGCTGGATATACAAATCCTTGAATCTAAGCTGGAGTTGATAATGTCAGTAAATCCTTTTAACAACTAACTACTCTTTTCCCAAAACCTATTTTTATAGGCACTAACACCTAATTTGTATATTTCTAGAATCTTCGCCAATTCTCTAGATTTTTCTCGAATTTTCTAGAATCTTCCAAACGTTCTATTTTTAATTTCCTTATTTTTACAACTACTTCATGAATTAAAACTTTTTTGTAATAACAAATAGGGCTCAATAGAATCCCTTACTAGAAATTTTAACTTTTTTTTTGTGGATTTTATTAATATTTTTTATATATAGATGCATCCTCGTAACACATTGCCTTATCTGATTATCACGTTTTCTGATTGATGGCACATAGCCTGGCTGTGCAGTACTTTCACTCTTATGAAGATGCAAAAAAATGGGTTCTTCTTCATTTTTATACCACAGACCTGTTTCATGCCAGACAATTAGTGGCATGGATGTGTAATTTCATCATCATCATCATTCTGCGGCTTCGGCCGAGATTCAAAATCTTGTCAGTAGCTGAATACTTGACGCTTCGCTAGAGCTACCAAGGGTGTTTTTATCATGACACCATCACTAGATGGGTTGCCTACCACGGCTTAAGAGAGACCCATTTACCCTCATTGAGAGGATATCCCACGCCAGTTTCCCAACCTGGTATTTTTTACAACCTCGTGGTAAGAAAAAGATATTATACATAAACTACTGCTATAGAAAACAGTAATTTTGAAAGGATTTTTTTTTTTTATTATAACGTCGGTAGCAACGCCTATTTCTCTTTGGTCATTAAAGATATTATACATAAACTACTGCTTGTGGAAAACAGTAATTTTTGACAGGTTTTTTTTTTTTTTTTTTCGTATTATAACGTTGGTAGCAATGCCTATTCCTCTTTGGTCATTAAAGATATTATACATAAACTACTGCTTGTGGAAAACAGTAATTTTTGAAAGAATTTTTTCTTTTTTTTTTTTTTTTTTTTTTTTTTTTTTTTTTTTTCCTTTGTAATTTAAGAACAATAATAAAAAGAGCAATTTATTAAAGTGAAGAAAAAGTGTCTTTTGACTCTCATGTCTGGGTTTCAGCTTGACCATACCCTTGCTTGCTTAGCGTTTCTGAATCAATACCTGTTAAATTATTATCACATTGATATCAATTCACCATAATGTAAAATCAACATAGAGTTAGTGTAGAATCTGAAAATTAGCTTGGATTAGAAAATTTGTCAAATATTATTGCAAATAAATAGAAAGATAGACTAAACTATCGCCCGGTTCACACTCCACCCACATCTATTGAACAGGTGAAGAGGCTCATCCCTTGTTTCCTGTTTAGGATGCGGTTTCCGGTTTTCCCTTTTCAAGTCTTTTCACTTTTTTTTCCCAATTGGAGTAGATGGACTAAACTATCATCCAGTTCACACTCCACCCATGTCTATTGAACAGGTGAAGAGGCTCATCCCTTGTTTCCTGTTTAGGATGTGGTTTCCGGCTTTCTCTTTTCCATTCTTTTTACCCTTACGTAGCCCCCTGCGCATCAGTGGCATTACCGCCTTGCTTGGGGTGATATGATTAAAAAAAAGAAAAAATATTCATTAATGGTAAAATCTACTTGGTTACGATGTAGATGTAAAATATACCAAAATGTACTTACAGTTATGATAGACTAGCGGGACCCGTGGAATTTCCACGGATGGATGATTATGATTTCCCGGAAAAATTTTACTTTGTCATACTACAAATGATAGTAACATCTTCAAACATAAAGGTATTGGATAATAAAATAATGATAACACAAAGTGTAATTTTATTAAAATATCTGTGAAAGTAATGTCCCTAGAAGCTGCTTTAATGTAATCTTATATTAAGGGGCGTATGCACACACCGTAACCAAAATACTGTACGCTGTCTTGTGAGAGATTCTGAAACAAAAGGCCAACTGAGTAATGGCCAATGGTGTAGAGGCCAGAAATTTCATTATTAGGTTGCGGAATACGACAACAAACCTACCTATTTTTACTATATTGTACAGTATACACACACACACACACACACACACATACATGCATGCATGCACACACAGTTACTTCTACAACCACCAGCTTAAGCTGCTACTGATACAGTAATGCTATAGGCTTTCTCCTCCTACTCTCTCACTCTTTACTACCCTTCCATTTGGCAAAAGTGATAGAAAGGCTGAGGAGAGTAAAATGATAGAGAGGAAGGAAAAGCTTGTGTAGAGAGTGTGGCGTAACGGACAGAGGAACTAAGGAAGGAACAAGCAGAATTATTATATGATAGTACTGAGTAGATGAATATTGAATATTTAAACAAATCTTTTTTTTTTTTTTTTTTTTTTTTAAATTAAAGTCCAATATTCAATTTTTTTATTATATAATTTTAAACAAGTTAATTGTTTCTTTGTGTCCCAATAGCAAATGATTTGCAGACTGGCACCAATTTACAGCCTGGTAGTTGTGAATCTCTGATTTATAGTCCATTTTGAGGTTTAACGCCATAGAGGATTATAAATTTAAAAAGATAATATATTTGTCATTGCATGAATTTGTATGAATTCCAAAAGGATACTGCTTCTACAGCAGCATTTAAAAACATTTGTACAAGGTATACAGTTGCAGTGAAGGCTTGTATGTGTAAGCTGTGATATAAAAAGGATGATTATGACATGTCAGGCTCGAGAAGATAACCACCTCCTCAGAATTTTTAAGAGACTCTACTGAATTGGATCCATATCAAAGCACCAGAAATTTGGCACCATAACTTAATGTGCCATATTCAGTTGTTGTCCATGAATATCTCAAGTGAATTGGGAAATCTTGCAAAGTAAGAATTTTCAACTTTTTTTTTTTTTTTTTTTTTTTTGATAACCATTTTACCCCAAGCAAGCTACTGGTGTGCAGGGTGTTACAGAGAAAAAATAAGATATAGGAGGTTGGTGGGATTTGGGGAAATGGAAAATGGCTATTATTAATGGCTTCATCAAAAAATGTTCATTTACAGTTACTGATCTTGTGTTATAACTAAATTTTTGAGCTTCTTTATCAATTTTTAAAAATTCTCCTTTGTATTTTCAACTTAGTTTATAATCAGCAGAAAATACAATGCATAAATATTGTTTGTTAATGGTTCATTCAAGATTTTTAATAAAAGATTGGCAGAAAAAAAAAGTTTTTTGCTGTTCTTTAAAGCAAAATTAGTTCTTAGAATTAATCCCAAATTTTTTTACTGTCCCACCCAAATTTAGTAATAGAAATATAGATAGAAATATTTGAAGTAGATATCGCCAATAATTTAAAAAAAGAGCATAACATGATAAAAAAAAGAGCCCAAATTTGATAAAAACAAAATTTTATCAAAATGTTTATTATTAAAAGGAAAGACCAAAGTATTTTGATCATTTTATTAAACCCTTTTTAACACGTGCTAAATTTTAGCTTCAGCAGTAGGGGGACCAAAGATTGATATAAGATATATATTGATATATAGGTGTCTTTTTATTCTGTGATAAAACATTGATTTGAAAATTCTTGCAAAAGTCAAATAATTGTATAATTGTCAGATTTTAAAGAATCACAAACGGATGAAATTTCTTTTTAGAAAATTTTGCAAGATTTTTTTTATCGTGCATCTGTTATCGCCCACTCTTTACTTAATTGGTGAAATTTCCAGAAATTAAATTTTGTCTGTTTTCATATTCATATTAGTTAACAGCAGGACTCCTTGGAAAATTTAAATCATCTTTTTTTTTTTTCTTTTTTTTTTCTTTTGCAAACAGTAACAACATTTGCTGCTGCTCTGAAAATTTTCTTTGAATCATGAATTAAAAAAATACATTTTAGCTAAGACATTTAATTAGAATTGCTTTTAGAGATAAGATATATTAAGGATAATATTGTCTTAAGAAATCTGTTTATTCAATAAATAATTAATTTTTACATGAATTGTTTTCATTTTTTAAAATTTTAATTATAATAATTTATAAAGTTTCAAATCTTTTAAATCTCTGCATTACTTTGACCCTATTAGGTGATATTGTTATTAAGCAAAAACTATATTTACTAATCAAAAATTAAAAAGCTTAGTAAAAGCTTTGAAAAGTTCATACGGAGCGTCACTTTGAAAAGTTCATACGGAGCGTCACTTTGAAAAGTTCATACGGAGCGTCACTTTGAAAAGTTCATACGGAGCGTCACTTTGAAAAGTTCATACGGAGCGTCCACTTTGAAAAGTTCATACGGAGCGCCACTTTGAAAAGTTCATACGGAGCGTCACTTTGAAAAGTTCATACGGTGCACCACTTTTAAGCTAGTAATAAGTATAATACTTTCGATTGAAAATTTGTACCATCCTCCAAAAATAAAAAAACCTGAATAGTCATCTCAAACCAATGTTCTATTGCCCCTGGAACAACAACAGTCATCAGCAACACTGATCTGTTGTCAGAAATTAAGGTGAGCATTAATTATAGTCATTTTACATTTAATTACTTTTTTTTTCTTTTAAAGCTTGTTGATAAGTGTGTGTAATTTGTGAATTAATTTCCTTTTCTTTTCTTTTTTTTCCCCAGGCTGCCTTGTTGATGTTTGAAATAGCATGGCGAATGTCAAAGGATACCAATGATTTAGTTTGGTAAGCTTTTTCTTCTTTCCAATTTCAACAATAATATTAAAAACCTGAAAGAGTTTGATTCAGCAAATGAAAATGAAACCCTTTTATTCCCATTTAACTTTAGTGAATGAGGAGGCATGGTGGAGTAATGGATAGTGGCTCAGATTGAGGAATCAGAGAGCCAAGTTCAAATTCAAGTTACATTCATTACATTCACTTACGTGCTAATACCTATAGGAATGGTATGAATCAATCTCTTCTTCCCCAAGCTATGGGTAAAATAACAGGGCAGATTGGATTCTATATCCTTAGGTGGCAACTGGTCTAGAAGGAAAACTGAATTCAAACCAGCCTGGAGATGGTTGGCCTCTGTCAGGCTATCGTGCCCAAAGAAACACCATCTTTACTCTGGCTGCAGTACATGTGCTGCTCCTGCGACTCTGAGGAGTCACAACATATCTAGATCTGGAATGACTTAGTGCTTTGTACTGCTATCTTCAGCCATCTTTCAAACTAATTCATAATTTTCTCATCCCAGAACTTTTTAACTTTCTCAATAAAGAAATGCTTTAAGTGCCATTTCCAGACTTCCATGAAATTGACTCCTTTCTCTCTTTTTTTTTTTGTCCTCAAGAGAATTCTGAAAAATACTGAAATGTAAAAAGTTCAGTATTTGCTGAATATGGCAGATGAATAAAAAATTCTTAGCCTTGCTGTAACAATTTTTACCTGGTCACCAAAAAACATGTCAATATATATATAAGAAAAATTAAGGCATACGCGTTATTTCATGGTGAATCAGAAGTATAGGCCTATTTCAGGCGAACCATCATCAGCTTCCGTCATGAAATAACGTGTCTGCCTTAATTTTTCTTATATTTGCTCTATCTGTATTTATATGCATATATGTTTAGAGCTCTCTTAGAGAGTTATCCTACCACTGTATGTACAGGATACTCCTTTGGATTCTTCTATACCCACACTGCATGCTGAGATATATATATATATATATATATATATATATATATACTGGCATATGTTTACATTGTGTATAACATGCTAAAAAGTCTTCCTTCCTCTACCAAGTGCCAATAAGTCAGAGGTAGAATCGTCGACTAATGTCAATTCAGTTCGGGTTTCAATTCTGGCTAGAAGCAATCGGATGTCTAACTGTACTGATGAACTGTGATATAACAAAACAGATATGTCTGCGGATGACTATATATATATATATATATATATATATATATATATATATATAAATTCCATCAATAAGAACATTACTTTAAGCCCTTGTAGCGAAAGAAATGCATTATACAGAAATTTTTTCATTTTATCATTCAATTATTCAACATTGAGATGTATAGAGAAAAAATGTCTAACAAAGTGGAAAAAGCTTTTGAGTGATGCATTTTGTCGTTTAGGGCTTCAGAGGGGATGCTGGGAATTTTAAATTCAAATTTCATATATATATACAGTACTGTGCAAAAATATTAGGACAATAACTATTTTATCTTTTATGAGGCCTCAAAATAAAGTTTAAAATCACTCCTGTCCTAACACTTTTACACACTACCGGTGTGCAAAAGTATTAGGACAGAGGTGATTTTCCTAAAAACCTCACTGAAATTCAAATACAGGGTGAAAAGCTAAGTAAATTGCTAATAAATATTGATTATTTAAAACGAGGTGTAAAAGAATTGGATTAAAAAGAAGTTATATTTAATTTTTTCTATTTTCTATTAAACAAGTTATTTTGAAACTACTCTATTGAATATCTATGGGATATTTTGGATAAAAAAAATTGATAAATCTAATGTTACTTCGCAAGACACACTTTGGGAACAAATACAAGCTGCTTGGCAGGAGATACCATCAGATACATTGAAGAAGCTTGTGATGTCAATGCCTGACAGAATGAAGGCTGTGATCAAAGCAAAAGGCTATTATACTAAATATTAAATTTATTTCGTAACAAGTATTTTTTTCTTGTTAAAGCATTTGTTGAGTAAATCAAATAAAATAACTTTAATTAAATTGTTTATTTTCTGTCAATATGCCTCATAAAAGATAAAAAAGTTCTTGTCCTAATACTTTTGCACAGTACTATATATATATATTAAACCTTTTAGGTAGAAGCGAATACTTTAGAATTTAAATCCCTGTTGACTAGATGTTAGAATATAAATTAAAAGGATTCAATTTAAGTTTTAATCTTAATTTTACCCTAACGTTAACCTTAAAAAGTATTCTAACCCCCCTACCTTCCTATCCCAAGCTCCTTTAATTGCCTATCTTTAGAAAATATGGATTCTTTTACTAAACCCCCTTTTCCTTGGTTAACACACACACACACACATATATATATATATATATATATATATTTTTTTTCTCTAATAATTTTTAAACTGATAACTTCCTGTAATTGGCATTTAGCTCGCTTCTACCTAAAAGGTTTAATCAAATAGACTTAAATAAAAATTTTTAAAATCTTATATTGAAACCCATTCCTTCTCGCCTAAATACACCTCTTCAAACAGCCCAAAATCTTAACTTTAAAAAGTAATTTAACTCATTTAGTTGTTTATCTTTATAAAATATGAACTCCTATTCCTCCCCTTCCTAAATATACCATTTCAACACCCTGTAACCCCGCAACTACCAGCTCTGTCCTTTTCCACTTTGTGACCGTTGTTAACCAGAAACCCCTCCACACTCAGGGCCTTCGCCATTTGGAAAAACAATGTCGCTGACGTGACGTAGAGTCTCTATTAGAGATCCTATGTCGAAATGTACATCCGACACCTTTGAATTTTGAAAATTTTCTCTAATTTATATTGGCTCTGTATTCTTAATACATTGAGCTCTCGGCCTGCATCACATTTTAATGTTAAAAAATTTTAATATTGAATAGGATCAGGTTCTTGGAATTTATCTTCCTACTCTTCCACTTCGGATTAAAGAAAAACAAAAAAAAATAAAATATATATATATATATATATATATATATATATATATATATTAGGGTAGGTCGATTTTGGAACTGTAAAAAATCGCACTTGAAGAAAGTTGCAAAATAATGTCAAGAGTTACCACAAGAAATTTTTTTCTTCAAAACTTTGTATTTATTTGAGCATTTAAACTTAAAGACGAAATAAATTGGGATTTTTATCACAATATAGGTGTTACCGGAAACATGTGTCGGCTTAAATAAAACCCAAGTTTTAAAAATAAGAAAAAAATACAATACGCTTAATAATAGATATTTTAAGTTTAGTATTCTTTTTTTCTTAAGAAATTAAATGAAAACATCAAAATTAAAAAGAAATATAAACACTATGATATTTAGTTTAATATACAAATACCTATTTACGTATGCCGTTTTATTTATTGTTATTTTTACGGTCTTCACCTGTTGAAATTACCCCCCCTAAAACGATTGTTTTTACTTTGTTTACTCTTTTACGCTTTTAATTATCACGAATATCTCTTGTATTTTTTTAATAGTTAAGTCTTATTTTAATGAAAAATTCAACTTTTATAATTATTCTAATTTGTTTATATTTTTAAAATTAATATTTATTTATTGAAAGCCTGTTTACGAGCTAATCTCGGAAGTAAAACTACTTTAAAGTAAGTAAAATATTACTTCTAATTTAATGTATTTATTTCAAATTTTATCAAATTTATTTTTAAAATATTTGTTGAATTTCATTTCTGATAGTACATATATTTTTTTTTTTAGGTATTTCAGGATTGTGAATAACTAAAAGGATCAGAGATGCAAATTAGGGTCTAAGGGCACTTTCCAGCTTGGACCTGTTGATAAAAGTGCTATAAAAAAGTAAAAGGGAAAGAGAGAGGTTAAGAAAAAATTTAGTTTCATCACCAACAGCTTCAACATCAAATGTTCAGGCTAATGTTTCTTCCCCCTCCTACTCATCCTCCAAGTGAAAAACCAGAAGAAGAATATTTGCAGCCAAGGAAACCTCCAAAAGGCCCTTATAATTTCCAAGTTATGCTTTCAAGTTAGTTAGGGGGGACATATCTTCTAATCTTAGAGCCAGCCTTGTCAATGCCTTGCTCTTGGATTTGAAAGCTATATGCCTTCTTTTACCAAATATTAATATGAAAGATATTATAGATAAATGCAAAGTTGATAGGGCAAAGTCTAAAGTGAAAACAACTGCCCAACACAAACATGATGAAAGTGTGGAAAACCTTATATGTATTGCAGTTGATGGGAGAATGACTAAGGACACATTACTGTATGAGGAAATTGTGGAGGAAAATGAACAGAAAACTATGAAAAAACTAAGGAACCAGAACGCCATTTAAAGGAGGCACCACATGAAAGTTAATATCTGATACATAGATTTCTCCCTAATAGTGGTGCAACAGGTGTTGTTCATGCAGAGCAAGTAGTGGATGTTTTGCATGAATTCAACAGTGAGAACACTATCAAGGCTATCCTTGTTGACAACACTAATGCCAACACAGGCTGTGAAGATGGAATGGTTGCAATTTTAGAAAAAAAAATCTTCATGCAATTGTTGCTATTTGCACCATAATGAACTACCTTTCAGAGCTCTTTTCAAAAACATAGATGGTTGCACAAAAGGCCCTACAGCATTCAGTGTTCCTCTGGGGAAATTATGCCCAAATGATTTACCACAAATATCATTTTCCACTATTAGCAGTCCTCTGCATTCAATCTTGAAAATTGGTGAAATACATGATCTTAGTTGTGACCAAAGACTCCTGTATGAATACACAGTGGATATTTCTAGAGGTAAGGTTGACTCTAGATATGCCTCCTGGAAAATTGGTCCTTTAAACCAGGCAAGGTGGTTAACTTTGGCCATCAGGCTTATGCGTTTATTGAGTCGTGGCACATACCCACAAAAGCTCACAACAAAACTTCACAGTTTAATAAGTTTTATTGTAAATGTGTATGCAACTTGTTGGTTTGAAATTAAAAGAAATAAGTTCCACAATCAGCAAGTGCACATTTTTAATATGATCCAGAAGATCAAGAAGCAGCCTCATGAAATCTAACAGATCACTTTAAGAAATATACAAGGAAGTACAGTTTGTTTACTGTCTGAAAACCTATACTCCATAGTCAAATCTGATGACGTTGAAGTAAGAGAAGAAGCTTTAAAAAGAGTTTTAGCCATTAGGTAATTAAATATTTATTTATATATCAATGACTCAATTACTTATTGCAATTTATAGAATCATTTTAAAGATTTTAATTTCACCATAATTATTATAGTAGAGACTGGAAATTTTTAAATGAATCAATAAATAAATTTTTATATTCTTTCAGAAAAGGTTAAAAAGAATACCAACCATTAATTTTAAGTCCACACTGGACACAATTGGTAGATTTATCATTGTGGCATTTTTGAACCACCAATGACGGAAGGTTTTTCTGAATCTGAACTTCAGGAATCATTGTTAAATGGAACCAAGCTTGACTTGCCAAATTTGCCCTCACTTTTCCAAGGCATGGAATGGGCAGTCAAGTTAACAACAGAAGCTTTGCAAACTGGATACGGTTTTGAAGCAAGGCATCAACATATAGCCAAAGTTTTGAGTCAGGAATTGAGACCAGCATTTTTGTATAAGGGCTCTTGTATAGAGCAATTTGACTCTATATATTAAGCACTATTAAAATAGTGTTTGTTTTTCCTTATTTGTTTGTTTGTTATATTTTCACTTATCACAGAAAACATCATTTAAGGTATTCAAATATCACTGCTTAATTCATAATGTTTTTTAAAGCAGATACTGAAAATGGGGGGGGGGAGATTTTCGATTTGAAGATTAGTCATCATTTCTTTAATTAATATCATTTTTATAAAAATGAAATGACATTCCTTGATTTAAATACTAAAATTATTTGGTTTTCTCACTAATATTCAAGTCAAATCTTGCGAAAACGAGGAATTTTCAGTATATTTTTGTCTGCGATCTTTGATGCCAAACGCTCAAAAAACTGTTGAAGTATTTGATCTAATATTTTGTATCAGTACTTAATAGGTCCATACACAACTTTCGGTAAGTGAGATTTTTTAATATTTAAAAAAAAAGTGAAAAATCAACCTACCCTAATTTTACTAAGATTTTTTTTATAACACTTTTGTTATTAGATATCCCACACTGTAAGATAACAAAAGTGAGGAAAACGAAAAGTACAAAAATTTTAAATTCCCACTATCCTTCGTTTGTGCACATGTGCACACCAACATAACAAATTTACTCTGAAATCTTAAAGGCTGAAACACGTCACATGAAAACTTTCCACTTTGTCATTCATTTTTTTTCCCCCCAATATTGTTCTTGATATATAGAAATTTATATATTGTTATCTTGTATAAGTATTTATAATATTTTCCATAATGTTGACTCTATCATATACTATTTTTTTTTTTTGTTAAAAAATATGTTTATATTATTTCAGGTTGGGTATTATTGGAGTGACTGACCAATTAGTACATTACCGAATATCAAGAGAGAAATACATTGAAGATGTTATGACCCTACAGTCTCATGTTTCCAGACACAACTTCAAGTAACTTTTCTTCCTCTGTTTTCAAATGAGCATTACAACCCAATAAATGTTGATGGAAACTTTACTTAATTTTCTATATACACCTTTGTGTAAATTAATTGAAACAACTACTTTAGTTTCCTTTCTTTCATCGTGTGGTCAGTTTTAGACCCACTGGAGTGACAGGGTGTAATTGATTACTAATTTTTCGTCAGATTAGATCATTTGCAGTGGTGTATGATGAAATTTGTTTGGCTTTGAAAAATATGTCATCCATGGCTTTAATTTCAGGTGAAAATAAAAACAAAAACATTTGGGTGTTTTTTTATCACAGAAAACCAATGTAGTGTATCAATTTACATGCCCGTTCAGAGATTGTAATTATGGTACTAATAATAAACCCACTACATATATTGGTTTCAGTACAACCACGCTCTCCCATAGACTTGCCTGTCACCTTTCTGATCAGAGTACAATTAAACGACATTTCTCAGAAAAACATAACCATGTAGGTAATATCAAATTTTAGTCAACAATGCAATGATACTCACTCATACACACAGTAAAAAGAACCTTCAGATATTGAAGGTCATTTACATTAAATTAAAACAACCCACATTTAATAAAATCACATTTAAATCTGGTCATAACACATTACATTGCATTTAAATATATGGTTCTGTTAACTGAAATTAAAGCCAAAAATACGATGTTTAGAACGGCTCATGATTAAACATGATATACATTCATTGTCTCTTATATTTAACAGTATATGTTTAGAAAAAAATATATATCTGATTGTGCACTTTGGAAGGATGATAGTTTGAAAAAACATTGCCCTGTTGGTGGGGCTTCAGAATACGTCGATTGCACCTCTACAGAGGGTAAAAGTCCCTCAATGGGGCCACCTGTTGGCCGTGGGTAGCAACCCGTGTTGTCTATCTTTCTTTCTGCGTGAGTATGTGGAACTAAAATCAGAATCTATCAGTAAACATTAGCAGTTTTCTAATGTGTGTCTTGGTTGATTGAAGTGTTCAGCTATGGGGGAATAAGGGTTGTTTTGGCGTATGCTTAGTTTATGATTATTAAAACCGAATCTAAAACTGTGTCCAGATTCAATCAACCAGGACACATATTAGAAAACTGCAAATGTTTACTGATAGATTCCGATTTTAGTTCCACATACTCACGCAGAAAGAAAGAAAAATACTGGATTATAAAATTAAATACATATAGGCTAGGGTTAAATAGGGACTCAGGTATTTTGAATCTTTATAAATATTTCAATAGTTAAACAGTTTTTAGATACACTAAAAAAAATTTTCTTTAAAACAACATATAAAAGTATTATTACGATTACTTTCTACATCACGTGATGTAAACATCTCATGACAAGCGCTTCTAGTTTAAATTTAAAAATCATTTGTTTCTGATAAAAGGCCGAGGCCAGTCTGAAATATCAAATATATATATAATAATAATAGAAATAAATAAATACTGTCAAAAAAATACATTTTTCAACTTACAACTTTTTAGTAATTTTTCCTATATATATATATTAGTAGTTGTAAGAACTAATGGAATGACATTTTACAGTTCATAGCATTTACTTTTTAACAGTGCTTGATACATAGAGCAATATTTTTATCTATAATAAAAACAACTAACAATACTTTAAGGTTAATTTGTTTAGCAGGGTTAATTTAGGAAACTGGATAATTTTTAATTTTTCTTGTAAACATAAGAAACAGTTCGTGTAAAAATTTACAAGTTCTAGTTTTTTTTTTGTTTTTTTTAATCTTCCATTTTACGGTAAGGGTCTTATTTCTTTTAAATGCCAAAAGTATTTAAAGAGGGACTTGCTATTTCTGTACTTATTATTAAAGGATAAATTATACTAATACTATCAACACTTGAATGTGTTCTTGGTGCTACCTATATAAAATTTATTGATTTATTTATTGGGTTTTCAGTGGTGGAAATGGTGTATAGGTAAACAATAGAATCCAACACCTCTTCTGTTGTGGACACTCATTTGGATTTCGACAACTGCATGTATTGTGATCTTTGATTATTTTTGGATGGTGTTGATTACTTAGGTTGTTATATTTGTTTAAGATTATATTGTTTTTTTTTTATTTTTATTTTTATTTTTTTTAATCAAGGTTGTCAGTACAACTGTTAATTTAATGGTATTTTTGTTAAAAATTTTATTAAGGGGGTTATTTTTAGGAAAGTGTTTTTCAACTATATTCAGGAATTTATGTCCTAACTTAGTACTGACCATTTGGTTAAATGGGGATGTATACCAAATGATTTTTCAGTTTATATTTTATAATTTTTTTTCTTGTGTTTGGTGTATTTAATGTTAGGGCATTTGTAGCCACTGTTTTTTAGGGTTTTGTTTTCATATTTGCTGTGTTTGGTAAAGATATATCTTCACTGGAAGAGTTGTTACATTCTATGGATGAAGGAATGTGTTTGATTATGGATGTGGGGGTGATTAGATTTAGAGTGGATATATGTAGGATTAACATTTTTTTTTATGTAGGATTAGTAAGTGACTAGGGCTAGGGTCATAAAACAGGAAATCTACTTTTTTGAGGTTTGTATTAATTATAACTTTAAGATTGAAGCTTTTCATTTCCCTTATGTCTTAATTACCTAATTCTATCGGTTTTTTATTTCTGTTGAGTTTTTCTACAATCATAAGGCCATAATAATAAAAAATATTACTACATATATTTATTATTATTACATTAGAACATAAAAAACTACTACAAAATTGTACATTTTGTTTCAACATTGAAATGTCTCATCAGGTAGTTAATATCATTCTTTACTACCTGATGTGACATTGTTCTTTCAATGTCAAAACAAAATGTACAATTTTGTAGTAGTTTTTTTACATGTTCTAGTATAATAATAAATATTCTTTGCTCTTTTTTATATTGAGCGCTGTTTTAAATTAATGTTTTCAACATTACAATTTCATCCTTTTTTTCTTCTTCGATTAGAGATATATATTGTGTATTTAGGCAGCATTTTTTCATTGATGCATGTCTCATTAAATAATATAGATAAGTTTTGTTTATCTTGTGTAAATTCTTTTCATCGTCTGATAAGCTTAATAATATTATCATTAAAGAAAGAAAGAAAATCATAATATTGATACATATTTTTAATTCCTATCTTGGATCTTGCTATTATATTTGTATTGTCTACAAGTATATTGCGGATGAAGTTTGGTAGGTTTCTGTGTGTTTTAATTATATGATTGTGTATTTGGGCAGCAATCCGTCTTTTACAAGTTTCATTAAAGATGCTGACATGGTAGTGCGATTAAGCTTTTTATTTAATTTTTCTATGTACAAAGGCTTTCAGCTATTCTCTTAGTTTTTATCAATGGATTTTTTTTTTCTAACTGAATGTGTAAATTTTCATATATGTGTATCTATAGTGATGAGAATGTTGTTTTAATTTTTCAGACACAGCACATTGTAGCTATGTTCATAGTTGACATTGAGTATTGGCATTTTGATTTTTATTACAATAAGAACACAAGAAAAGCTTAATTACAGTACTTTGTCAGTTGTCTTTAATGAAACTTGTGTGTGTGTATATATATATATATATATGTATATATATATATATATATATATATGTTTACTAATAGACTCCGATTTTAGTTCTACACACTCGCGCAGTAAGAAAGAAAAATACTGGATTTTAAAATTAAATACACACAGGCTAGGGTTAAATAGGGACTTAGGTGTTTTGAATCTTTATAAATATTTCAATAGTTAAACATTTTTTTAGATACACTTAAAAAATTTTCTATAAAACAAAATTTATAAGTATTATTAAAGATCGGTTTACGTTTACAAATATTTAAAAAAATCTGTCGCTTTCTGCATCACGTGATGTAAACAATCTCTCGAACAAACGCTCTCGCGAAATACGTTTCTAATTTAAATTTTAAAATCATTTGTTTCTGATGAAAGGCTGAGGACGGTCTGAAATATCAAATATAATAGAAATAAATACTGTCAAAAAATACATTTTTAAACTTACAACTTTTTAGTAGTTTTTCCTATACATACATATATATATATATATATATATATATATATATATATATATACATAAACTGAACAGTTATAAGTCAGATTTAAATTAAATTAGACGAGTAAACATTGGTATTAAAAAGTGCTCAATACATGTTTGAGAGAAGATAGATTCAACATATAGAGCATTTAGATATTTAGGTAGGGAAGATCAGCCGGTTACACTACCATCATTTCAACCTTTTCAGTTTTGTCAGGCAATTTGTTTTGACTGATGGTTTAATGATTTGAATTTTTATAAGTTCATAACCAAAAGTTCAAAATAAGGAAGTGGTTTGTTATTGGGAATCCTTTTATCTGGGTTTGTATGAGCTTAGAAAATATTTTCTAATGTGTCTACATCTGGACATTATTTCAAACCTTTCATTTAGTAGCTTTTGTAATTTTGGAAATAATACTATAGCCAACGTTTCTTCTTGGCTTAATCTGCAGTTATCATCACTGTTGCAGGATTTAGCTTTTTTTAATATTTTCCATGTCACATGGAGGTTTTTGCCATTCTTTTCTTTTAATGTCCATAAATAGTTGGCTAGCTTGGTACTATTTTTAAGTTTTTTTTAGTTTGAATGTGGACTTGTGGTTATTCCATTGTGTTTTAAAACTGCCTTCAATACATCCTAAGTATGTTTTATCTTTTACTTCTGCTAGATGACTTATTTGGTTTTATAAACTCCTTCAAGCTGACTTTTTTTTTTTTTGTCTCTGCAGTTAGATTCTTCATTAACCATATTCTGCTGTATGTTGTTTTTTAAATTTTTGATATTTTACCTCTTTATGTGATTTTCTAAATTAGAAGTACAGCTGAAACTTAATTTAATCCTATTTCTTTTAAATATTTTGTGTAGCTTGGAGCTGTTGGGGAAGTGTTTAGTAGTTCATAATATATTTTCCATATTTTGGACTTTATTTCTAAATTAAAAGGCAGGTTGAACCAAACTATATTAGGTTTTCTCCTATTATTCTTTTTTTGTTCATTTATCTGCGGTTTATACACTAATTTGTTTTTATGTCCATTTTCTCGTAACGTTTTTTCATAATCTTTCTTCCTCTTATCAATGATTGTCTATATTCTATATATTTAGTGACATGTTGGATTATATTGGTAGGGTGGTTTGGTCTGGTGTTTACATATCTTAATTTTTGTTTGGTTTCATGTATGGGAAAATCATACCAGTTTGTAAATTGAGTTCCACTTATAAATATTGGACAATTTTTTTATTCATTTTGACATCTATATCAAGATTGGGATTTTTTTTAAGAGTTTCAGTATAGAGACTTTAAAACCAAAGGAGTCATCTACAGAACAGAAGTAAAAGATAAAATATGCTTAGGATGTACTGAAGGCTGTTTTAAAACATGATGGAATAATCACAAGTTCACATTCAAAATACAAATATTTAAAAATTGCACCAAACTAGCAAACTATGTATGGAAATTAAAAGAAAAGGATGGTGGAAACCCCCACGTGGCATAGAAAATATTTTTTTAAAAATACCAAAGCCTGCAACGGTGGTGATATTTGAAAATTGTGCCAAGAAGAAAAGTTGGCTATAGTATTATTTCCAGAATGACAAAAATTACTAAATGAAAGCTTCAAAATAATATCCAAATGAAGACACATTAGAAAATATTTTCTCAGCTTTTTTCTTGCTAGGTTGCTATGTTGCTGTATTAAACAAGTATTTTCTTTATTTAAAAATTGTTTCTGACAAATTGACTTTTAACTTTACCTGTTGTTCATGTTTAATCTTCTTTCAAAAGTTCTTCTCATTAATCAGCTTTCATGTTCCAATATCTTACAAATGATTCTTTGTTTTCAGGTTGAAAATATATATATATTTTAAATTTTGCAAGCTATTCCTAGCATACGCTTGCATCAAATGAATTATTACCCTGAGCTTTGGTGATTAAGATATGCACATACACATACAAATAGGCAGTTATCCTCTCTATTATAATAAAAACTTGTGTTTTTATTTGTGTGTGTGTGTGTATATATATATATATATATATATATACACTACCAGTATAGCTCAGCATTGCTCGGGTGTAATGAAAGCTTTAAAACTAATCCATGGTCCTGGAGCTCAGACTCTTTGGATGTTGGCACAAAAGACTAAAAAGCAATAGTTGTTTCCAGTTAAAGCAAAACCATAGACTGAAAGAAAAATAAATGAATGTAAGTTAAATTTTTGATTTCCTGGTATTGATATCAAATAAATTTTTTTCATCGTAAACTGAATTTTGAAGACTAAATTAGTCCTCTGAGTAAATGGTATTATGGCTGAGACTAAGAACTACAATCATACCTACTTAGAGCCAAACCCGAAGCAAAAAGTAAAATAAAAGGGCTGAAAAAAAACCCAGACATACAGACAGATAAATAGACACACACACAAACATCTTGCCTTTTATATGTATATATATATATATATATATATATATATTATCGATTTTCTGCACTATTGTAAGAACTGCAACCTTGAAACTTCTGAATATCGTTTCTTATGTCTTTGTCTATGAGTGTATCAAATTTGATTAAAATCAGACCACTCCTTCTATAACCCTATTTTTTCGATTATTGATTTTTTATATTTATCAGGGGTACCTCGACACAAAACCTAGCTAAGAACACTCGCAGACGCTTATAGTACAACTGTGTAAATTTTCAAGAAAATTGGTTCAGCCGTTTCAGAGTCTATAGGTAACAGACACACACACAAAGTTCTATTTATAAATAAGTTTAGATTTGATTAGATTATATTTCTATTGTTATGTTTAGGGGTTTCAATTTTTTTTTTTTTTATGTATTAATGTACAATACTCAATATTAGGTACATCAATATATTTTTCCGCCATTTTTTTTTGGTATGGGTCTACTCGTAAATATATATCTTCTCCTGTTCTTTTTTTAATAATGTTTTCTTCATATTCTCTCACATCATAGTGGCTTTATTGCTTTGCTTTGCTTGCAATGAAATTCTTTTTTCTTTTTAATTATATCTCAAATCTAATCCTTTTTTTTTTATTTTCCAGAGAAGGTCCTGAAAACAACCAACCAATTAACAGCTTGAAGATCTCGTTTGAAGATGAACTGCAGTTAACCTTATATCGTCATTGGTCATTGTTTGAAAGCATTTGCAAATCTGTGAAAACTGCCTGCAAATTCAAACTGTGGACAATGAAGGGCCGTAAACGTTTGCATGAGTTCCTTGCAGAAATGGGGTTAGCACTTGCCTTTTCTCCTCTTCATTTTAATTATCTTCTGTATAATCATATTTCTGTTTCAGATTTCTATCACAGTATTCCATTAAATGTGTGTTGTAGTGCAATGGAAATCAGTTTGGAATGAGAAACCAGGGAGTCAAGTTCGAATTCCACTTGAATTCCCTGCATTCACTTATGTGCAAATATCCTTGGGAAAGGTATTAATCCATCTCTTCCCTCCAGTTATAATATCAAATAACAGGACAGATTGGGTTCTATAGCTTTGGCTGGCAACCAGTCTACCGCAGAAAGCAATGGCAACCTACTGTGGGATAATCTTCTGCCCAGTCATTCATGTCTCTTTTGAGACATGATCACCCAAGCATCTATCACGTATGGCACTTAACTGACTGACTGACTGACATATACTGAGGTAGAATCACTGACTGAGGACAATTCGGTCGGGTTTCTAATCCTGGGTAAAAAGCAATCAGCTGTCTAACCGTACTGATGAGCTGTGATACAGTGAAACAGATCTGTCTGCGGATGACTATATATATATATATATATATATATATATATATATAAGCACATCATAATCAAAATAGAGGTACAAAGTTGTACAGGGCTTTAATTCTTGACAAAGCACTCAAAATTTTGAAACAATTAATAGACATGAACTGCAGACAATTCCAAAGTATTTTCACTCTTAACATACAGAAATTAATCAGTCTATCAGTGTCCCCCTCTCCTTCATGCACATATGTAGTCATATCAACATAAGCATCACTTTAGTTTGATGAAGTCCTAAAGAACAAAACACTACACACAAAACTTTTCCCATTTTATCATTCAGTCAGATAATTGCCATACATGATACACGCTTGAGCAATCATGTCTCTTTCAAGACATGACTCACTAGGCATAAGATTTTTCCACAGTATGTTGCTATTGTCTATGGCTATATCGTGTTGAATGCACCGGTTCCCGTCCGATCACCGAAGTTAAGCAACATCGAGCCTGGTCAGTACTTAAATGGGTGACCATTTGGGAATACCAGGTGCTGTAAACGTAAGGACCAAGAATGGTCCACCGGTCCTCCAGGTTTAGGAGTTGGGTGCAGGGCTAACAACTCTGCCCCGTGAAAAACAGTTTGTTAGAGAAACAGCAACAAAAAAGTTGCTGCCCTATGCACCATTGGGTGTGATGGATAAATGATGATGATGATGTTGGTATTACTTTCTGCAATGGACTAGTTGCCATCCAAAGCTACAGAACCCAATCTCTCCTGCTATTTAAACCATAGCTAGAGGGAGAAGAGATGGATTAATACCTTTTCTAAGGGTGTTTGTGCATAAGTGAATGAAATGAAATCAACAGGAATTTGAACTCAGCTTTCTGATTTCTCATTTTGAGCTAATACCCATTATGCCACTGCACACCTTATCTTTGTCGTCAATGTTTCTAATATATTAATTGTTGTCTGAGAGGCAGCAGTGTGCATTCAAGCATGAAACAGACTGTTGCTTTATCCCTGAAGTGATTTTCTTATTGGTTGGACGTCTGGCAATGAAGTGGAACGGAAAACTCAGCATCACTGGAATTAAACGCTGGATCACAACTAGATAGGCACAGGCAAGACTTCCACATGGGAACACCACACATACAGAGTTAACCCAGCCAAGATAGTAGAAACACAAGGACAAAGGAATTTCAAATGACACTGGGTAATCCAGAAATCCTTGGTAACATATAGTAGTCCTGCTGTGCGACACACTGCCAGACACTGCCACTTCCCAAAAAATGGGCCATCTTTTATGGAGACTAAAACTTTAGCATTGGCTAACAAAGGAATCATTTACATAATGAATACCACTCACTTTAGACATTCTCAGTTACACACCAGTTCTAGCAGGGTAGCCATGTGGTGTCTTTATGCAGAGAAGCGTTGTCTCTTTGAACGACGAGGGCAGGTACCATTTTCAGTAGCGATTGGCAACATTTCATTTCTGCTACGTAACTGAGATTGAGCAGTTATGCCCATAACATATATATTAGTTTTAAAGTATGATACATTTATGGTCAATACAATCACCATTGGCTTCAACCACAACCTCCAGATGCCTTCTGAATCTCCTGCATCTCTTCTGAATGGTCTCCTTGTTTAAGTTGGTGAATGCTGCCATAATCCTTGCCTCCAGGGCTTATGGCCATATCACGTTGAATAGTGATGGATGTGCATTGTGGTGCGGTGGATATCGACTTGGAAAGAGAAATCGGTGAGCCGAATTCAAATTCCAGTTGAATACCCTGCATTCATTTAAGCACTGGTACCCTTGGGAAAGGTATTAATTCGTCCCTTCCCTCCAGTTATGGGTTAAATAACAAGGGTAGGACTTGGGGACCCTGCCCTTAAAAAAACAAATCCCAATGAATCTTGATACTTGAAAAGAAAAAAGTATTACTAGACACAAAACTTATATAAAAACAATAATAAATTGTTGAAAGAAAAAGGTATTACCAGCAATAAATAAATAAAAAATTTAGTTGGTAATAAATGACCCACTCAGGTTGATATGCCATTAAAAACAAAACAGCCAACCAACAACCTTACCTTCAGTTCATCTTTGGTGTTATACGGAATTTTGTTGGTCTCTTGCTCATCTGCACCCCATGTATTGCAGTCTGGGGAGTTAGGTGGCAGGATGTAATGAGCGATGAGGTCACAGAAATTGTCTGACAGCCATGACTGGGTTCTCCAGATGGATTAGACAAAGAATCTTCCAGCAGCCACCCTCTTGATCCAGGGCAGCAGTACCTTCAATGCACTTGATGTAGGCCTTGATGTGTTGTCTGAGGCCCTGTGGAAAGATGAATGGAGGCATAACATTGCCATCAGTAGTAATCACACCAAACACTTCTGTAATCACCATTTGACTCATCCAACTCTTTCCGGTTCCTCTGCACTGAGATTGACACCAAAACAAAGGCGACAAGATCAAAAACAAACAACATGCATGGACAAAATTAAAAATATAAAATGGCAACAATGGTTCTATAGCCTTGAGTGGTAACTAGTCTAGAAGAAGAAAAACTCTGATTTCAAACCAGTCTGGTACCTCACTGTTGCACAATATGTGGCTTGAGGTGTCACTCAGTGGGATTGTTAGATCTTCATACATCATAATCAACAGGAGAGTATGTGTGTGTGTATATATATATATATATATATATATATATATATATATATAGTCATCCGCAGACAGATCTGTTTTGCTGTATCACAGCTCATCAGTACAGTTAGACCGCCGATTGTCTTTTACCCAGGATTGAAACCCGACCAAATTGGCGTCAGTCAGCGATTCTACCTCTGAGCTACGGGTGCTCGGTAGAAGGAGGCAGAAGACTTTTTAGCGTGTATATTATCATTATACACGTCCAATAGCTGAGAGTGTTCTAATTCATTGCTGAATGAACGATGCGTAGATGCCAGAGTAGCTACTGTTTTTCAAAGTCTACCATTCTTCTAGAGTGCTCAATCAGGGTGTGAGAGCGTAAATAGTCATCCACAGACAGATCTGTTTCACTGTATCACAGCTCATCAGTATGGTTAGACAGCCGATTGCCTTTTACCCAGGATTGAAACTCGACCGAATTGGCATCAGTTGGCGATTCTACCCCCTGAGCTACGAGCGCTCGGTAGAAGGAAAGGAAGCAGACATTTTAGCATGTATATTATCATTATACATGCCCAATAGGGTTCATACAAAACTTGGAAGTCCTGAGAAGTTCGAAAAATTGACCGGGGCTTTTCCAGGAAAAACAGCAATAGCCCAAAAGCTCCTTGAAAAGTCCTGGAATTTTCAGAATTTTGCTGCCCACACAACTTTTTCCTGAATTCATGAAAGTCAAAATGCCAAATTCCAGAAATATGGTTTTTGGAGGTATCAGCAATATTTTTTTTTTCCTCTTTAGGTTGCCACTTATCCAGTGTCAACAGAAATACTCTGCAATGGAGCCAAGTCTACGGAATAATGTCAAAGATCTTATACAGAAACACATTGAAAAATACGGGTAAGTGAGCAGTTTCAAAAATTAATTCTATCCTATTTTAAAAAAGAAATAATAATGTGGAATAAATTGGGGAGAAGAATGTGAATGTTAGGGAAGAAAAGTAAAAAGTGGGAAGGAAGATGGGGATGAATAATAATAATAATAATAATAAAGCCTAGCGGAACCCGTGGAATTTCCACAGAAGGATAATTATGATTTCCCGGAAAAATTTTACTTTGTCATACTACAAATGATAGTAACGTCTTCAAACATAAAGGTATTGGATAATAAAATAACAATAACATAGAGTGTAATTTTATTAAAATGTCTATAAAAGTAATGTCCATAGAAGCTACTTTAATGTAATCTTATATTAAGGGGCATATGCACAGACCATAACCAATATACTTTGCACTATTTTGTGAAAGATCTTGAAAGAGAAAATGTTTTCGTTTTTTTTTATTACTGAAAAATCATGGCTCCTGTGTCCATTGTAAACAGAAAAGACCAACTGAGTAATGGCCAAGGGTGTAGAGGCCAGAAATTTCGTTATTAGGTTGCAGGATACGACAACAAATCTACCTATTTTTACTATATTGTACAGTACACACACACAATTACTGCTACAACCACCAGCTTAAGCTGCTACATACGGTAATGCTATAGGCTCTCTCCTCCTACTCTTTCACTCTTCCGTTTGGCAAAGGTGAGAGAAAGGCTGAGGAGAATATAGCATTTAAAAAGATAGAAGGGAGGGAAAAGCTCGTATAGAGAGTAAGTGGCGTAACAGACGAACAAACCAACTAACTAAGGAAGGAACAAACAGAATTATCATATGATAATTCTAACAATAACTCAAGTGAAATCAGCTGAAAATTTCAAAAAATTTTCAAAATCATTCATCAGGATTACTATCTACATTTCCGGGATGAGGACTTATTTGCATGTGGACTATTTTCCTCGTCTTTGTTATTGTTACCCCAACATTTTCAGTTAGTGTTTTATTTCGCATTCATCAGGTGCTTGTCGTTTTGAGTAAATGTTGGTGAATTTTGAACTGAGCCCTTTATTTCATCTATAGTGTTAGATTGTTTGGCGGACCTGAAGGAGACTACCACCACCTTTAAATTTTTTGTGTTTCATTTCTTTTTATTTTTTTCAGTGCAATCTTATCGATTACATCCTAAAATTTCTGATTGACAAGAAAAATTTGGAAAAATTTCAGTATTTAAACAATTTCAAGGAGGGGCTCAGTTTTTCATACAGCCTTATAGTAAATCGATCCTGTGCAATTAACCTTTTTGCTTGCGCATATTCAACAACTGAATCCTTTCCGAAATTTTTGAATAAAGCCATTCTTGGAGTTTCCAAGGAAGATGCCATCGTAAGAACTGAAGAAAACTTGAAAAAGACAAAAACAAGAGCAACAACTCATCCCAAAAAAAACAAAACAAAGCGACCCCAACACGATTTGTTTCCAAAATGGAGGATCAATTTACTATAATGTTGTATGACAAACTGAGAACCTCCCCCCCCATTGTTTAAATATTGAAATTTTTCCAAATTTTTTTGATAATCAGAAACCTTATGTAATAACCGATTAGACTGCACTGAAAAAATTTAAAAAAAAATAATGAAAAACAACAAATTTAAAGATGGTGGTAGTCTCCTTCAGGTCTTCCGATTGTTCTTATTCTACTGACCTTGTCTAGAGCCTAGGAATTGAACTCACAATTACTATGGCACCAAATTCGTGAATCCACACTAGACTGTTGTTCCATGAGACAGGATATTTTTTTTTATTCTAATAAAACCTACTGAAAGACCAGCAAAGGTAGGTAATGCCAACCTAGTGTGCGTAAACTGGTGTTAGCCCAGTGATAATGGAAAGGAACTGTCTAGTGTTTTCAAATCTACCAAAAATCAAATAATTATCAGATTTCAATATGACTTTCAATGCTTCGTTTCTCACGTTTATGAATATTTTTTTTTGTCAGAAAAATTTGTAGAAACATCCCCCTTCCCTAATTTGTTGAAGATAATTGCAAAATAAATAACATCTTGTATACTGGCAGGCAGGATATGACAAGATGAATTTGATCAGAGATCTATTTACTCACATTGTTGATTATTGATCTAAGATAAATTGTCTTTTTGCCTCGACTGTACAGGTTCTTAAAAGGCTCAGTGACTTACTTTTCTTGTTTTTGCTAGGTTTGCTTGGAGTTCATTCAAAGCCTGACTTCTTTTTTCTTTTCTTTGCGGTTTTTTCTTTTTGTTTTTTTTTCTTTGTGCAGAAGACGACTTTGTTTTGTGTTGCTTTTCCTATCGTTCACATCCAGCCAACATGCCTGGCAAACATGTATTTGTGAATCAGAAAGAGATCTTGATTAAATAATATGACATTGCCAAAATTGATATTCAGGTTTATTTTCAGTGGGGGCTGTGTTTCTTGTTTTTTTATTGTTTGTTTCTCAAATCCATTATAAGGCAGGAGTTAAATAAAAAATAAAAAAGCCATTGTGATTTAGTAGAAAGGAAAATAAAATTTTAAAACATTATTGATCTGATGGAAGCTTGCTGACAAATCCAACCTTAAGAAGCTGTAAAACTGGATTTATCGCAATGTTGAGAGACCAGGGAGTTGTTATGGTTCTTTTCTTTTTTTTTTTTTTTGTAACACTAAGGTTCACCCATTACGAGGCTGAAGAGCCACTCAAGGTAGATTTATATGAGCAGAAACCATTAAGATCTATGTCAACATTTTTGTCTCTTGCACATCCCATCTGCCTTCCAGCTTCGATTTTCAAAAAACTAAATGCAGTGTCAGTCATTTTCTTCCGTCTTCCTAGTTCCCATATTCTATCATATTTTTTTTTTTGCTTCTTAATAATGTTTTTTTTTTCTTCTTTCACTGTTAGCAACTGCTTTTCACTGCCTTGCAAGTTTAGCACAATTCTTTCTTTCATTTTTTTTTTTTTTTTTTTTTTTGTATTTCTTTATTTTGTCTGTTTATTTTATCACTTTTTTTCATTTAAATTTCAGGTTTGCTCCTGAGGATATTGTAATTCCTTCGTTTAATGCACAATATGGTTACCGAAACAAACTGTGTGCCTCTGATGTTGTGTTGGCCTGTTGTGCACTTCTAGAATCACCAGTAAGTTAATGCTCCGTCTTAAAGACTCCTCACTCCCAGTAGAGCATGGGCCGTCAATGACCTCTCACTGTAAATTGTCTTTTTTACAGGTAGAGGGTTTGACCCTACACAAACCCCCTTTATCCTCTGAGCAAGGTAACAGTTAAGAGCTATATGTGATACATGCTTGGGTGATGATGTTTTTTTTTCGATTCATGACTGACTAGGCAGAGGATTTTCCTGCAGTAGGTTGCCATTTCTTTTTGTGGTAGGTTGGTTGTCAACCAAGGCTATCTGCTATTTAATTCATAGATGGAAGGAGAAGAGTATAGTGGGTTATCCATTCTTTTCCACTTGATAGTGGGGTGTCCGTTCTAGTGAAGCGTAGTTGTATACTGTTGCAGGTTAACGGAATTTGGCCTTGTTGTAGATAGCCCACTATAAGTCATAAAGAAAGGTTATAAACCAAGAAAAGCAAATTGAGTTGAAAGATAACATTTTATATATAACACATATCAATTAAGGTTTTTACAATTAAAGTAATACTTGAAGTATAGGTCCAATGGAGGTTAAAATGTTCATGGCAATAAAATGCTGGAAGGGAATTAATGCTTGGGAATTTGTGAGCGTGTAAGGAAGGAATGTCTTTGATGTATTCACTCCCTAGGTCAGTAAGTAGTTTTGAGGCAGGGAAGAAGGAAAGAGGTAAGGGAGGCGATCATAGTAAGCCACTTGACTTCGGTAATTACTCTCTTCTCCTCGAGTCTGTCTGCCTGTCGAAGCTTTCTGTATCCACTTTTTATATCTTCTTTTTGGATCACAGCAGCTCACTTGGGATTTCACACTCGCTTTTGCTCGGTATCACCACAAGAGATGGATTAATATCTTTCCCAAGGGTATTTGTGCATAAGTGAATGCCATGAATTCAACTGTAATTTGAACTCAGCTCTCTGATTTCTTGTTCTGAGCCAGTATCCACTGCACCACAATGCACATCCGCTCAATGCTCCATGCTCTATGTTGTAGTTAAATTCTTTTCATTTTTTTCCCTCTACAGAAGCACACACGCGCACACACACACACACACACACACACAAATACTCCTTGGTTATCGGCTATAATTCATTCTTAAAAGTCATATGAGAACTGGAACACACAAAAAACAAGGTAATTTTTCCATAAGAACGAAATAAAGAAAATCCAATTAATCTGTTCCACCTATACCCCAAAATATTTTACTAAAACTACATTTTATACAGAATACCTATAGTTTTACTTCATTTTTTTTTATTATCAGTTTCACTCTATGTAAGGCAATAAAGCTGCTAAGACACAAGAGGTTACAGGGTGTAGAAAAATTAGGAACAGAAACATTATCAATGAGCAGAGAGATAGAGAAAAGAATAATCTAGAGGATAGATAGCAATTGACTTTCATTTAAATTTTTGCAGATTAAAGTTAGCTAGAAAGCATGGAGCAGTAAGCCAAAATGACGATTTTATCAGAAAAGGTAAAGTAATTGATATGCAAAAAAAATTAAAAACTCCAGTATAAACCCAGCTAGCGGTTACCTATAGCCTCAAGTAAAAACCCGGCCAGCAGTTACCTATAGCCTCAAGTAAAAACCCGGCCAGCAGTTACCTATAGCCTCAAGTATAAACCCGGCCAGCAGTTACCTATAGCCTCAAGTATAAACCCAGCCAGCGGCTACCTATAGCCTCAAGTATAAACCCGGCCAGTGGCTACCTATAGCCTCAAGTATAAACCCTCGGCCAGCGGCTACCTATAGCCTCAAGTATAAACCCGGCCAGCGGCTACCTATAAACATGAGTAATGTTTGCCTACAGACTCAAGTATGAACATGACCAACAAGAGAGTTCCACAAGTGAGAAAAGAAACTGTTATCATAGAATTTATGGTTACATCTTGCCAACTCATCCATAAATTGATGAGATCTCAACACCAGTCTAGTACAATGCAGAAATCAATAAGAAATAATTATAAATGTCAAATAAATGAGTATTAGTCTTCACTTTACCTTTATTGAAGACCCTTGTTGGTGTATATAAGACGATGGGGCGAGGTGTTATTGTTTAGTAGGAAAAATCGCCCCTCCAGAAAAACTTCAGGTTAGTTTTTTTCTGGAGTTATATCTCTCTCTCTCTCTCTCTCTCTCTCTCTCTCTCTCTGGTAGGAATCACATGGCAACAAGCAAACATAAATGTACAGGCTTGTAACAAATTTCCTTTCTCAATAACTGAGGATATGGAAAGTTTTCTGTGACATATTACAACCAAAAAAGTGAACAGTAACCAAATTGTATAATGACAGAGGTATTCTTGAGGTTCCACAGTAGGTAGTGATCCAAAATTTTTTAGTTACTTTTCTTTTTTGACCCTCCATTTTTGTCTTTGATTGTTGTTTTGTTTTGTTTTTGTTTTTTTTGTTTTTTGTTTTTTTTTCTGACCTTCTGTTTATTTTTGTTTTGTTTTTTTCTTGATCCTCCATTTTCATCTTTAATTGTTTTTTGATTCTCCGTCATTTGTTTTTGACCCACTGTCTTTTGATTTTTTTTTTTTTTTTTATCACAAAACCCACTCCTGTTTTTTGTTTTATGCTTAAAATGTTAATTTTACACCCCACCCCTATTTTAATTAAATTCCTTTAATTTTTTTTCTTTAAGCAAGAGAAAAGCCAAAATGCCACGGACAGTTTTTTCCAAGCAATGGACATACTAAACAGGTTTGTACAAAAAAATCATTTTTCCCCTCTTTTTTTTTTTTTTTTTTTTTTTTTAAATGTGATTCAATAAGGAAACTTTTAATCATTGATGGTTGTTAAAGAGGACACCACACCCAATTTTTAAATAAATCAATTTGATGATCCAAGTTTGAAATCTCTTTTGCCAAATGATAGAATGATTTCAAACAAGCAAATAAAGACTCACATGATCTTTTAGACAGGACTCAAAATTAACATTGTTCTGTCATACCAAGAAAACATTAGTTTCAGACAACTGTTTTAGGTTATTAGTACGCTACAAAATTTTTAATCAAAATTATATTTATTCTAAAAGCAACAAATATTTATTTAGAAATTTAAAATTGTACTTCTCACTAAAAGTGGTGAGGTTTTAATCAATTGAGAATACACACACACAAACAAACAAATGTATTAGACGTCACTTTTTAAATTGATGAATCAAATCCAAATGAAATCAAAGGTTGAAGGACTTAAATTTAGATAGATATATTATTTATCAGTAGATGGAGAAAAAATTAAGATCTACTTATAAGAAACTCGTTTTGCTTGCATAAACAAAGTAAGCAAATTTTTTTCTGTCAATTTTGGGTGAAAAAATTTGATATTTACATATTTTTTTTCTTATAAACTAAATTAAAAATACAAGAAATGATAAACAGGAAATTTAGTCATGACATGAGGCAGATAATAAAAAATTTTTGTTAGACTTTAAAATGTTTTTTAGTTGTTGGAATATGCTAATAATTTTTTTTTTTTTTTTTTTGTTAATCAAGTTCACACAAGCAAGACAGTAAAGACACTTAGACACACTGGGTTACTGAATGTGGAAGGTGGCAGTGTCTTTGTCCAATGATGTTTACAAAGCTAGGATATTAACAAACTCCATAGAAAGCAGAATGTAATAATGGTATTTAAAAAAAAAACAAATATGTTACTTTTTTGTGGGGGGGGGGGGGCTGGTGAATCGAACTCTTGGTAATAAAAAAATTATCTTCTCTAACCTTTATTTCTTTTGTTTTTTAATTTAGGAAAAACACAAAAGAGATGGAAGAAGCACTAAATGTGGCAAAGAAACAAATTGGTGCCTTGGCAAACCAAGTGCAAACCTTTTTAGACATGCAACAGGTCATGTCTGCTGGGCCTTTCCTTTATGCCTTTGTGCAAGAGGTGAGTTAGTTTCTTTCTTCTTTAGTACAACAAAGATATCACTCGACTGGTGGTCGAGAGCGAGGGAAAATTTACTCGTCCCCAAAATCATTTTACTCAACCGACTCCATTTTCTTAATAGTGGCCTTACGTAAACATAGCATGAACTGTCAAAAATAAAAAGAGCATGTCATGATGTTAAAAGGGCTCAAACTTAATACAAAGTTTTATCATCAAAATGTTTATGCTATTATTAAGAGGAGAGATCAAATTTTGTTATTATTTTTTTTTAATTTTTAAAATTCTTTTTAAGAATTTCGTTTTTTGTTTTCTATCAGCGATTCACACTATGTTTACATAAGGCAACTGTTAAAAAAAATGGAGTCGGTTGAGTAAAATGATTTTCGGGCGAGTAAATTTTCCCTCACTCTCAACCACCAGTCAAGGGATATCTTTTTTAAATCTTAAAGGCTATATATATATATATATATATATATATATATATATATATATATATATGCAGTGTAGATATAGAAGAATCTAAAGGAGTATCCTGTACATACAGTGGTAGGATAACTCTTTAAAAGAGCTCTAAATATATATGTATATAAATACAGATAGAGCAAATATAAGAAAAATTAAGACACGTTATTTCATGGTAAATCGGATGTATAGGCCTTTTTCAGGCGAACCATCATCAGCTTCCATCTTTAAAGACAGAAGCTGATGATGGTTCGCCTGAAATAGGCCTATATTTCTGATTTACCATGAAATAACATGTCTGCCTAATTTTTTTCTTATATATAATGAAAATAAATTGAATGAATTTACAAATCCTTTGGTGATAATTTATTTCAAGAATATTTTACAGAGATAATGATCTTTTATAAAAAGATTTTTATGAAAATCATATTTCTTTTAAAACAAATATCCATCTCATCAAATTTTTTACAAAAATGAATTGGTTAGATTTATCCAAACGGAGGAAGTGGGTAATAATAATAAATAATAACAAATTACCAAGAATACTCCTTATATATATATATATATATATATATATATATATAGCAAGTGTCTATTCCATTGCCTTGCAGATGTAGCTTACTGTTTTAAATACAAACCCAAATATTTTCATTCATTCTTGTTTCAGGGAACTTTGGAAGCAAAGTGCTTAAGCAAACCTCAGTGTTTACAACGCTTAGCAAGATTCACATTAGAAGCTTACTGTGCCGAAGTAAGTTGACACGTTTCTTAAGAGTTTTTAATTTTCTATATTTAAATCTTTTTCTCGGGTTAACAAAATTTAATTATTGCAATAAATAATTAAAGCAAAAAACAAGAGAGAAGAAAGAATGATATAAATGAAGGGATTCTCTTGTCAAGAATAATGGATGAGAGGTTTGTTAAAAATTAACTTCTTGTAGGAGTTCTTATTCTTGCTGGCTTTATCACGTGGTGGAAATTACATGTGGTGGAACTATGTGCCATTTTTTAATGGCTGACAAGTCGAGCCCTGTTACACGCTAGAAAACCAAACAAAATTAGCTTTCATTTGTATTTAAAATGACAAGATTTTAAGCTAGCACACAATTCATCAGGGTGTTCGTGTCTCGTTCTTTCAAAATTTTTAACTTTGTGAAGCAATCTTAATCAGAACAATGTCCTATTGGCTGGGGCTTCAGAATATACAGCCTGAACCTCTGCAGAGGGGTTTGCCATGTGTGGTGACCCATAATGTCTGCAGAATGATCCTGGTGTTTCAGGTCTTCAAAAATCAGAATTAGAAACTTCTAATTCCCAACACACCACTTTGACCCTTACTTAGACTAGACGGGCAGTCAGAGAGGCCTGTTCCTATTTTATAGACTAGGAATATAGTGCCTATAACTATATTTGTTTATGGAGTACTTTATAAGAATACGCCAAATATACAACAGGTTAAAATACCATCTCTGTCCAATCTGTAGGTATTAGAATGCGATGGCTGAGGGTCAGTCAGTTTGAAGAGATCTAGAATTAGTCAGTTAATTGCTGTACATGATACACGCTTGGGTGATCATGTCTCGAAAGAGACCTGACTGACTTAGCAGAAGATTTTCCTGCAGTAGGTTGTCATTACTTTCTGCAGTAGACTGATTGTCAACCAAAGCTATAGGACCCAATCTGCCCTGCTATTCAACTCCTAGCTGGAGGGAGAAGAGATGGATTAATACCCTTTCTCAAGGGTATTTGTGTGTAAGGAAATGAAACAAATTCAATTGGAATTTGAACCCAACTCTCCAATTTCTTATTCCAAGCAGATATCCATTACATCACAATGTCAAATGCAAGTATACGGATTTGCGTAGCCCTGACCTGTCAACACAATTGAGTTTCTCTCCTGACATGCCCCAATGTCTGGCTCTGAGGTGGTAGAGAGCACAGGTAGTGAAGTTTACTACATCAAAATTATGAATGATTGAAACAAAAAACCCAAACGATGTCTTTCAAGCTCTGGTTCTGAAAAAGAAATGAATAGTGAATTTCTAAGATTTCTCGTGCGGGCATTCCTAGATGAAACTCCTTAACCAAAACTCTCCCATTTCTTGATTGAAAAAGTGTTATCCAGTAGGATTAACCCCAAAACAGTCAAGGAATTGAGAAACAGCAATTTACTGGTAGAAGTAGAAAACAGGAAACCTGCTGGAAATATAATAAAAAGGAAGACTTTTCATAATATCAAAATAAAAACGTTCCCCAGTAAAAGACTGAACATTTCAAAGGTATTCATTGGAAGCGAAGAGTTATCTCTGGTCACACTTGAGAAAATTACATCTGCCTTAGGAAGCCAGAGGGTCAGTGATTACTTTAAAATCACAATTAAAAGAGGAAACCATTCCTTACTTTATTCACACTTATAAAAGTCGGGTACAATATTGAGCCAGTAGAACAATACATTCTTGCTAAGGCACTTTAAGTGTCAAAAATTTTGACATCATAGGGATAGCTGTTGGAGTTGCCTAACATGTGATGTAACACTATTTGGTGCTAAAGGGTTAAAAAAAAATATAGAAAAAAAGACATGCAGATAAACTACATGATTTTTTTTTTCTGTTACCTAAAGAAAGTTCCCGCAGAGTGCAAAAGAATCCATGTGGCGAATATAGACAATTAATTTATGACTTTGTCTTTTGATACAAGTTATCAAGATATGGACAATAAAGAGATTTTATATAAGTGAAAAGTTGAAATAATAAAAACTTCTTAGTGACCAGCCAAAACTGATGTTGAACAAGACCGCGCTATAAACAGGGTCGGAAATAAGGATTTCTTTGTGAATTAAGAATTTAATTAATGACCTCGTAAGAAATCGAGAGAGACATCTGGTAAGTTTTTGACGAGGTACCTGAGTTTTCTTTGCATAGTAGAAATTTTGAAATAATAAGAATTAAATAAATGGCTGCAAGTAAATGCAACCTGAAAACTGATGAATGAAATCATTTGGAGAAGGACTGGTTGGTAGTGAGCAGAGATGGAAAACTGAAGAAGGCAGAGAATTCGTACATGCCTTTGAAGGGTATTAGTGTGACATATTAATGAAAAAAAGAAAGAGTTGATTTGAGTGAATCAATGCCTGTGACTGCTCCTCACAGAAAGGTAAAATCCCAAATTGAAAAAGATTGAAATTATCTTTGAAAATCCCAAATTGAAAAAGATTAAATTATCTTTGAAAGCCAGAGAACAAAGAAACCTTTATTGGAATTAAGTAATTCACCGATTTCCTCAGACTGGTTATATTCCATTCCAGTTTTGAGTGAAAATCCGTATAGGTGAGAACCAAAAGTGGCCAAAGGGAGTTGCCGAGCAGTTTTGACCAGAGATTTGTAGTTTATGCCTGGTAGAAGTTTTAATTATGTTTCCAATTATTATATTTAATCAGTCAGTTAAGTGTCATACGTAATACATGCTTTGGGTGATCATGTCTTGAAAGAGACATGACTGACTGGGCAGAAGATTATCTCACAGTAGGTTGCCATTGCTTTCTGTGGTAGACTGGTTGCTGAACCCAATCTGTCCATAATTGGAAGGAAGAGACAGATTAATACCCTTTCCCAAGGGTATTTGTGTGTAAGTGAATGCAAGAATTCAACTGGAAAGGATGATACAGACCCTAAAAATACAGACTGATAACATTAACCAGCTGCCTATGTAAAACTATGGAGAGAATGTTCAACAATAGGTTGACTTGGTACCTGGAAACTAAAGGCTTAATCAGTGACTTAAAATGTGCTTTTAGTAAAAAACAAAAAAAACAAAAAAAACACCATGGACAACTTAACCCATTTTAACCCAGTGTCCTCAGAATTTAGAACATTAAATTCATTTACAAATCAAGAATTTTTCTTCCAACCAGGCAATATTTGAAAGGTAATTTTATTGATGAATCAATATGTCCTCACTATCTATATATAATAATGGTTTTATATAATGATTTATATATGATTATTATTTTTTTTTTTTTTTTTTTTTTTTATGATGTCCTCAAATGAGGACACTGGGTTAAAATGGGTTAATATACCAAGAAACCTTTGTAAGAGAAGCCTTCATTAAGAAGGAACATCTCATGGCAGTCTTCTTTTTTCTTTTTACTTAAAAAAGACCTATGACATGACATGGAAATTTGGTATCTTGGGAGACCTGCATGAACTGGGCCTAAGAGGAAGGCTGACTCAATTCATAAAGAATTTCCTGGAAGACTGAAGATTTAGAGTACTTACAGGAACTACACTATCAGAAATGCAAAATCAAACATTCTTTTGGAGACCCTTTTCTGCATAAAAATCATCTCCATAGTTAAATCTCTAAGTGCAGATGCAAAATGCTCCCTATATGTCAATAACTTTCTAATTATGTACAGATCTCAACATGTGTATAATATTTAACCTACTCCCCCACTGGAGCGAGATGTGACACAAGCTGGAGACCTGACCATGTACGGATGGGCAGAGGAACAAAAATTCCCCAATCCCTTCAATCTTTAAAAAAAAAAAAATGCTCTTTACAAAAGTACATCAATGAAACCTGATGTACAAACTGGTTTCTTACAAACATGTATATATCCTATTCATATGAATCTATTGTAAAAATCTTGTCAGCATTAAATAATCAGTTGAGGTTGATATGCTGTTAAAAAAACCAAACCCTGATTAGAACAGAATTGCATTATTTGGTTACCTTGTCAGGATAGAAAACTCTTGCTAATCTGAGCAGGTTTTTTTTTTTTTTTATGGGGAGGAAGCAACTGGCTGCTGTGAAGCATTGAGTTGGCCACCCTCTCTTCCATTTTAGGGACAAACTCAAAGACAACTTTAAAAAAAGGTATTGACCTCTATTTTTGGTGATTTGGAACCATGGGATCGGAGCAACGGTTCGCGTGCTCGCTCGAACAAGCAATAACGGCTGAAAGCCTCTAAGCCGGAACCATGACTGGTGCCGTCACGGTATTACAAAAGGCGTCTCTTTCCGTTCCGCTGGAGCTTGCCATAGCTGGCGTCATCGTCACTAGGGGCGGCTGCTGTTGTTGGGGTGTCCGCAGTGACGGTGCTCGTCGTTGTTGCCGCGTCCCCTTTCGACTGTTGTCGCTTCGCACGTGGCGGCGTCTGCAAACGGGCCACCCGATTTGACATCTGCAACAGGCTGTTGCGGATGTCAAAATTTTGCCGTTGCCATCAAATTTTGAACCCCTCGTGGAGCGTGAGACGAGGGATCACTCATAGACCACTTGATTTCCGGCTCGGGGTGTCGTACTTAGTAGAGCGGCCACCACACTGCGATCTATTGAGACTACGCCCTCGATCGACTCGATTTGTCCTCCATGGTAAGACGGCCCACGCCCGATAAAAGTGCGGGCGTTTGTTTACCAATACTTTGTTAACGTTAATCGTTAATGGGATGTTTGGTGACTCGATTTTCTTTTATTTTTTTTGTCTTCTTCTTTGGCACTTCCGCCATCTCTGCCATGGATGGTTTAAGGGTGATCGTTTATACGCTGACAGCCTCACAACCTTTTCGCTTGCTGTCATCGCTCTCTTTCTTCATTAACACATACTGAGGTCATCTTTGCGTGTTCTGTTCGATGACTTGCGTGGTCGTGGTGGCGCTTCTCCTCGACCCTAAGTGCCGACGGGACCGGGATACCACACATTGGTGTGATCGGACGCGTGTCGAACGGGAAAACACACACACACACACACACACACGCACAAACGTTTGGTTTGTGTGAGCAGGCAAACAGAGAGAAGAGAAAAAAGCAAAGGTTGTTACACAAAATAGAGCGATTGACATCTGTGTGCGGGGATGGCCGTAGTACCCGCAGCGCAGCACAGGCGTGTGTCGGGCGGCAGGCAGGCAAGCGCGTGGTGACGGCGTCCGGTACTGGCAGGCAGGCAGGCAGGAGAACCAGTACACCGTGGTCGAACGTCCAACAGCCGGGCTACACGAACAACATTGCTCAGCGTCTCTCTCGGCGTGGGGCGTTCGTCTGGCAGCAAACGGTCGACTCAGGAATGGTACGGACCGAGGGAATCCGACTGTCTAATTAAAACAAAGCATCGTGTGGCCGGTTGACCTGTACAGACACGATGTGATTTCTGCCCAGTGCTCTGAATGTCAAAGTGAAGAAATTCAACCAAGCGCGGGTAAACAGCGGGAGTAACTATGACTCTCTTCCTCAGATGGAAACATTTTGGACCGATATCCAGAATGATTCTGCGTGACACTGCCCGAATGGTGACAGCATATTGGGCAGCTCCAGGGGGGAGCTAGTGCGGCATGCCGTCTGGTTAGTCCCCTACCCCCGTGGGGTTTCGAGCCAGTGGTGTGTTGCAGTGGCTTTCGATCAGCCTGGGACTAACTCACCTACCTTGTATAGGTTAAAGGGAATTTCACACTACTACCCACAGATGACACCAAACGCGCCCCGCCTCCCCTAGGTGGCATTTGGGCAACACCCAGTTGGGTCAACAACCGAGCGGCTAGAGGGGCGCGCCAGCCTGAAAGTGCACTAAGCCAGCGGGTTGGTAGCGGTGAGTTAGCCAAATGCCTCGTCATCTAATTAGTGACGTGCATGAATGGATCAATGAGATTCCCACTGTCCCTACCTACTATCTAGCAAAACCACAGCCAAGAGAATGGGCTTGGAACGATCGGCGGGGAAAGAAGACCCTGTTGAGCTTGACTCTAGTCCGACTCTGTGAGGAGACACGGTAGGTGTAGCATAGGCAGGAGACATGCCTTTGTCAGTGTCGGGAGCGCACCGATCGGGGCCGGGTGGCGGCCGTCCATTGTCGGGGAGGTCGGCTCATTGGTGTTGGTGGTGGTGGCTATCGGCGGGCGCGGGTTTTTTCTTGCGTCTTCCGCTGCTGCTGTTGCTGTTGCTGTTGGCGTCGGTCGTCTCGCTTGCCTTTCGCCAGCGGCCTCCATCTCTTCGGTGGCCGGCGCGCTTTGCTGTCCGGTTTTCTGGCCTTCATCATGACTGGCTTCGTTCGGTGTCGTCGAACCTGAAATACCGCCACTTCCATCGTTTCCTCGCTCACCCGGTGAAAAAGGGGACGGGTCGCTCAGCGGCCCTCTTGCTAGCGCGCCTCCCGACCAATTGGGGCCCTTGCTCGACCCTTAGCTGGGGACCATGCCGGGCGGGGAGTTTAACTGGGGCGGTACGTCTGTCAAACGGATTCGCAGGTGTCCCAAGGCGAGCTCAGCAAGGACGGAAACCTCGCGTAGAGCAAAAAGGCAAAAGCTCACTCGATCTCGATTTTCAGTACGAATATGGACCGCGAAAGCATGGCCCATCAATCCTTTCCAAGCGGAGAGCTCCGTTCCGCTGAGAGGTGTCAGAAAAGTTACCACAGGGATAACTGGCTTGTGGCGGCCAAGCATTCGTAGCAACGTCGCTTTTTGATTCTTCGATGTCAGCTCTTCCTATCATTGCAAAGCAGAATTTGCCAAGCGTTGGATTGTGCACCCACTGACAGGGAACGTGAGCTGGGTTTAGACCGTCGTGAGACAGGTTAGTTTTATCCTACTGATCGACACATGTGTTATGTTGGCTATCCCGAGATCTATAATTGTATTACACACCTTTTAGAGTTTGTCTTCTTTTTTTTTTTTTAACTGACAAATTATCCCATATTTAGCGTTCTTTATACAGCTTCATGTTACTGGGTTTTGAATTCAGGGCTAGATGTTCTCATAGACAGTCCTGGGCATGACGGTATACTTCATCCGGCAGCAAGTTTGTGAGAAGCATGGAACCACCTCTTAATTGCTGTTGTTCCCAGGTCCACCCTGACCCATAGTAGCACCTGTTAGGATCCCAGCTATAGGCAAATAGTTAATTTTCGAACTAGAGTCAAAATACAATGAAAGCATAAAAATAGACTTTATATATATATATATATATATATAAAAATGGATGTTTTATAGAAAAATATATATTTTTGAAAGAAAAATATTACCAACTATACATTTTCGAAAGAAAAACATTGCCATAATACATTTTTGAAGGAAAAACCATATTACCAGCAATACGTTTTTGAATACAAAACATCTTCAGTTTTCTAAAATAAAAAAAATTTTCATCAAAATCTGACTCAATCAACCTTCTCACTAAAACAGAATATTTTTTAAAAAAATATCTTAAAACCCCACCTTTTTGGCATTCAATAACCCACAGACATTGATATGCTGTTAAACAAAATTCAAACTTGCAAAAGTTCTCATAGACTAGTCGAGATGTCAAGTTAGGATCGATTATATTGCAGATTCTTCTTTTGATTTTTGTTGAGGACCTAGAGGTGAATAGCAGAAACACCAAACCTGATATGGCAACAATATTTAATGCACGGATGAATGCTAGATTTATAAATGTATATAATGGATTATGACACAAAAAAACTGTCAGGCCTAACAGGAGACCCAACCATCTTAACAGTAGATGCAGCTATACATCTAATATATTTGTTCCTCTTCAGGTCGGCTGAATTATATAAATTCATAAAATGTTAAAAACAAATCTGTAACCTACTGCTAAAATAACTGAATCAAAATGGACACTTGAATCCCAGAATAAACTTTATTTCAATTTACTAGATAGGGCCTTACTTTTTATATGTCTGGACTGCACTTGTTATAAGACAATAATTTTGTGAACTGTTAAGCTATTGTGTTTCAGTTTTGCCCAACAGTATATATGTAATATTTGTGTGCGGATGCTATTAAAGCATAATATTGAAACCCTGGTTCCCCTATGCTCGTTGAAGTGAAGCAACATCAAACCTTGTCAGTACCTAGATGAGTGACCACTTGGGAATACCAGGTGCTGTAAGCTTGGATATGCAGGTGGTGTAATGGATAATGGCTTAGAATTGGAAATTGGAGTTAAGTGATGTTGAACCTGGTCAGTAACTAGATGAGTGACTGCTTGGGAATACCATGTGCTGTAAGCTTGGATGTGCAGGTGGTGTAATGAATGATGGCTTGAAACTGGTAATCAGAGGATCAAGTGCCAATTCCACTCACATTCAATATATTCACTTATGTAAAAATACCATTTTGAAAGGTATGAATTCACTTCTCCCACCATCTATGGGTTAATTAGTAAGACTTGTATCACTAAATCATTATCTGAAAAAAATTTCCTACAATTTAAAAGTATTTTCTGGCTTTAATTAACCTGCAAAGGATTGATAAGCCATAAAAAACGAAATCCATCAAATCGAAATAAGTCATCTGGAAAAGCACAGCTCATTAAGAATGGCAGTGCCAGTTGTTCCGGAGGAAAAAAGGCAATAAAGTTGTAATGTTAAATTTTGATGAGCATTGGCTTACAAAGCACAAACCTTAAAGAAGCTGTCACATGCTCTCAGACTGACTTCTCTCAGAAAATCAGTTGCAAGCTAAGACCTCACTGAGAACTTGTTGGTTATTTCATCTCAAATCAATAGAAATTGACGGAAGTTTATCCCCAAAACAAAATTTTTGTCACAGTGGTCTTCAGACATATAAGAATATCTGTCTATACTCCTGAAATGTGATATTATAACTATTTACATTGTTCGGACTGTTATTCTCATCTTTATTGCCATATTCACAACACTCCAGCCTTTTTCAGGTGACATATGTTGGAATTTCAAATTTTTTTGTAATCTACACTAAAGATTAATTATTTTCACCAAATTTGAAATTTGTACATGCAATATTTTCGAAGCCATAAATGTCAGAATTTATTTACAAAACTAATTGTGATTTATTAATAAATTTAATCAAGGAAGACCTGTGAATTTTCCCAGTTTTTTTTCTAAGGGTCACCTATGGCTGTTGCTTAACTTGAGTGGAATGACCCTTATTCTTTTTTTTTTTTTTCCAACCCACATTTTTTTTTTACTAATGGCCAACACGTGACATCTTGGCTAGTTGCTGCCCCACCCAAAAGAGCAACTAAAATAAATAATAGCGAAAAATTAATGATAAAAGTATAAAAATCTATTCTGTCAAATTTGCAAAAACAATATTTACCTGAAGAAATCTTCTTCTTGTTAGCGGCGAAGTAAGAAAACACAATACCTTCCTTTGGTCCTTGGAGTCCCATTGGACACAGAGCAACAAACATCTTTGGTCATTGGTATTCCCCCACTTAACTTGGATGACGAACGAAAAAAGTAAGTCGAAGAATTTATTTTTCTTTCAAAAAAATTTTATTAGCAATTTATAATTTTGACCTTTGAATTCTTTGAAGCACAGACAATAATCCATAGTGTACAAATCTTTTCTATATTCCCACCAAACTTGTGTATTTTTAAACTAAACATTTTTTTTCTCCTGAAACAGTCAAATGTTACTGTAAAAAGAACATCAAAACATCTTTTTCTATAAGAACCTCTAACAATACGTTCAGAAAAAGATTCATTTGCCTTTGGAATCAGTGTGATAGGTAAATAATATGCAATATATGATTTATAAGTACAGCTCGGCGTGGTGTAATAGTTAGCCAGCTCGTCTCACTAGAATCATCATAACTGAGTAAGTTCGATCCTCACTGGGTACCCCCTACTTTCGGCCATGTGTCACGTCTAAGCTACGCTTAGAAAATCACCTTCCTCCAGGTTGGAGGTTGGGCGCAAGGCTAACGACCCAGCCCCATAAAAAAAACTGTTTGTTACAGAAACAGCAAAAACACTGCCCTGCACACCATTGGGTGTAACGGATAAGTACCGATTTTTCTTTAGTCATACTCTCTTTGAATTGAAAGGCCTTTAGAGATAAGTGTTAAAAAAAAAGAGAAATGAAAGAAACATTTGTATAAAACTTTGTTTGATTAATTCTAACCGCTGAATTTCTAAAAGAGAAACAAAAAACATAAGTGAATAAGATCTTTGGATGCACGTGTGCTAAAACAAAAACAAAAAAAAAAAGAGATATATAAAAATGCTGAAAAAAGGATTCTAGGAAAAAACTAAAGACATTTAGCTCTGGCCAGGCAACGTATAAGAGAAAGACTTTAAGAGACATTATTATTTTGTGCATTTTGTACAATATGTTGCTAAATGTTTGCAGTTCTGTTTTAATATATGCATAGATATATATTGCTGTTTGGATTTCGATTTTTATCGTACTGTCAATTATTTTCTTTCTGTTCATCATCTCTGATACTGTTGCATTGTTGTGTGTGTGTGTGTGTGTGTGTCCAAGCTTTAGGATGAATTTATAACCTATAAATTCACCTCTAGATATAAAAATGGGAGACAGAGAAGAATTTAGTGGTGTATGGAACAAACGTGTGAAGTATGGGAAAAAAAAAAAAGTGTGAAGTGGAATCTGCAATAGCCAAACTGAATAGAAACAAAGCAGCTGGACCAGACGGCATAGTCATAGAGCTGCTGAGAGCCCTGGAAGAATTTGGTATAGAGGAAATTACAGAGATAATAAATTTATAATAGTGCTGTAATACCAGATGACCTCAGCAAGACGATCTTCATAGCACTGTTTAAGAAGCCATGAGCAAACGAATGCGAACTCTACAGAACCATCAGTTTAATGAGCCATATAACAAAACTGATCGTCCGAATCCTGATGAATAGAGCGAGAAGCAGAATCAGGCTAGAGATAGGACAAGAACAGTGGGGTTTTGTCAAAGACACTGGAACAAGGAATGCCATATTTATGATTAGGATGCTCTCTGAAAGGACAATACAAATGAAGAAGGACTTATACCTGTGCTTTATTGATTATGCAAAGGTGTTTGACAAAATACGCCACAAAGAATTGGAGATGCTCGGCAGCTTTGACATATTTAGAAAGACTTAAGAGTAATCAAAAATCTTTACTGGCAGCAAACCGCTTGTATACGGACAGGTAATGAATTGAGTAGATATACAAAGATAGAAAAGAGCGTAAGACAAGGATGTGTCTTTTTCACTGGATCTATTCAACTTGTACAGCGAAAATATTGAAGACCCTAGAAGTTATGCTTGGATTTGTCATCGGAGGTCACAATTTAAACAACTTAAGGTACGCAGATGATACAGTGCTGATAACAGACACAGAAAGGAAACTACAAGACCTCCTACAGAAGGTAGCTGAAGAGAGTGACAAGAAAGGACTACAAATAAACTGCAAGAAAACCGAATACATGGTCATCAGTAAAAAAAAGCAGCCCAATATGCCAAATACAGGTTGGGGATACTAGAATCAAGCAGGTACAAAAATTTAAATACCTGGGAAGTGTTATAACAGAAGACAGAAAGTGCTTCGCAGAGATCCGAAGGTGAATTGGCATGGCAAAGGAAGCATTCCAGAAGTTGAGTAAAGTATTAAGAAACAGGACAATTTTGCTAGAAACAAGGAAGAGAGTACTGGATTGCTATGTGTTGTCCTTTCTTTTATATGGCAGGGAATGCTGGACAACATCATCAATGATGAAGGGAAAACTTGAAGCAACTGAAATGTGGTTCTACAGAAGGATGCTGCAAACATCATGGATCGAGCATGTGAGCAATGATGATGTTTTGGAAAGGATGGAAACAAAAAAGCAATTAATACTGAGCATCAGGAAGAGACTGCTGAAGTTCCTGGGACATGCAACGAGGAAGCAGGGCTTGGAGAACCTGATACTAACGGGCTAGATAGAGGAGAAAAAGAGACAGGGGAAAGCAACGGATAACATATTTGAAGGACCTAATCAAGTGGATGACGGAACGAGGATTGCATGGTGTAATAGAAGAAGGCATGCTAAGAGCCACCAGGGACAGGGAGATGTGGAAAGCCATGAGCTCCTACGTCCTGAAAGGACAGGGCCCATAGATGAAGAGGAAGATATATGCCAACCGTTTTGTAAGAAATTATAATGTGGATATAAAGTGGGGGATCAAATCTATATTATAATCAATATATAAACTGATCCCTCACTTTTTGGCCGTGCTAGTTTTTATACATATATATTCTAGAATATTCGTCTTGAAGGGAGGAGGCACATAGAAAAAGATAGCACAAACGTAGTGGTACTCCCTGCCAATCACTGGGTTTGCAGGAAGTCCCCTCATAGCGAACCCAGTACAACGTCACAAACTAAACAAAATAGAGAAATATAATTTAAGCCTTGATATCTAACAGTATCTGAAAGATGAGGTGGGGTGGGTAATAAAAAGTTAAGCTGGCTCATTGCTGGCTGCTTTTATAAAAATTTTGCGATTTAAATCTATGGTTTATAAAATGGCGAGTGTTCTAAAAATAGAAAAAGATAGACATACTGACGCCAAGAATTCAAAATTGGGTGGCAAAATAAGGAACCGTTTCTTTTGGTAGGAGTAGGAGTAATAAGTAGGAGTGAAGGACAGTAGTTTTGTGTCGGAGATTTGAAAAGGGGAAGAGGCTAGTCAGTTGACCACTAGAGTCCAGAAGGGATAGGCTCATTTACTACTATCATCCCACAGTGAAGAGAATTTAGCTAGTCTGCTCCTGTATCCACACAAAATTTAAAGGTTGCAACTTGATGTAAAAACTTTTATACCAAAAATAAACATCATTAATTCAAGTTTGTGTTATCTTCTAATTATACCAAAACGAAGCAACACAACAAATCTTTTAAATTCAAATGCTGTCACACCAATCACAATTGAAAGAGGAACTTTTTGTCTTTTTCTTAGAAAAACAAATATTAAATCCGTTCTTCTAGTTGAATAAGTAACTTTTTTTTTCTTTTAGCTTTTTTGGCAAAGCATTCGAGCAAGCAGCAGTTACAACAAATTCCAGGACATTGCACGATTATTTTGATAACTACAGTAAGTCTACCATTTCTGTTTTGTGTCAAAAAATTGCCACATTATTTACAGCTGCCAAACCTCCCCACCCAATGTGGTTTACAGCCATTTTTTCTGCCCTTCACACCTTCTATATTTTTTTATAGCAAATGGCTCCCTCCTTCACTCTATATTGTTTACAGCAAGGCATCCCCCTCCTCTTCTCTCCCCACTTCTTCATATTGTTTACAGCAAGGCATCCCCCTCCTCTTCTCTCCCCACTTCTTCATATTGTTTGCAGCAAGGCATCCCCCTCCTCTTCTCTCCCCACTTCTTCATATTGTTTACAGCAAGGCATCCCCCTCCTCTTCTCTCCCCACTTCTTCATATTGTTTGCAGCAAGGCATCCCCCCTCCTCTTCTCTCCCCACTTCTTCATATTGTTTACAGCAAGGCATCCCCCTCCTCTTCTCTCCCCACTTCTTCATATTGTTTACAGCAAGGCATCCCCCTCCTCTTCTCTCCCCACTTCTTCATATTGTTTGCAGCAAGGCATCCCCCTCCTCTTCTCTCCCCACTTCTTCCTCCTTTTATCTTGTTTAGGCCTGTCTTTCCTCTCCCCACACTGTTTACAGCAAAGCTTTTCTCCCCCTTTCTACACATTGTTTACATCCAGACTCTTACCTTCTCCAAATTGTTTACAATCACTGTAATGAAATCATTGCTTTTAAAGGGTGTGATTTTAAGGTTAAGGACTTGGGTTTTTAAAAAAAATAAGGACTTGCGAACAAGGACTTATAATGGGTGTTCAACAAATGTAGCTTACGAGATTTAAGACAAATAATTTCACTCTTCACACTAAATTGACAAAAATGCTTTCTTCACACACACACACATTCACTACATTTAATGACAGCAGTAGCAGCAAAGGAAGACCATTCGTTGAAAAGGCGCAGTCCACAAGCAGACGCGAAAACAAGCTCTCCTACCATTCTGAAGATGAGATTTTGATCTCCAAATATTATTGAATAATAAATAGGTAATACCCAACACTTTCTTCACCTTCCTTTATTTTACTAAACGCATCGTGATAGCCTTCAAAACCTACCCATAAACTTAATTTACACAATGCTTCAAGCAAATTACAAAACTCTCCTATACTTTGTTTTTTGTAGAAAGGGGCCGTATTTATTACTTATAAAGCTGAACTGTTCTTAAGACATTTATTTTATGAACAGACAAATTTGATTAAACATTCAACTAGTCTTCTATAAAATGCTATCATTTATTAACAGTTGTTTATATAATATGATAATACAGGTAAGATCTATTAAAGAAATTTTCATCCACTTTAAAATTAATTTTCAATCAAGTTTGCTCCATTCACTTAATCTCTTCTCTTCCACTAGCTATGGATTAAATAGCAGGACAGACTAGATCCTATAGCCTTGGTTGGTAACCAGTCAACCACAGACAGAAATTTAAACCTACTGTGGAAAAATTTTCTACCTAGTCAGTCATGAATCAAGAGACTTGATCACCCAAGTATGTGTTATGTATGGCATGAAATAATACAGGTTGCTATGGATGAATTGTCGTATAAATGACACAGAAATGAAAATAACACTGACATCTCATTTTAGCAGATCTATTTCCCAAAATTACACAAAAATATCTTGAAATACTAAAGAGTAAATTTATTCAATAAAATCGCCATTGGCTTCAACCATGGCTCTGGACAACTTCAGAATCTCTTGCAACTCTTCTGGATGGTCTCCTTTTTTAAGTTGGTGAATGCTGCCCTAATCCTTACCTTCAGTTCATTTTTGGAATTACAAGCGGCTTTGTTAGTCTCCTGCTCCACTTAGTCCCACAAATAATAATCAAGTGGGTTGCAGTCTGTGAAGTTTGGTGGTCAGATGTAAGGGGTGATATGATTGCAGAAATTGTCTGACAGCCATGACTAGGCTATCCTGCTTTGGGTCAGATTCCTGTTGCCAGACATGGGATCTTCCAGCAGCTACCCTCTTAACTCAAGGCAGCACTATCTCCTGAAAGCACTTCATGTAGGCCTCTGTGTTGAGTGAGGCCCTCACCAACAAATTCGGGAGTTGTTTTTTTTTGTTTTTTTTTTCTTATCAGAACAATCAGTGAGTTTTTCCGAGATGCTGAACCCTTGTAATCACCAAACTTTTTCTGAATTCTCTGCACTCTTCTCAAATTGACACTCAAATACTCATAAATATTTGTGTTGGAGTTTGTCACAAATGCCAAGTAGTACAGCATGCTATTTCCAAATTTTCTCAGACGGTGCCCAACTGACCCTTCTATATTTTGCATTTGACAAAATCTAAAACAACAACACACATGCATAAAAACAAAAATTTAGTGTATCGAGGCAGCAAATAATTTTGTAAACATATACTGTTAAATATAAAAGACAATGAATGTCTATTATGTTTAATCATGAGCCGTTTTAAACATCGTATTTTGGCTTTAATTTCAGTTGAAAAAGACAAACGTTCTCCAACATTTGGATAATTTTTTGTTAAGTTGGTTCTAAGCTTTCAGGACACATGAGCCATCTTCATAAAAAATTATCTAAATGTTGTAGAATTTCTGTCTTTATTTTCAGCTGAAATTAAAGCCAAAATATGACGTTTAGAACGGCTCATCATTAAATATAATAGACATTCGTTGTCTCTTATATTTAACAGTATTTTTTAAATCATATCACCCCAAGCAAGGCGATAACACCACTGATGCACAGGGGGCTACGTAAGAGTGAAAAGATTGGAAAAGAGAAAGCCAGAAACCGCATCCTAAACAGGAAATAAGGGATGAGCCTCTTCACCTGTTCAATAGACGTGGGTGGAATGTGAACCGGGCGATTATATGTTTAGAAAAAAAATAAAATAAAATGGCAACAACCCCCCTGTATATATGTTGACTTTGTAAATTCTCATGGTTGGAAAAAAAATGAAACATTAACCACAATTTTTCAATTTTTTTTTTTTTTTTTTTTTTTTTTTTTTAGTACTGTTGGTTATATTTAAAGTCAATACACATTGGTGAAGTTTAAGATTTCAACCAACTGACTTTACCATTACTCCAGGATTTTTTTTTCTTCTGCATTTCTGATGGGGAATTTGACACTCTGTGTTGTCTGTGCATAATGTAATAAATACATTGCTAATGACTTTATTATTAAAATGCATTATCAATGGTCAGGAAATATTGCAAGTGTTACAGACCAAATCCTTTTTTTTTTTAAATGGCATCTTCCTTCAGGACGTAGGCTTGATTAGCCCAGATTGCATTAATTGTCACATATTCTTATAAAAGATAGCGCAGTAGATTCATGTTGCTTTCTCCATGCTTTTTGCTGTAAAGCAATACAACCAAGACTAGAGAGTCCAGTCTACCCTGCTATTTCATCCATAGCTGGGAGGAGAGTGAAGAGACGAATTCCTGCCTTTCCAAAGGGCATTAGTACAAAAGTGAATGCCACAAATTAGGCATGGATTTGAACTTGGCTCTCTGATTCCCTTTTCTGTGCTGATAACCATTACACAACCTGAATATCACTTGCAAACAGAATCGACAGTTATACACAATGATTCAGCAATTTCTTCTTTTTCATTTCAGTTCTGCAAATGAACACAGAAGATCGAGGAAAATTCTTTGATGCTTTAATAAATCTCCTGCAATAAAACTGTTTTTTTTATATTTTTTAATTTTTTTTTTATTGTTGTTTTTAACTGTAAATAACTTGTAAATTAAAAAAGGGGCACTGTTTTTGTTTAACCTTTCCCCCTTTTTTTGTTTTGTTTCATCCCACTCCCTTCCTAAACTATGTTATCTTTTTAGCTTTCCATTAGAATATTAGCATAATGCCTTGTCAAAAATGAAGGGGTTATTTCATATGGATTGGAACTTTTGCCTAAGATCAGTATAGTGTCTGTATACTTTTTGGCTCGGATCAAAGTGTCACTCCTCTGCCTCATGTAAGGGTTAGTAACTGTACATACCATAAAAACTGTTATGTAAAGAAAATTTATATACAAAAATACACTGTGTTTTATACAAGGAGGTGCTGAAAAAGTTCTTGGCTTAATCAGGAACAGGTTAAAAAAATCTATCTAGTCAGTGGGTTGGTTTTTAATTCTTCAGTTATTCACAATTTCTGAATATTCATACTGTAAAACTCCTGCGTAGTCTGATTTGTCACTATGGGGGTGCTGAAAATGTTTAGTTTGTTAGCTGGTCATATTTTGTGCACCTCTCTACAAACCTGTCTTCACTAGTTACTCTAATTTTTATCACTTTCTGCCAAATTAGGTTTTTTTGAACCTAGAGTAATATCTCACTCGAACATACATTTGTTTGTTTAGCTCAATCCTTATTGGGTTTCCTTGATGTTGGTGGAAATGGTTTACGTTGTCTCCATTAAAACTTTTGCCAATTTTATTGTATATTCATTTCTAACAACAGAAAGTTTTTGTTCCACTTTTGTTTTCAAATAACTCAACTAAATTTATGAAGTTTTAAAAGCGTGTACCTTTCGCTTATTTTTATGAGTTTCAGCTGTTGTGATTTTAAGCATTTTTAAGTTTTACTACTGAATGAAATTGTCACTATTCACAGTGAATTCTCTCTATTGAAAATCAATCACCATCATCACATTTCATTCTCTTAATTATACAATTATTAAATTATTTTCAAACAAGATTAACCTTTTTTTTTGTCTCTCATTTACATTTGTTTATTGTTTTTGATTCACCATTTTTTTCTGCTCCCCACTCCCCACAAAATTTTACATTATTCATAACTGAAATAAAATTGTATTGGAATTACATTGTCTTCCTTTCTTCCAAATTTTCACGGGTACCAAAATCAACAGGCCAAACACATTGTCATTTTTGGGTTCTGAAATTTTACTATGTAATGTTCAACCTATATAAATTACAGAATTAAGTTCATATACAAAGATGATTATATTGAAAAATAAATATCTGTATAAAATAAATGCTCTTTCAATATATACATAAGGCAGCAACCTTTCATTAAATACCACTGACAAAGATTTTTTTTTTATTGAGTTTTTCATTTGTCCATTTTGTAAGAGTTAAAGAATATAAAAATTTGTCAACAATTTGTATTATCCCAAGCACTTTCATCTATTTCTATAGTTATTTTCCAATGTATTGACCATTACATAGTAGTTCAGCACTGTATGCTTTTGAAGAGGAGTGTTCATTTTCATCAGTCACATGCCATGTGCAGCTGGAATTGACATGAGCATCATTTGTATTTTTAGAAAACCTTCAAAATGCCATCTTCACTACTAAACGATGTAAGGTTAATGGCAGGGGAAAGAGATTTGATACAGAAGGCCTCTCAAATAGCAAGATGTCTACAACAATGCAATTTAAAAAGAATGTTTCTGAAGGGTGCTTGTGAATTATGGTTTAATGTTTTTTAATAGACCTTGATCAGACAAGTGACATGTGAGACGTCTACTCAAGGAGGTGGTAGTGTGTCTAATATAGGTAATTGATTTGTCAAGAAACACAGTCATGTACTGGGCATTAAAATTGGTACACTATATTGGTCATTGCTAGTTTAGATTTGATGGGGTTATTTCGGTTAGTTGCGGTCTTCCTTTTTCTGTAGCATATTATAAACTTTACATATTTTTCAGAGATTACACGATGTTTTAATAATTTTTTGTATAGCAAATTTGTCTTGCTTGTAGTAATTGTGCAGTAAAATGTGTTGTATCTTTATTACTGTTGTATTTTTATCAGAATAATTTTATTTGTTTAGCAATGATGTAGTTGGGATCATTGACTGTTGTTTTATGTGTTTACTAGCAGTATAGCCCGGCGTTGCTCGGGTGTAATGAAAGCTTTATAACTAATCCATGGTCCTGGAGCTCAGACTCTTTGGACGTTGGTACGAAAGACTAAAAAGCAATAGTTGTTTCCAGTTAAAGGCGAAACTGTAGACTGAAAGAAAAATGAATGGATGTAAGTCAAATTTTGATTTCCTGGTATCGATATCAAATAAATTTTTTTTCGCCATAAACTGAATTTTGAAGGCTAAATAAGTCCTCTGAGTAAATGGTATCATGGCTGAGACTAAGAACTACAATTATATCTACTTAGAGCCAAACCCGAAGCAAAAACTAAAATAAAAGGGCTGAAAAAAAAAATACAGACATACAGGCAGGTAAACAGACACACACACAAACATCTTGCCTTTTATATACATATATTATTGATCTTCTGCACTATTGTAAGAACTGCAACCTTGAAACTTCTGAATATTGTTTCTTATGTCTTTGTCTATGAGTGTATCAAATTTGATTAAAATCAGACCACTCCTTCTATAACCCGATTTTTTTCGATTATTGATATTTATCGGGGGTATCTCAACGCAAAACCTAGCTAAGAACACTTATAAGCAGACGCTTATAGTACAACTGTGTAAATTTTCAAGAAAATCGGTTCAGCCATTTTGGAGTCTATAGGTAACAGACACACGCACACAAAGTTCCATTTATAAATAAGTTTAGATATTTTATGTACATTCATTACTCCGCAATAAGTCAAATGTCGTAGCCTACACCAGTGTAAAAATTTAAATATCATAGACTTGATTGATCCAAGTTGGAAATGGTACACAAATGAAAATAATTCCCAGGTTTAATCCTTTTAACAGTAACAAATTAATTTTATAATTGTTTTTTTCTTTTTTTTTTCATTGCATCTTAAGTTTCATTCTATTTGTTCACAAGTTTTAACATGGATTGTGCAAGGATGTGAATATTTACAATCCAGAAAATGTTTTAAACTACTAAAAGGGGGATTGTTTTACTTATAAGCTTGAATAACGCAATGACCCTCCCCCACCAAAAACTTTGAAAATAATACATTTTTCTGAATTTTTTTTACAATAATCTGAAAGTTTAGTGTCAAATAAAGTAGTTAAAAAAGAAGTTAAACATTTTATCATAGAGACATTGGCTGGTGATGAGCAAACAGTTTTAATTGCACGATTGAAACCAGCAATATTCACCTATGCCCATAATAAAAATAAAATGAACGGAGCCCAACAGAAAATACACCATAGGAACCAATCGTCACCTGCTCAGGTAGACGGGTTCAGTTTACAAGACATAATGACCACCTTTTACTACACATGAAATATATACATACATATATACACATGCACACATTGAAAATAATGCACAGGCACACACCTTATAAAAGGTTAACTTTCCCTCAAATTCATCCTTACAGTAGCCCTGCTACTTTGGGTGAAAATGTGGGGATGTTTGGGGTTTGGTTTTTTTTTTGGGGTTTTTTTTTTAATCATTTTAATTTAATCTCCCAGGAGGCCTCTGCTAGGAAAAAACCATGTGCAAGAAAAGGGGGCTTTCGGGTGCCAAATAGAAACAGAGAATCTCCCTCTATTATCTGGGATTCTTAACAGAACCAGACGTACCTTTTGGTCAGGAAGATATTCTCCTCAAAAGATAGTTGCAACCTTGTGAATAAAGTACTACTACTCGTTTTTTCTTCCCTGTCTTCCCCGTGTCCGAGGGTTGGAAGTTCTGCCATGTCGTCCAGGTCTGATGTTCATTCGCCACCACTCCCGATCCATTGCCTGCTCAAGGTCGGAGGCTGGTGCTTTTCAGATTCTCATTGATGCAGTTAGTCCATCTTTTCCGTGGGCGACCTCTAGGGTAGGAGCGTGGGACGACAATGCTCTTGACTTTTCTAGGCCACACATTTTGGTCCATGCGCTGAAGGTGGCCATACCAGCGCAGTCTGTTCCACTGAAGAACCTCCTTAACACTAGCCAGACCCAGTCTAGACCTCAATGAATGTAAAGGGTCCCTGTCAGAGTGTTTCGAGGCACAGATCACGCCATGAATAAAGTAAAGTCCTAAAAATATCTCTAGTGGCTCTGTCTCCTTTCTTTCCTTCACCTATTTTTATTTCAGTTTATGCTAGCAACAAAATTAATTCAACATATACTGGGTGTTTAAGTGAAAGAATCAAAGCCCAATTCCAGCAATAATAACCACACTACATCCATAAAGTAATTGAAAACTTTTCTAATTAATGTCCTAGTTTCATTGAATTTTTAATTTTACAATTCAGTAGATTTACTGTATTTTAACTCGTGTTCAACCAAAAAAAATTGGTTATTTAAATTTTCAAGGACTTGTATATGTGACTAAAATAAAAATTGGCAGACCTGAAGGAGACTACCACCACCTTTAAATTTGTTTTTACTTTTTTTCAGCACAGTCTTATCGGTTATTACATATAGTTTCCAATTACCAAAAATAATTTGAAAAAATTTCAATATTTAAACAAGTTGGTGGAGGATCACTTTCTCATACAACGTTATAGTAAATCAATCCTCCATTTTGGAACCACTTGCATTGGGGTCGCTTTGTTTTGTTTTGTTTTTTTTTTGGAGGAGTTGTTGCTCTTGTTTTTGGTCTTTTTCAAGATTTCTTTAGTTCTTACAATGGCATCTTCCTCGGAAACTCCAAGAATGGCTTTATTCAAAAATTTCGCAAAGGATTCAGTAGTTGAATATGTGCAAGCAAAAAAAGTTAATTGCACAATAAGGTTGTATGAAAAACTGCGCCCCCACCGCAAATTGTTGAAATATTGAAATTTTTCCAAATTCTTTTTGTCATTCGGAAAGTTTAGGGTGTAATCGATAAGACTGCACTGAAAAAAGTAAAAAAAAAATTTTTTTAAAATATGGAAAACAAATTTAAAATTTAAAGGTGGTGGTAGTCTCCTTCCGGTCCACCTAAAAATTAAAGGCTACTAAAATGAATTTCTCAAAATTTCATAAAATTAAATAGGTGATGGGTTACAGATATAAAAAAAAATGAAACTGACCAAGATTTTCTAAAAACAAAATGTTTCAAGAATAATTTAATTCATTTCTGAATAAGTTGTAAAAGTTTCATTAAAATCCAACAATTATTTGATTTATGCGTGAATTTCTAAATCAATGTTTTTCACCAAAAAAAAAAATCTTCAAATTTGCCCCAGAAATGTAGCTTCCACATGTTGATACAAAAAAAAATTTTTTTACCAAAATTTCAAAGGTTCTAAAAAGGATTTAAGAAAAACAAAATAATTTTACATAAAAAAAAAATCCTTCATTTTCTCTCTTAATAATAACTCAATAACAATAATAAAGATTTTGAGATATTATAGGAAAATGAAATAAAATCAATAAATAATATCAGGAATTTTTCCATGATGCAATTTATGAAGGAACCAGAAATGGTTTCTGGTCACATGCATGATTTTATGACGCCACTTCCAGAAAGTGCAGGATCTTTCATTTTTCCCCTTTCCAATTAAATTGTTTGAATATGTTTTCAGCAGCCCTAAAGCGAGACAGAGGAAAGCAATACTAGACATATTTGATGGGCTTCAGCAAATGGATGTCAGAGCAGGGTTTGGGAGAGATACCAAGAATGTTGGATGTGCGTTGTGGTGCAGTGGATATCGGCTCAGAACGACAAATCAGAGAGCCAAGTTCGAATTCCAGTTGAATTCTATGCTTTCACTTACACGCAAATACCAGGGAAAAATACTAATCCATTTCTTCCCTCCAGTTATGGGTTAAATAACAGGACAGATTGGGTTCTACAGCCTTGGCTGGCAACCACTCTACCGCAGAAAGCAATGGCAACCTACTGCAAGATAATCATATGCCCAGTCAGTCATGTCTCTTTCGAGACATGATCACCCAAGCATGTATCATGTATGGCACTTAACTGACTGACCAAGAAGAAAAATATTAAGAGGGACAGGTGCAAGTAAAACGCCATGGCACATGAAGAATCATGAAGTAGATTCAGCAATCCAGACTCAATGCAAGACTGAGTTGAGTTCCACCATCTTTACCTGTTCGGATTCTTACTTCCGATCACTTATTTCTGAACCAAAAGGAAAATGGACATATTCAAAAGATATTTTCACTACAGTCAATGTAAAAGGAATAAAAGTCTGTAGTGTTTGTATGCAGCTGCTTCTATCACTTTTGCCAACCATATTGAACACGTATGTTCACCTAAAATATACACAAACCTTATAACTTACATAGTTGATAACCCCAACATTTAAAAGAATCATATTTATATGACAAAGTAACTACTATGAAAAACTGAATACCAAATCAGATTTCCTTGTAGATGGGGCTTTAGAATACATCGACTGCAACCCTGCAGAGGGTAAAAGTTCCTCAATGGGGCCATGGGCGGCAACTTGTAATGCCTAGGGACAGGATTCTGGTGGTTGAGCAACTCACGACCCAGGAGGCAAATGGCCATGAATCTGCAACATGCAAGCAACAGCAGTATCAGTAACTCTTCATAAAAAAATAATTATGTTCCCTCTACATACATCCTAATATGATAAAAGTAGAAGAGCTAAAGTATCTTATCAAGAAACGTCCAAACCCTTTCTTTCTGATGGGAAATTTTAATAGCCATAATGAGATATGGGGTAGCAGAGAAACAAATCGAAGAGGCAAAATCATAGAATCTATAACTGAAGAAAAACAGTTGTGCCTATTCAACAAGAAACAACGCACATATCTTCATCTAGGAACAGGTACTTACACTGCTATAGACCTCACGATTTGTGAACCTACCATACTCCTTGATTATGACTGGAAAGTTTATGAAGATAACTGTGGAAGTGACCACTTCCCTATAATATTCGAGAATCCTACATCCCAACCTGAAGTACAACCATTATGTTGGAATTTTAAAAAAGTTAACTGGGAAAAATTCCAACAGCTATGCCAGAGCAAATTAATCCGGAAGTTAAACAACCAAAAAATGAACCCCACTACATTTTTTACTGAAACATAATAGCAAACAAAAGTATACCCAAAATGTCACCTTCCATAAAGAAAAGTAAGCGTTGGTTTGATACTGAATGCAGAAAGGCTGTAAATATACAACGAGCAGATCTAAAAACTTTTCAAAAACAACCTACAAAAAAAAAAACCTAAACACATTCAAGAACTGCAGAGCTAAAGCCTGCCGAATATTTAAAGAAGCCAAAAAAAGAACTTGGAGACAATACATATCCCAAATAAACATCCGCACAAAAAGCAAAACTATATGGGAAATGATAAAGAAAATATCTGGCAAAAATAGTAACCCACTAAAGTATCTCGTACATAATAACCAAATAGCTACAAACAAAAAAAATAGCAAACCTTTTGGCAGAGATTTTTGAAGTAAACTCATCCCCTAAAAACACTCATTACGAATTTCAGAAGATCAAAGAAAGAGAAGAAAAAAAAAACAAATCAATTTCCAAACAAATATTTACCAGGATTATAATCAGCTCTTCACAATGAACAAACTTCAAGATTCCATATTGAAGGCCCATAACACAGCCGTTGACCCAGATGAAATACATTACGAACTGCTAAGGAACCTCCCCAAAAATATCAAGGGAGTATCTACTATCTATCTATAATGATATATGGACAACAGGCAACATCCCCCAAACTATGGAAACAGGCTATCATAGTTCCCATAGCCAAAAACCAAAACTGCTCAGACCCAACAAACTACAGACCTATCGCACTGACAAGTTACACCTGCAAAATCCTGGAAAGAATGATAACATGGTACCTGCAAAAAAAACAAACTAATTACAAATATTCAATCTGGGTTCTTGAAATACAACAAACTGATAAAATCCTGTAACTTTGGCCTATTAATATGCTTTGCTATCTCTAAGATTTTGTGTCTGGCACAGTAGCTTGAATTTGGTAGAAATAAAATTTTTATACTTGGTACCTTAGCTGATGAGCTGATATCATTTGCAAAAACAGATATGGTCCAAAACACCACACAGTCAGAATGCTACAGAAGAAAAACCGGATGCACAGCAAACCCCCAAAGCTGAAACACACACTAGAGTTCATCCATTTTATGAAAATCAGAGACACCTCTATTTTGGAAAAAAAATTCCCAAACAGGCAAATCATTTTGCCAGTGGCCAAATAAATCAGCCTGTAAAATACTACCAAATTCCAGGTCTACATCATCAGCTGGAAAACACATGTCAAACAAAGAGTCTGGATCAGAAAACCATTAAGATAGATTGTCATTGCAATAAATAATTATCCTTGTTAGGATTCATGGATCAAAGAGTCCCTCAATTGTCTACAAAAATAATCGCCACAGAAAGTCAGCAGTAGCTTCTTTTCTACTACCATCTACATGATTCAACTGTCCATACTGACATTGTAAGGCCATTACAACTAACCATCAATCACAACAGTACATACTCATCACCACTGAGATACGTTCTAACATGCAAAAATAGAGCTATTCAATGGGGTGAATGCAAGACACTACAGCTACAACAGTGGCCATGTTGTTTCAAAATATATGGATATCCCAATCTGGCATTCCCGTGAATATTGTCAGAAAGAGGAAGTCCATTTAAAAGTGAGATTTTCAGTGAATTATCAAAACTGATGGGTTTTCACAAACTAATATACCATCCACAATCCAATAGGATAACTGAAAGACAACACAAGACAAACAAAACTGGTTAGTTGCCTTACCAATAGTATTACTTGGTTTACAGAATGTACCAACAGAACAGGGTTATTCACTAGCTGTTACAGTAACAGAGACTTTAGTGCTACTACCCAAGCCTATGGTTGAAAAGAACTCTATGGAGTTTACTACAGAAAAGTACCATGTTTTGAGTTTTGCTTAACAGCATATCAACCTCTGTGGGTTATTTAATGCCAAAAAGGTGGGGTTATAAGGTATTTTTTTAATGTTCAGTTATAGTGAGAAGTTTGATTTAGTCAGATTTTAATGAAAATATTTGTTTTCATTTTTTTTTATTTTAGAAAACTGAAAATGTTATTTAGTTTTGTATTCAAAAATGTTTTGTTGAGAATAATTTTTTTTTCCTTGAATAATGTATATTTTTCTATAAAAGTCTATATATTCAAACATTTATTGCTGGTAATAATTTTTTTCATTCAAAAATGTATTATGGCAATAATTTTTTTTTCTTCAAAAATGTATCTATTTCTATAAAAGTCTATTTTCATACTTTCATAGTGTTTTGACCCCAGTTTGGGGGTTAACTATTTGCCCTTGGCTGGGACCACTCTGGGTCAGGGTGGACCTGGGAACAACAGCAATTAAGAGGTAGTTCCATGCTCCTTACAACCTCCCAATCAGAGGCCTTGCTGCTGGTTGCAGTTTACCATCATACCCAGGACCACCTAAACACGGACTCGTCCAGAGAATACTTATACTACTGCTATAAAAGCGAGACGGGAGAAGACCACGTTTTCTCAGAGAGTTAACTGGAGAATACCAGAGTCCAGAGAGAGATTATCAGTCAGTACACAGTAGTTCATAGTAGCTCTGTACTTCACTCATCAAGAAGATTATTACGCAGTACCTATCAGCTTCCAATGCGTACATACTCAATATACTACGGCTTCACTTCCAGAGATTTGTACATATACTTCTTACTAACTCGCATTCCTGAACTACTAATCTTCATTCAAGTCTGTATCCTTACCTTAATACACTTATTTTCTATTCCAATTACTGGTCGTTGTTCATTTATTTGTGCGGGCCCCATTCCTGGGATCCACAACAGTTACATTTATCTCTTTTTCCAATATAATGTTTGGTTTATAGCAATGATATTCAATGGTATTCTAGGTAATAATTGGGTTGTTGTTTAATTGCAATACTATATATAGATAAAATAGTGTTTTTACTGTATTACTATTGTTTGAAGACAACATATGGTTATTGAAATGATATTTCCACTTATTTTCTGTGGATCCAAAATAAAATTTAATATTGTCATCCAAATGTATGCAAGCTTTAGTGAGCAGATCTTTATATTTATATATATGCAAGTTTCATGAAAAACAACTGACAAGGTGCTATAGTTAAGTATTTTATATAATTTTTTTTCTTTTCAGAACATAAATTATATAAAATTTTTCTTTCCACCTTAATCTTACTAGTCAGTGTCCTCTTAGATATAAAATAGGTGTTGTAGTATTAGTAGTAGCACCCCACCACCATCCTTCCGGGTTGTGGGCAAGCCGTTATCTTCAGTTCCAGTTTGTAAACATTAGTGAATAAACAAATGCGACTTCAACCCTATCATATCATGTATAATCATTTACAGATCTCTCAACATAATAACACAACATGATGTCAGAAGTGGGATACCATGAGTAAGTAATTCACAGACATCCACGGTTTACAGTGGAAAAATCGATACACTGTGTCATATGCCTGCCTCGACGATAGCCATCAAGATGATTATGCGTCGATTTGGGAATATTTATATTTCCACATCTATGGACAGATATGGTTTATCTCCTAGATCATGACAAACTGACAATGATAAACAAAAATAATAAAATAAGATTGCCGTTTGATTGATATAATTGAATTGCAATCTTCCCAGATCTGCTTCAATATCAACACATGCACTGACCAACAATTCAAGGATGAACGACAAAACAAGACGGTTTTTGACATAAAATTTTAATAAGTAACAGCATATTAAAATAAAAAAATAAAAAAATAGGTATAAATAAGAATGTCCAATGACCTGAACGTCAAAACTTACATTCAGATACCCAACGTAGTCAAAATAACAATTTACAACACGTATCAACAAATATGAATGAATGCAGGCAAATACGAGTGAAAGAGATTAACATAAAATAAAAATGATGAGAAACATAATTCATAAACACGTGGTATGGTGTATGTGGTAACATAATATTCATGGAAGTGTATGCGTGTTCTAACATGGGACTAAGAATATAACTTATCTTTATATCAGTTTCTTTTCTCTTATTTTACTGTCTTTTCTTTCTTCCTCCTCTTTCTTTGTACAACTTTGGACTCAAACGCAGTCCACTTGAAATGTATGTAGTTACAACTGTCTCTATTTTCTTTCAGTTGACTGTTATATTTTCAGCATACAAATATCCTGAAATATCAGCATTCTACTTTATTCTTTTATTCAAATCAGCATCGTATTTTCTGCATTCGAACAATTCTGCTTTTTCTTATCTTCAAAATTTCTTCCTTTATATGTTAACGTCTCTGCACCACTATCTCTCTTTCTTTTCTTTTCTTGATAAACAACATGGCTTCACTTTTTCTCGTCTTTGAACAAACAGGATTCAGCGTATGAATAACATTACAGCTTGCTTCTCTTATCTTCATAGCTATCTTTCTTTCTTTCCTTGTTAAAAACAATTCAGCTTCATCTTCTTGTTTTAACGAATAAAAATTTATAAGTTCATTTTTTTCTTATTCGGAATTGATTAAGATGAATTGGTCAAATTATGCTATTATATCAAATGCATTTTCCTTTTCATTCATCATTTATCAACGCCCAGCAAATGTGATTTGCTCATTCAAGATTCAATCTGCAACTCCCTTCCAAACATTGCTTTCCACGTGATTTGTTTTTGGCATGAATTCTAGCTCCTGCTGTTTCACAACTTCATGTCTAGCTTCTGTCTATTTCCTGTCTAGACATTTGTTACTAAGGGTATCTGGGTCAACCAACCTTGACCTGCTATCCCAAAACTGACTCTAGGCTCCCATGTGATCATCTCCTTGTTACCACGTGGAAACCAATCTCAATATATGTGTAGGTGTGTGTGTGTGGCTATCTATATCCGTAACAACTGATATAAAAAAAAAAAAAAAAGTCGAACAGAACAGCGCCCACACATGCTTTAGGTCAGTCTACACCAGAACTCAAACAAAACAGCATTAATCATGGGGAAAAATGAATCCACACAATCATAGCCTGGTGAGACAGACACAATAAAATAAAAAAAAACTGTCGAAAAATCACAGCAAGCAACAAGACTTTCTTAACACGAAGATAAGCAATTTATTCGTCTTATGAAAAGCAAACTGTCAAAACTGTCGCATCACATCATCATTATTCGTAGTAAAAACAAACCTCTTACCATCGTTCAGTATGATATTTCATGAGCGAAGAAGAAAAAAAAAATTCTCATCACATCTTATTGCTAACTTTCCATATCAAACATGGCCGGCCAAATACCTCCCCACTCCATGGATTGGCAGAGTACCAATCTACCAAAAGATTTTGACAGATTTGTGCAACAAGTCATGTTGCATTTTAACGGACCTCTTAAGGATGTCAGTGGGGACGTAAAAGTCAACTATCTGTAACTATGTTCGGGTGTTGAGGGTCAAGACTTGAGCGACATATTTGATTTCAAGGCAGGTGAAATGCGTAATGTTAAAAACTATATAAAAAAATTTGGGGCATACATCGAGCCGAGATCAAATTTTCATGTCTCAAGGTACCAGCTTCTACAGTGCTGGCAACAGCCTGACAAACCAGCCCATGCCTTTATGAAGAGATTAAGGCAAATCATGAAGCAATGTGATTAGGAGCCTCCTGTCAAGAAAACCCTTTTGGTAGACCTTTTCATTTTTGGGATAATCCTTAAGTTCACACACTCAAAGAAGGAAAAAATCTTAGCATTGCAGAAGCACTACACGTTGCAGAGACAGAAGAGGCAACATTAAAGCAGGTAGAGGCAATACAATTCATCACACAGGATGCCTTACAAATCCCCAATGAGGAAACACATGATGCTCATGCAATAAATTCTGGGAGAGAATATTTTAGTAATTGCAGCTTTTGTAAAAGAAGCCATTATAAAAATGACTGCCCAGCGAAAAGAAAAACCTGCAGGAAGTGCCAGAGAACAGGACATCTGCCGCACCAGAGACGCAAAAAACTTAACTCGTAAACGAGATGGGCCTCAAAGGATAAAGAAAACACCCAAAAATAGAAATGCCTACAATATAACCACAACAAACAGTGATGAGGAAGATCACTCACTAGGAGAGGCATATTTCCATACCATATCAGGGTCTGCGACAGCAAAACTCCATACACCAGTGGATACAACAGAAGCATATGCAGAAGTGAGAGTAGGGAACAAAATATCCCAAGTGGAAATAAAAGCAAAGGTGGACACAGGAGCTATGAGCAACCTTATTGCTTGGAAAGTCTTCAAACAACTGAAACACGTCCACCTCCAGGACATTCCAATCCGTTTACTCGCCTTTGGGGGTGCCCCAATTGACCAAACAAGTGAGTGCCACCTAAGAGTAAGATACAGCAACAAATTCACAAGCGTCAATTTCCACATGGTCAAGAGCAAAGGACCCACGCTGCTCGGCCTCTAAACTTCAAGGAAACTGGGGCTGGTCACCCTAAATTTTACAATAGGGTCCAACATACCAGCGCAACTAAAACAGTGCAATCTAAACCAGAAAGAGAGCACATTCTAAAGGAATTTGTCGATGTGTTCAATGGCATCAGTGCCTGCCAAGAGAGTGTAGCATTAAGGTTGACCCATCAGTAGCCCCAGTAGTACGTTCAACCCGTAGAATCCCAATAGCCTTGAGAGAAAAGTTCAAAGCAGAGCTGGAATCACTCGTAAACCAGGACATAATAACTCCAGTGACAAAACCAACACCCTGGGTCAACTCTTTCATATGCGACACAAAAGCCAATGGATCTGTCATGCCATGCCTAGACCCTAAAGACTAGAAAAAGTCAGTGCTGTGGCTGCACTTTGTAACCACCAACATTTGAGGAAGTTATCTCCAGGCTCCATGGAACAAAATGGTTCTCAATAGTTGTTCTGAAATCTGGCTACTGGAACATGAAACTGGACAGAAGATCAAGAGTGTTAACCATGTTCATCACCCCTGTGGGATGCTATATGTTTAAGCGTTTCCCAATGGGAGTAAAGAGTGCCCAAGACAAATTCCAGCGAGTTATGTTCAAGAACTTTGGGGACATCAAGAATGTTCTTTCAATATCGAACAACACCATTATCATAGGCTTTGAAGAGGATGGCAGTGACCACGACAAGGCACTCAGGGAACTCCTAGAAAGAGCTCGATCCTGAAACTGCAAGTTCAACCCAGACAAATTCGTAGTCTGTGCACGAGAAATCTTTTTTTTGGCCACATTATATCAAAGGACAGTGTTAAACCAGACCCAAAGAAGATAGAAGCAATTGTTCAGATGGAGTCACCAAAAGATGAAAAACAACTAGCAAGCTTCCTGGGACTAGCGAACTACTTAAACAAATTTTCACAACAACTAGCAATGCTGGCCAAGCTGTTCCGAGATTTTCTGTCAACAAAAACACAATTCATCTGGACAACACATGAACAGACAGCATTCAACAGCATAAAAGAGGAAATAAAAAAGCAGCCATGCTCAAATATTTTGACCCTAAAGCATCAATTACTATACAAGTAGATGCTTCATCAGTTGGGCTAGGTGCAGCTCTCATCTAAAACAGGATGCCAGTTGCTATAGCAAGCAGAACCCTGTCAGGCCCAGTGACAAAATACTTCAACATAGAGTGCAAAATGCTAGCTGTAGTCTTTGGATTGGAAAAATTCCACCACTACATATGGGGCTAAGCAGTAACAATCCAGACAGACCACAAACTGCTGGAATCAGTAGCCCTAAAGAATCTCGCACAAGCACCACCAAAGCTTGCAAGGATGTTCCTCAAAATACAAGGCTATGACTTCAATCAAATATATTCCAGGAAAAGCCATCCTGATAGCTGATTGCATGTCCACAGTGTCATCAGGTCCAGAGGAACCAATCAGTGATATAGACATCAACATCCACCTACTTAATGCACACCTCAATGCATCCCCAACTCACCTCAAGATATCAAGACAGAAACACTCAAAGACCCAGTGTTAAAAGTGCTCACTGACACTGTCACAGTTGGATGGCCTGCTAACCAATCCAATTGCCACCCTTATGTACAGGCCTTCTGGAACTATAGGTATGAGATTGGACTCTAGGATGGCATTCTCCTTAAGGGTAGCAAAATCATATCCCTCTTGCTCCAACTACACTCATCTCACCAGGGAGTAGAGAAAACCCATACAGCAGTTTTCTGGGTCGGTATCAACAAAGATATAAAGCATCTAGTGGGAAACTGTCACACATGCCAGAAGCACCAGCCCAGTATCCCCATCAGAGACACTACATCAGCACAAGACCCCTTCTTACCAATGGCAGCATGTCAGCACAGATATCTTCAATATAGAAGACAAAGAATTCTTGCTTGTGGTGGATCACTACAGCCGCAGCCCCTTCTATTACATCAGCCAAAGTAACCCGACAAATGAAACTACTCTTTGAAGAACGAGGTATTCTAGAGATAGCCTACAATGACAACAGGCCACAGTACAGAATTTGCAAACTTTGCCAACTGCTTTAACTTTAGACACACTACCTCATCACCACATCACCCTCAATCAAACGGGTTCACAGAGAAGATGGTAAGTATCTGCAAGAAGTTGCTGATAAAAGTGCAAGAGACGGGCACAAACTGTCATCTAGCAATGATGGCTTACAGGGTTACACCACTATCAGCACACATCAAATCCCGGTAGTTATTGAATGGAAGACCTATGAGGACCCCACTTGTCTCAAAACAACAAATGAGAGACAAACAAACTAAGGTAGAGCTAAAGAAAAGCAAAGAAAAAACAAAGAACTGGTATGACCAAAAGAATAATCGTCAACACTCACAGTTACATGCCAGCCAACCTGTTTACGTTCAAGACAACAGAACTAGACTCTGGGAATCAGGAAAGATTGTGCAGATTACTGCAGAGCCAAGGTCATACCTAGTAAAACTTGCCAGTGAAGCAACTCATGACAGAAACCGGCAGTCATTAAGGCCAGCAAAATGCAAAGTAGATCGCGCAAAGTGTCAGTATCAGCTGAAAACTTGTTGCGGCACACATCAAGAACCACACCATCACACTACAGTTCCTGTACAGAACCCAAGACCAACTGGTGGTCACCCATCAACCACCACAAGCATCAGACCACCAATCCCATCCACCCCTGTATACAGCGGGAACACACATGCGCAGATCCAGCAGACTGAGCAAACCCCCACAGAGACTTGATCTGTGACAGCAGATGAATGAACTATCCTCAAGTTACCCCTTCCCCTAACCGCTCTTGGCCAACACAGTTTAGTGAACTCCTCCTTCAATAAAGAGAAGGGGATGTTGTAGTATGAGTAGTCGCAGTCCTTCCCACAATCCTTCTGGTTGCGGGCTGGCTGTTATCTTCAATTCTGGTTTGTAAACATTAGTGAATAAATGCATGTGACTTCAACCCTATCATAACGTGTATAATCATTTACAGATCCCTCAACTTAATAACACAACAACCACTACACACGTGTCTACGACATATCCATACTCTGATGCGATGCTCAACAGACCCCAGCAAACCCAAGATGCAGGAACAACTACCAGAAATCCTGTAGACAGAACAAGGTCAGGGCGGGTGACACGTTCACTACAGTGGTCGTCAAACTATCAATGTTAGTTACATTGACTCTACAGGACTTGGGAGGGGGGATGTTGTATATACAGAATTGACTGCTGGATGCCATAAGTGGGGTCAGGCAGAAGGCACTTCCAGTATAATTCGAAAAATAAACATTCATCATCATCATAATAATGACAAGTTTTTCTTATCTTATGTCATCCTATTCTATATTGATATATATCACAATATATCTCTGTTCCCTTGATGAAGGCGAATCTCCTAAACCGGTAAGGCTAAACTATTTTTATCTATACTGTTATATACTTAACGATATCTTTGATATCTAATACATGTGGTGTTCACATTATAACTGCATACACTGAAGGTTCTTTGATATTTTATATTTAAAATAAAGACTAATGTTATTTCTTTAAAAAAAAAAAAAATTATATTAAAATAGATTGACCTAAAACTATACGAAATTTTGCTCATATTGTCCACTTCTATGCAAAGTTTTTAATGCTCACATCAATATTGAATTCTGCAACAGTATCAAGAGCATCAAATATGTTTGCAAATACATCAATAAGGGAAGTGACCGGGCTGTTTTTTTCAATTGAGATAAACAGTGAGGTGGGCTGATTCCAGAGAAGTAGATATTTTTCAGCAGATGAGGCTGATGGGAGATTTTCTTGTTTGCAATACATGATAGAAGCCCATCTTTTTAGCATCTGATAGTTCACCTAGAGCAGCATTTCTCAACTGGAGTACACCAGAACCATAAGATTCTGCAAAAGGTCACTAAGGGTTTCACAAGAACAAGTAAGATAAGCTAATGCACTTTTGACTTTTTATTTAATTTCATATACGTAATATTACGAAACACGCACAATATATTCTTGGTTATTGTAATATATACATCATTCTATCTAATCTATTATGTTATTAAAAAATATAACAATCATTGGAAATATATTTAGTGATGTCTGTATGGCAAGAGTGTATACACTTACTTAGGTACCTCTACTCATTCACTGAATGAACAGCATAGCATGATGTTAAAAGGCCCCAAGCTTAAAAAAAAAGTTTTATTGTCAAAGTGTTTATGTTATTATTGAGAGAAAAGATCAAATTATTTTTTTTATTTTTTATTGCATTCTAACACATTTGAAATTTATGTTAAAAATCTTGCTTTCCCAGTCAAGGATAAATATTCGTTAAAAAAACAGCATAGCATTGGAGGGTTTGATACATTCACACACACACACACACACACACACGGTCATGTGATAACCTTAGTTTCCCACGTTCCGGCATGCCAAATAAAAGTTGGGAGCGTCATGTGTTGGAGCAGTTAGGATTCTGTCCCGGGCAAGAGCAGACATGTTTATTCCCTAACTCACATATACACACGCTCACTAATTGCTACCCGCAATTAGTGGCACAAATTTTTATTTCTCACCAGCATGCACACACCACGCTAAAAAACTCCAATTGGAAACAGACATTAACAGTACGTACTTTATTCAAACTGAACTTTATTCAATTTAAGCTTCTATCGAACATTTACAGTTCTCTCCAGACAAAAGGGAAAGAACTTTTCTTTCCTTATTTGATTTGCATGCTTTCAACTCTGTGTAACCTTTGTTAATATATTGTTGTTCTGGTTACTTTCACCTTTTCGTGTTTCCTTATTTCCTGCTCTATTCCATGACGTAAGTTACGCCGAGTCGACTCGTAAATATAAATTAGTAATGGACACATCGTCCTCTACAGCATGATGTTAAAAGGCCCCAGACTTAATAAAAACAAAGTTTTATTGTCAAAATGTTTATGTATTATTAAAAGAAAATATCAAAGTATTTTTTAATTATTTAAAAAAAAATTTTGATGCTTTTTAACATGTCCAGAATTTTTATTCAAAATCATGTTTTCCCAGTCAAGGATAAATAAATAATATAAACTGATTCTGCAATTATCTGTTTTCATTCTGTTTACATTTATATTATAAGCATATGATTTTCATTTCTTATGTTTATTTGTTAATTTCATATACGTAATAAACGCACAATTATTGGTTATTGTAATATTGTAATATATACATCATTCCATCTAATCTATTACGTTATTAAAAAATATACAGGTGAAGAGGCTCATCCCTTGTTTCCTGCTTAGGATGCGGTTTCCGGTTTTCTCTTTTCCAATTTTTTCACTCTTTTCTTTATTTTTTTTTCAATTGGAGTAGATAGACTAAACTATCACCTGGTTCACACTCCACCCACGTCTATTGAACAGGTGAAGAGGCTCATCCCTTGTTTCCTGTTTAGGATGCGGTTTCCAGCTCTCTCTTTTCCAATCTTTTTACTCTTACGTAGCCCCCTGCACATCAGTGGTGTTATCGCCTTGCTTGGGGTGATATGATTAGAAAAAAAAAACAATCATTGGGAATATATTTAGTGATGTCTGTACGGCAACAGTGTATACACTTTTACTTAGGTACCTCTACTCATTCACTGAATAAACAACAGAACATGATGTTAAAAGGCCCCAAACTTTAAAAAAAGTTTTATTGTCAAAATGTTTATGTATTACGAAAAGAAATGATTAAAGTATTTTTTAATTATTTTTAAAGAATTTTTAATGCTTTCTAACACATTCGAAATTCTTATTGAAAATCTGATTTTCCCAGTCAAGGTTAAATGAATAACATAAACTGATGCTGCAATTATCTGGGTTTTTTTTCTGTTTACATTTATATTATAGATATATGATATAGGTTTCTTATGTTTATTTTTTACGGCTGAGTTTAGAATTTTTTGTGTGAATAAAATCTCTGATGAACTATCATAAATTAACAGTATTTATTTGATTTAGCATTATCGAAAAATTTGACAAAATAAACATTAATTTTTCCATTAAACCAGTTATTCAAAAATATATACTTTGATATCCACCATGTGAACTACGATGAAAATAAAAATGAGAAAAATATTGCATGTAATTTTGTTTTTGTGCAGGGGTTCCCTGAGACATGTATTTTAAGGGTTATGCAAGGTAAAAAAGGTTGAGAAACGCTGACCTAGAGAATGGACAGTGTTTACTTCACAGAAAAAAATACAAGGGAGATGATTTAGAATCCAAAGAATACTACACTGATGGAATTTTTTGAGCTTTGTCTGAATGATAGTTTTGTAAAAACATTACTTTATCCTGAGATCTTCAAGTATTCTAAGGAGGAAATTTTTAAAAGAAACAACAGGAGCCTCATCCAATTGACCCTGGTATCAAATGCTGCAATGTCCTTGGAAGAGCTTATACTATTCATCCAAAAAATGCAGTGTTACTTTCTAAGGATGTTGTTACATCACAATAGAGGAACAACGAGCTTTCAAGAATTAAAGATTATTAACGGCACTGTTTGTGCGTCTTTTAAAAGAGATTGCGTTCTTTTTAGTTTGACTGAAAATGATGATCACTGAGACAAGGCACTGGAAGAATCTGCTGTCAGAAGTTCACCAAAGCAAATGAGGAGCCTCTTTGCTGTGATGATTGCTACAAGTGAGTTATCCGATTCCAAAGGGAGTTCCACAAGTGGGAAGTGCAAGAAAAGAAACTGTTCAAGTACATGTGGCAGTTACATTTAACTATTTCAATAATAAAAAGGTGGGACCTGGAAACCATTCTAGTAGCACACTTAAATTTACATGGCCGGGGCACAAAGGAAAAAAGCTCATCAGTCCAGTTGCCATAAAAATATTTGTAGAAAAGACAGAGGGAAGATATATCACATCGGTAAAAAAGTGACTAAAGTCAATTGCCACCTTCTGCCTTCTGTTCATCTTTTATCCTTTTTTCAATACTCCATGAAATAAAATAATAAATAGACTTTTCAACCCGGTTCAGGACTTTTGGGACCCCTTAGTCAAATAAAATGTTTCGTTTTTTTTTCTTTATTTCAGTTCAAGATTTCATTGTTTGCGCTGTGCATATTCTTCATTTTTTATCTTTCTCCACCCACACAGATGTGCATATTCACACATTTGGCACTTGTATGCTTCTTCGATATCGACCCCGACTGGGTCACGTTTACCCAGCCAGAAGTCTGCATAGTGGCTAAAGAGATGGCACAATTCCACCTCATTGTAAGCAACTTTCTCCTTGGCAATTGGTTCCATCGTCTCCTGATGTACATAGTCCACATAAGTTTGACTAATACACGTCAACGACTGCATCACATGCAACACATAATCAAGCAGCTGATCAAGATTTTCAAAATAAAATCCGCTAGACATGATATGACTGATCAAGTCAGAGCTAAACTTGTTTTTTAAGTTGATCCTAAAGTTTTCAGCGATGGTCTTTTTGGAAAGCAAACCTTTCACGAGATCATCAAAGAGTTTATGATAGAGCAACGCTTGAAAACGATGTTGTCTTTTTGTGTACCGATGTGGAAGAGTTTTGTTTTTCCTCGTTTTTAACTCTACTAAGTCAATTGTATATTGACTCGGGTTGAATCGAAGTTCATCAATTATGCCAACAACAAATAGATTTTTCCCAAAAGGTGCACCAAAAATAGGAATCTCTCGAGCCAAAGTTCCATTACTGTGAAATGTCTTTATGGCAGACAATAGCTTTAAGATCTTTACTGCAAGACTGTCTTCTTTGGATTTTATATGGACGCTTACATAATCCTGGACACTCAATTCTGGAAAGAGTTTCAAAAATATTTCATCATCTATTTTTTATACAAAGTAACATTCTGTCTAGTTACCATAAATTTACAAAATATTTTCATAGAAAACAAACATTTAAGGGTCAAAATGTTACAAGAAATTGTGATAATTCAGTAATATAGTAATACAAAGTCCAGACTTAGTGACATATCAAATTGCATATTCATAATATGTTATAATTCTGCTTGTCTCTCTCTTAGTTAGCAAATATGTACATTATTGCCAATACATAAATTATAAACTATTTATTTTTGTTCGTGTGGAAAAATGAAAAAGACATATCAGAGACGCAAATTGGTCTTAATGAGAAAAATAAAAGAAATGGAAGAAAGAAAGAAAAGAATGCCTTGTCAATATTTCATAATTAACAGGCAGTTCTGTTTTGATTGCAAGAAAATACATACCAGAGACACTGATTTCAGTGAAAAAAAGGAAGAAAACAAAATTCAAACAAGAAAGCCATGATATTTTAATGAGTAGCACTATTGAAATTTTAATGAAGACTACGAATGAAATAATAAAAACTAGTTTTAACCTATAAAAATTTCTTGGTTTTCCCATTTGAAATTTTTGAAAGTCATAATTATTAAGTTAATAATTGAATCATCTCATGACGAGTTCTATGACAACAAAATATTTGTAGAAATTCTATCACATTGTTGAATTTAACAACTTATTACAATAACAATCATAGATATGAATGCAAGTCCTTATTTTAAGTGGGTACAAATGAAAAGATTTGAAATTGACAACTTTTTGCATTTCACTGAAACAACCATTAAACACTTCTAGCTTCTTTTCTTTCTTTCATTTTCTCACTGAAACCAAGTAGTGTCTTTTTCCCTTCTTTCTACATAATCAAAATGGAATAGTCTATTATTTATGAGGTATTGGCAGGGAGTAACTAACAAAAGATGGGACATGCCTAATTATAATAGAACTAGGTTTAACTCATGAAAATATTCATTTTCATTCATTTTCTCACTGAAACCAAGTAGCGTATGTCTTTTGTTTTTCTACACAATCAGAAAGGAATAGTTCATTATTTATGAGGTATTGGCAGGAAACATTGATCATTGTTATCATCCCCCTATTTCTTTCTAGCCAAATCCTCATCTTACAAACATTTCTCTTAATAATAATTTTAAAATAATTCAGTAAACGACGTTATTTTATTCATGGTAACTGGATTGTTGGCAATTGCTTTACTCAGTTTCCGTTACTTTTGGCTAAGATCAAGATGTAGTATCTATTCTTATCAACTTAATCTGATTCTTTTTCTCTCTCTCTCTCTCTCTCTATATATATATATATATATATATATATATATATACTTCTATCTTCCTTTTTCTCATTCATATCTATAGAAACTCTGCTATCACATTGTTAAATATCAATGCTGGTTGTTATTTTAAGAAGTGGGTACAAATGAAGAGATTTGAAATTGACAACTTTTCCATTTTACTGAAACAGCTCTTAAACACATGAGAATGTTAGTGTCTCTTCTACTTTTGTTTCTCCTTAAAGAAAATATTTCACAGCTCATTTTAATGGCAGTCTTTCACTCAATTTATATGAAGCAGTACCCATGAAAATTTCATGCTTTGACCATTTCTTTTTTCTGAGGAATCATAATTCCTTATTTTGGTCGTGAAACTCGTAAGGAGTTTATTCAGTCATTAAGATTGAATAAAGTGAATGGAAGTTCCATGAGAACGATGCAATAAGAAAATGTGTATTTTAACAAGCCATGAAACTTTCTTTATTGTATTGTTAAATATAGATTAACAACTTCAACATAATATTACAATAACAATCATAAATATGAATGCTGGTGATTATTTTAAGAAGTGGGTACAAATGAAAAGATGTGAAATTGAGAATTTTTTCCACTTCACTGTTAAACACTTCTATTTTCCATTTCTTTTACTTCCATTCAATTTCTCACTGAAACCAAGTAATGTCTTTTGCCCTCTTTCCATGCAGTCAAAAGGAAACAATCCATTATTTATGAGGTATTAGCAGGACATAACAGTCATGCAAACTAACAAAGGAAGGGACAAGCACAATTATAATAGGAGGGGGAAAATAGTAGTAGTAGAAGTTCTTCAAGGCCTAATAACACATAGTTCAATAAATTACTGAAGTTTAACACATTTAAAGGTGAGTAGATTTTTATAAACATGGTAATATAAATGGTAATAATTTTCAGGAGATAAGGATTTACTGACACAAGTCCTACTATGTTACACATACTTAAGGGAAGAAGAGGAGGATTGATACTTTTTCCAAAAATATTGGCGCATCAGTACATATAACAGACCCAACTGGAACTTGGCTCTCTGATTAAAAATTCCAAGCCATTATCCATTATTGCATATCAAAGCTTACAGCACCTGGTATTCCCACTCATGCAGGTACTGACCAAGCCTGACATTGCTTAAAGACTTATCAATACAACTTTAAGTTTCTGAAATACACTGGAGTAGTGCATCTGCAAAAAAATTGAAGTCTGAAGATAATGACCATATATACAGTACTGTGCAAAAGTATTAGGACAAGAACTATTTTATCTTTTATGAGGCATCAAAATAATTGCGACAATTTACCAATCGCATCTAGTATATATATACAGTACTGTGCAAAAGTATTAAGACAAGAACTATTTTATCTTTTGAGGTATATTGACAGAAAATAAACAATTTAATTAAAGCTATTTTATTTAATTTACTAAACAAATGCTTTAAGAAAAAAAAATACTCGTTACAAAATAAATTTAATATTTAGTACAATAGCCTTTTGCTTCATTCTGTCAGGCATTGACATCACACGCTTCTTCAATGTATCTAAGAGTATCTCCTACCAAGCAGCTTGTATTTGTTCCCGAAAGTGTGTCTTGCAAAGTAACATTAGATTTATCAATTTTTCTATCCAAAATATCCTATAGATATGCAATAGGATTGAGATCAGGGCTTTGTGGGGGCCAATTCAAATTCCGAAGCCTTCCTTTTTCTTTCATTTTAGTTAAATAATTCTTACAAAGGTTTGGCTTATTACCCTGTATTTGAATTTCAGTGTGGTTTTTAGGAAAATCACCCCTGTTCTAATACTTTTGCACACTACTGGTAATATGCAGAAGTGTTAGGACAGGGGTGATTTTAAACTTTATTTTGATGCCTCATAAAAGATAAAATAGTTCTTGTCCTAATACTTTTGCACACTACTGTATATACTTTAAACAGAAATAGAGGTTGTTCCAAGGAGAGAAATTGGTATAGATGAAAAAAGTATGAGAAGTTGTGAACATTTTTTTAAAGTACAGATTTATCGTTATTATTATTAATATTATTTGTCTTTTATATAATACATTAAGTGTCTATTATGGTATTTGTGTCACTACAAGTGTTTCGAGTCCAAAGTTGACTCTCTTCAGGTGAATAAAATTCTAACTTAACATAAACAAATCTCAGTATGTAAAGTCAGGAATTTATTCGCCTGAAGATAGTCAACTTTGAACTCGAAACACGTGTTGCAACACAAATAAAATCATGGACACTCAATACAGTCTATTATTTATGAGGTATTGGCAGGGAGTAACTAACAAAAAACAGGACAAGCCTAATTATAATAGAACTAGGTTTAACTCATGAAAATATTCATTTTCATTCATTTTCTCACTGAAACCAAGTAGCGTATGTCTTTTGTTTTTCTACGCAATCAGAAAGGAATAGTTCATTATTTATGAGGTGTTGGCAGGAAACATTGATCATTGTTATCATCCCCCTATTTCTTTCTAGCCAAATCCTCATCTTACAAACATTTCTCTTAATAATAATTTTAAAATAATTCAGTAAACGACGTTATTTTATTCATGGTAACTGGATTGTTGGCAATTGCTTTACTCAGTTTCCGTTACTTTTGGCTAAGATCAAGGTGTAGTATCTGTTCTTTCTCTCTCTCTCACTCTATATTTCTATCTTCCTTTTTCTCATTCATATCTATACAAAAGATAAATAATATTAATCATAATAATAACAATAAATTTACAATTTAAACAAAATGTTCACAACTTTTCACACTTTTTTTACACACACACACACTATATATATATATATATATATATATATATATATATTCCTCACCAGTAGGACGACTCAAAGTGTCATGCACATGTGCATGACACCCTCCCTCAAGTCATATGTATCAGTGTAACCCTGATATAAGAGAGTTGTCAGGACCAGATACACGTTCTCTTATATCCGGGTTTGGTCTATTTTATATACATTACCACGGGCACTAATTTGGGACCAGAGAAAATCTCTCTTATATCCGGGTTTCAATTATATCCGAGTTATACTGTATATACTTAATAGCTCTGTAATATAACAGAGCTATTAAGTATATATTAATAAGTATTCAACTGGAATTCGAACTCGGCACCCCAATTTGTTGTTCCGAGTTGATATCCACTGCATCACAACACATAAAACAAATGAGAGCAGGTAAACACAACAAAAACTTACCTCGGGCTAAATGAATTGCTGATCCAATTTGCATAACTGGGTTCTCCACAACTTCCACTGGCATTTGTAAAGGCAAAGTAAAAGAGTAATACATTTTCATTTCACACCAGGCCTGGCTGGATAAGTCATTGACCCACACATATCCGGAGCGTACCAACTTCAATAAAACTGACCCCTTTAACAGGATTTCAGTCATCTGTTGGGATGCAGCAGTGCCAATAATACTGGATTCGGAGCCATCTCTACCATTTGAGGAAGTGGAATCACCATTGTTAGTTTTCATTTCTTCAAAATGATTATTGTCATCAAGGTTTTCTGCAAATTCTTCATGTAAAGATTCCAAAGAATCAGTACCAAAACTTTCACCTAGAAATCATAAAGAACTTTTAGCCAGGACTGTGGAGGTCGAGTCAGTGTTGGAAGTAATTAAGGAGTCACTGGAGTAAGAGTCAGTAAAATTATCCCAACCCCAGTTGAATTTACACTTTATATGGCCCTAGTTTAGTCGGTAAAATTATACAGGTTACATTCCTTATAAATAGATTATTAAAAAAAAAATCATAGCTGTCTTGTTTAGGGATTCCCACAGTTTTCTTTTTGTATTTACCATCAACATTGTGTCATCTGCATATCTTATATTGTTACGTCTGTGCCTGCTAATAATAAATCCTGTTAGGACTTCTCCCAATATCATTTTCCAACTAGGTATTTATGCTGATGACACATCTATTTACTCCTGTCTTAATAAGTCCAATAAGTCTGACAAAGTAAAACTGGCAAATGCTCTTCAAAATGGCTTCCAATCAGTTGTTAACTGGAGTAATGAATGGCTTGTTAACCTTATCTTATCTTTGTGGCCATTCCTCTCAACCACCAAAACTCTTTGTGTAATGCTGGCTTTCAAATTAATACATAGCATAATAATTTTGATAAACATATTCATTGTGTACTTATTTGAATCTTCAGGAAGACAATCCCCTTTATATGTAGGTCATAATCAATTACATAAAGAGGAGTCATAGTCTGGGGTATCAAAACTGTTAGAGTCAAAGGTTTTGTGTTCCGATTCCACAGCCCTGCTTTTAGCAATTCTTCATCAGATTATAAAAAAAAAAAATTAGAATAAAATGGATTGTCGGTAAGTCAGGAATTATTGCAAGCCTCACTGACCAAACAGACTACTACACATATAATTGAGAAATTGAAGAGTTTGAATTCCGGACAAGCCGAGGTTTATAGCATGCAGATACTATAGAGTGATGTAGTAATGTGTTTTTTTCATTCAAAGACTATGGAATTGATAAACATTTACAGCAGTTACCAAATCTTCACTATGTGTAAGTCAAATTGAGAATTTGAACTTCATCCTGACATTGATGTACAACTAATTTCTTGTAATTAATCTTGTTCCCAAAATTCTTAATCTGAAAACCAGATGTTGCTAATACTGAAAAGTGGTCAAGAACAAGAATTTGATCACGCAAATAATAATTAAACAGCGAATTAGTCAAATAGTATGAAACAAAATCACTTAGATTGCATAAGCAGTGTATTAAGAAACAGAAAAACTTAGTTAGAAACAAAGGTTTCCGGCTTTCTCTTTTTCAATCTTCTCACTTTGTTTTTTTTTTTCAATTGGAGTAAATAGATCTATCTATCACCCGGTTCACACCCCACCCACGTCTATTGAACAGGTTAAGAGGTTCATCCCTTGTTCCCTGTTTAGGATGTGGTTTCCGGCTTTCTCTTTTCCAATCTTTTCAGTATTACATAACGCCACTGCACATCAGTGGCGTTACCACCTTGCTCGAGGTGATACGATTAAAAAAAAAAAAAAAAAAAAAAAAAAAAAGTACATATATATGTCCTTATATATATCAGTGAATGCTGGACAATCTCCTCAAAGATGAAGAAGTGACTTGAAGCAACAGAAATGTGGTTTGAAAGAAAGGTACTGAGGATACCATAGTCCCAAACATGTGAGCAACAATAAGGTTTAAAAAAAAAAAAAAAAAAAAAAAAAAAAGGAAACTTATTTTTAATACTAGGAAGAGTTAAAAATTTCTAGGGTATATGAAAAAGTGGGCTTGGTAAATTTGATACTCAGAGTACATATCAAAGGCAAAATAACAGAGGAAAACAATGCATAATATACTTTGTGAGTTTGAGTAAATGAATGGTAGATTAAGGTTTAGAAAATATAATGAAAAAACAAAGTCTATTAAGTGCTACAAAGAAAATTGTATAGAGCCATGAACATCTACATCCTGAGAGAACACAACAAATAATAAAAGAAAAACAAGTTGCATTTTACCTAAAAGAAAAAAGAAAACATTAATCATGTCATACGAGATGGGGGAGATTGAATGAATTTTAATTAACCCCATCCCACTAATTTAAACCAGCATTTGATCCTTCCAGGTTCCATTTCCACCATTCACTTAAGGGCTCAATTAGGATCATTACATTGGTCAACAAAAAAAAAAAAGAAATTTTGAAATAATATTGAGACACCAAATGTTTTTTGAGCTAATTTAAGGGTATCGAATATGAAAATGATCTTACTTTTTCTTGGTTAGCTACTGTTTCTGCTGTACAGAAATGTCTCACTTTTGGAAAAAAATGCACTTCTTCATTTTTTTCTGCATATATGATATTGAACAATGACAAAATTTATCAAATTAAAATCATAGAAATCTCTCAATTCATATTTAAACCAGCAAATATTGATCTGCTTATTGAGAAATACTATTTTTTCAATAACAATCTAAGTCTAACATGATTGGATATAACAAGATCAACAAGTATTTTCATCAAATCATTTAATAAACAGCAGAAAAATCCTTTGTGAACATAAGAACTATGGTAAAAATTTTCTCTTTCTTGATTGCCATTTTCATTTAAGTCCCTTTTGATACTCCAGCAGTAATCAGCCATCATTCATTTGTCCCACCATCCCTTGTAGTGCTCTTCTATTGTTTTGATATCCTGATGGAATTATTCTTGCTCATCACTCACATTGCCGCAATTATCTGAAAAATGGCTATGTAAAAAATTAACCCTAATACTCATATTAGCGTATTAATGATAAAGTTTATCAGTTAATTTGAATTTTAGTGATAAATTTTAAAATTTTCAACTCAGAAACACTTTTTTCTGATAAAAAAAATAGTTTATTTCAGTTGGCTGACTTAAACTGCTTGGCCTACTTAAAAGTTGATGGGTTTCTACAACCTTTATTAACTAAATGTTGTGATCAGCCAAGATTGTAAATTGATCTTTTTTTCAAAAATGAGCAATTTCAGTACAGCAAAAATGGTACCTAACCATGAAAATCTAAGGTCATTTTAGAAACAGCCCCATCAAATTAGCTAAAACACAGGTTTTGTTTCTTGACACCAAAAACCATGTTGACGAGTGTTATTCAATTGAGTCTTTCTCCCATCGATTTCAGCTCAATCTACCCATCTTCATGATTTTCTTCATCTTTTGTAATTAATTTTATTGCTACAAGCATCGCAACAATGGTAACCTCACATGGTTACAATAAGTTCTATTACATTCTGAACACTGGTTTGCTTTTTATTTCGAACTAGCGTACTCATTCTGTAAAAAAATGACAGCAATTGTTAGAAAATTTTAATCGTGAGAAACGTTGTTTCAAGATTCAATAAAGTGGAGAAAAGAATTCACAACTAAAATAGAGGCCAATGAACCATTTCATTAACTCATTCCCTCTATATTTTATAGATGTTCAATACTATCTAGTTTTCATTGGTTACTCTTTTTGTTATATAAATCCCCTTTTGCCCAATATCTTTTCATGTTAAAAATTTTATCTGTTTAATATAATAATGGAATGGAAATATCTCTTGGAAAAAAGAAAAAAAGATTAATAACAACAAAGCCTATTTCATGACCTAGTTGTAGCAAGATGAATACCTAATAGAAAAAAGTATCTGAGTGCCTCACATGAAAGACTTGAACAAATAAGACTGCTATCTAATAAATGTAGGAGTAAAAGTACTGCAATTAATTATGTTGTTCATTTTGCTTGGGAACTAATTTGTTTAAATACAGCTCTATATTTAATGACTAAGGAAAGTATCACTCAAATTTACTAACTTAAGTTGATTTACCTCTCTTCCTGCCACAGATGGGACAGAAATATATAAATATGCATTGATAGTTATTATATGGTTTGATGAACGATTTCTTAAATCCAAAAGAGAACTCAGAATATGAAACTAGTTGAAGTGTTTGGTATGCGGAAATTGTTTACCATGATAAACTTAATAGTCCAAATTGCTAGTAAGAAAATAAAACATGTTGGGAAAAGGCTAATAACAGATTTATGCCATGTTGTGTACATAAGAGTTTTTTGCGACATTTTTTCTTTATTTCATTTCACCCAGAAAAAGCAAATAGAATAGATGTATTATTATTTTCACATAACATTAAGGATATCTTCCAGTTTAGTGTCCCAAACAATTTTTGCTTACCAAATAATTATCTTCCTTAGATTGTTTTACCGAGTGTGATATTAAGAGCATCCTATTTAGAGTCTGGAAACTCAGCATTGCCAGACATTCAGAAACTAATGTAAAATAGATCCATTAAATTTTTTATTATGGTTATATAATTAAATAAACTATATTGCATTTCAGACCCTAATTACCTCTGCCTTAAGTGGAAGTATTGTATTTGGTTGCATTTGTTTGTCTGTCCATGGTAAAGATATCTCAAGACCTGAGATTATGTCAGTGTTGCCTTGGCAAAGGTTTGCAGTCTTTGACTGCTATTTCTAGTTTTCATTTTATTTCTAAGACATTACTTTCTATATGGGAAGGAGGTTGTCTTGTTTAGCGGGTGAATGGTATCAGATGACAGGGAAAGATCTGTAAATTTAAATTATGTTTAACTGGACATTTTCAAGTTTTTTTTATACACAATCTATCAATCACAACATGCTTTGTTTCCAGTCTCAGAATTTTAATAAACGAGTGAAGTTTTCCAATAAAGTGTGTGTGTGTGTGTGTGTGTGTGTGTGTGTGTTCCTTTTAATTTTTAAAATTTAAATAATAATACCCCCTTGGTTTATTTGAAAGACAAGAGCAGGTCCAATATTTTTTTTTCTATTAATCTTTTATTTTTAAGTCACAGCAGTTTGTCGAGCTCTCTACGATACCCTCGTATCACCTATATTTTATAGAAAGTTCGAGAAGGAAAATTAAAAAATAAATCAAACCATCTTCTTTTTGTAACCAAACTTTTCATTGGTTCGTTCTGCATCAGCAGCAGCATTTTGCCTCTCTTTCGAAAAAGCGGGAATCTTCCCGCTCTTGAAGCTCCAGTTGGAAAGAAGATTTTGAAGCTACCAGACCTATTGTTTCCAGCTCACTTATCTTTTAAGGCATATATATTTTCGCCTACTTGTAAAAAAGAAAATAAGCCGGATTCATTTTTTTTTACCTGCCTGAGAAACTAAATTAAATATTCAAACTGTGCAATAACAACCTTTTGCATCCAATATTTTTCTCCTGGTCAATAATTATATTACTTCAACTTATCGACTTAAACGCAAGTATTTTTTAACATTCTTTCACACACACCTTGCTTGCTGTTTATTCTTCCAACTCATCATTTTGAGCTATTTCAATTATTTGGACATACAGACTATTTTCCAACTCATCACTTGAAACTGGAACAAATTACAAACTATTTTACCAACTCATCATCTTTGAACTGTTTAAATTATTTTCTTAAACACATACAAAAAAGTGTTTCATACATCTCCAGTTAATTATTAAAAGGGTATAAATAAGTTCTCTCCCTTTAACCGATTATCGTTATAATTAAAATATTGTCTACCTATGTCTTGTTTGTTCACTTTTTGGTACACATTGAATTGAGAAGCTGACATTATTACATAACAAATTAAAAAAAAGTAGTTAGGCCGCTACAAGTTGAAATATAGCTGGGGGCGGGATTGACTAAGATTTTTTTTGGTTTTTTTTATAGCTTATCTTTTTGCAAGTTATTTAAAGCTGAAATATTTTTGTTTTGATTGTAATATTTTTTTGCAAGTGAATATTGTATTAACAATTGTTTTTTTTAGATATTTTTCCAGTTAAAAGTTATACTATTTTTAACCCAAGCTGGATGAGGAGAAATGAATTCATAGCTTGAAATAGACGGTGGGGACAGATATGAGAATATGAGGCTAGGTAAAACATTTGAAATAAAACAAACTCAAATTTAAGGTTAAACATTACCTTTCCTAAATAACCTCATCAACAGCACTCACTACCTTTTCTTATGCTCATAAAAATCTAATCGCAACAGTTCTTTAAAGATTTTTAAAATATTTATAAAACTTTATAAATTATAATAAAAAAAACAATGAAAACAATTCTTTTAAAATTTTATTAGTAATCGATTTTTTTTTCTTCAGACTATAAGTGACTATAATGTTCTTAATTTTTATTATTTATTCCAGCAATTAAAAGCTTCAAATTAAATAATTATATCAAGAGTTTTATTGCTCTTTTTTATTTTACTTTTCAGAGCAGATTTTCGGATACTGTTGCAAAGCAGCAAAAAAACTAAACTTATTGTAATCATTGTTTAATGTTTTCTATTGTAAACACTCAAACAGTCGTAACGTTTTTTTTTATTTATTTAACGGCTAACTCCAAAAAATCAAAACAAAATTTTCTGCAAAAATTTCAAACATATTAGAAGGGATTAAAAAATTTGAAAAAATAAATAAAAATTGCTTTGATCTTTCCTCTTAATAAATAATAATACTATAAACATTTTGATGGAAAAGTTCATTTCTATTAAGTTTTAGACCTTTGTTTATATGCTGTTTTTTTAGCGATACTGTAAAAAAAAAAAAAAAAAAAAAAAAAGACTACAATTATTTTTTTTTTACTGTTGTTTTTAAAAATCATCTAAAGAGCCACAAAAAGACAAACTGTTCACTTCCAAGAAAATGATTTTTTAAAGTGAAAGTAATCAGATCTCTAAAGTGTTGGTTCGATACAATCTATGTTTATTGTAACATTGTTTATTGTTTATTATCAAATAATGGAAAGAACACTTATACTTAGCACCAAAAAAAAAGAAATTTGAAGTTTTGAGGGACACGTAATGAAAAATTAAGGCTTGGAAAATCTGATACTCATCATTCGACATAGGAAAGAAGGAAAACAGCGCCGGACAGGTTTGTGAGGAAATGGTTTTTTCAGGAGAAAAAGCAAAAACACAAAATTAATTGTAGGATGTGTAAAAAAAAAAAGAAAAAAAAAACCCGACCTGATCATTGTGATAAAAATATTTAAAAAATAACAAAAATTAGCCCCAAACAATTAAGTTAACTTAATTCAATTGACAAAAAAAGAAATGAAAGAAGAAAGAAATTCGCGTAAAGATAAAATCATCAAAACAAATATCGTTACATACAAACCAGAAGTAAAGGTAGATATAAAACTGTATAAATTGAAATTGCAAGTATTCTCATTTTAAAAAAATTACTTACAACTATCGACACAAGCAACTAATAAAGAATTTTCTTCCTCGTCCGATAATTCCGTGTCGCCAAGTCCAGCCATTTTCGCTTTTTGCTTATCAACATTGATATTCATACGCGTTTTTAAAAATATAGCGGCAAAAATATCCAAACTTAACAGTTAGATATTGATTGAATATAGATCTATTATAATTTTAGATATATTCTAAATACAAAACATTCGGTGTTTTGTACTTGTTTTTGTTTATTTTTTGAGCGTCTGATTATAAAAACATAGTGCACTATTTTTTTTTCTTTTTTGTCTACTTTCCAAACTTTATCTCCTTAAGCCAACCTTTTAGTGTGTAGGAATGAACCAAAATGACCTCAGGTCAGATACTACTACCATGCAGAGAATACATTGTTTCTTTTACCCTCTCTGTCTCTAAATAACTCCCAAGAACTAAGATACCCAAATCTATTCCCTTTTCTGTCTCTGCTACTATTTCTCTTTCCCCTACTCTCTCTATCTCCCTGACCCATGCTTGACCTAAAGGATTGGCCAGTCCCTCTCTAGCTTCTAAGCAGGCAACATGTGTTCTCTTGCTAGCAGACACTTAACACGAAAGTATGTAAAAATAAGAAAATAAAATATTCCTCTTAACGCTAATATTTGTATCCACTTCTTTGTCAATTATACCCACAAAGATACCAAATATTACAAGTGTCTACATCCAGAAACTGTGGCTAGCTAGCAATACCTTCACGAGTTAATTATTTTTACCCTTCTGAAAGATGTTTACTTAAGATTAAGACGGTTTATTTCTTTTGAATAATAAACACCTTTGCGTATTTTAAATCTTCCTTTTTTTCTCTCTTGTGTTTAATGTATACAAGGCCCAAGAGCCACTCGAGGTAGGGTTTAGGCAATATTTAACCTTCAGACCAGAAAAGGTGTATCAAAAGGAAAGTTATTCCCTTAACACCACTATTACAGTACTATTATTATTTTCATGGCAACTGCTTTGATAAGTTTTTTTTTCCCCCCCTGGTGCTCTGTCCACGTGAATTTGAACGTGCTACTAGATTTGCATCTAGTTGAAATATTTAAATGTCACCGCCACTTCTACTCCAACCCAACAGATTCTTTTCCCGAACTTCCAGTCTGTGGAATTCATTTCCGTTTATTTAGTTTCTATAGGACACAAATCATAAATCCTATATCATCCAACAATTAACTGAAACGCAAAAAGTAAAGGTGCACACGAACAAAAATGGATAAGAATGACTGAAAACATTTGGGAAAAACCCAGACCAAAGCAAATTTCGCAAGCCGGTGTGAAAATTAAGATTCTGGATTCTGATTGGATGGGAAAAAGCAAATTGATGACCCCGGTCAAATTTTCTTAACACCTGGAAAATGGGTATGCAGTTCGAATTGATCACATGACTAGATTACACTACTTATTCACGTCCCTTGACCGGCAAAAGACAATCAGATGGGAGTAGTAGAGAGAGACGAATTCCACGAGCATTATATTTGATGGAAAGAGTTCGTTTTTATTAAGTTTGAGGCCTTTTTTAATTATACTATGCTTTTTTTTTCTTTTTTTTTTTTTAATAGCAAATGTTGGTTGATATCTGTACACAGAAAACTTGTCGACCAAGTATGTCGAAATGATGATTTAATGAGTTGCAAGTTCAGTTCAGGAAAAATCTCTGACAAAGTTCAGTTTTACGTAAATAGAATTTTAGTGTTAGCATGGAATGTTGAATGAAAGAATATTATTTTAAGAACAAGTGAGTTACGTACCTTTGATTTGTTTCAAATGAACATTTTTTTTTTTTGCTCTCTTAACTTTTTGTAGTAAGTTGTTTAAATTTCACTTTTTTGAATTAAGGTGAATTGATTCGTATTTAATAGTGAGATATTCAAATTAAACTTATATTGGTTAAGAGTTGCAAGTCAACAAGTAAGTGTTAAATGTTTGTAAGTTAGTGTAATTGAGAATTTAAACTATAACTGGTGATATAAGCAAATTACTTATTTGGTAAAATATGTAGAATTCTCGTTGATAAAGTTCTTTACTTGTTGGTGTTTAAAGTGAGTGAATAAGAATCCGTATATGGCGCTGATGAGAATTGGTGTTTGGTGAACGCGAAAAGTCAGTTTGCTAGTAAAAATGTTCAAGGAAAAGACTAGCGTGGCAGTTTGAGCATTCACTGATTTCTGAATAAAGTTTTTTGTTCCTTATAAACCTTGAACCTAAAAGTGGCCCAGAAAGGCATTATTTACTCTTCTCCCCCACTTGAGAGAGATGTGACACAATGTCTTTTTTAATGTGGGGAACCTGAGCGCGTACGCCCAGGTACTGGTCAAATATTACCTATCCACCGCAGTGGATAGGTTCAGAACCGGTCTAAACTGGTCTTTTTTTTTGGTCATTCTGGACCTTAGCACGAAGACCGGAGGTCAGGCGGATGCCCGGAAAGGCATGTTGAAATTTTGCGCCAAAAAGTATATATTGTCCAATGAAATACTAAGGAACTGATTAACACACCGTGATTGGTCTGTTAATAATGCTGGACTGTTCCAAGAAAAAAATATTTACATGTGAAAGGGGTAGATAGCCTTATAGGCTAATCCAACAGGACAATTTTTTTAAGTTTGCATTACAAAAATTTTCTTTATGTTCAGTCTGGCGGCAAACATTGAACTCATGTTTCATAAACGGGCAAAAACGTGCGTAATGCCAGTCACCAGTGAAAACCCACATGTTGATGGAGGCTTTGTAGGGATAGGAAATTAAGAATTAAAATCAACCTTCTTCTTCACTTTTACAAAAATTCACAATAACGTGTGAAATCCTGGTTTTCCCAAATAGAAAAAGGATCGACCACGTGCTTAAAGAACAGTCGAAACCAGATTTCGCAAGTAGGTGTTAAACTGATTTTCTGACCAATGAAAGCGACTTGCAAGACTAAAGGGACTTCGCGAGTCAGTGCGAAAATCTGAATACTATAAAAGGCCCCGGTCAGCGTCAATCCGAGGCAGCGAGAAAGACAAAACTAAAATGTAACTTCAACTTCAAATCAACTCGGAGATAAGGTCAGGTCGCACCTTGTTTTCTTTCTCCTCCTTTCTTGTGTACTGATTCATTTTACTTCTTCTCCATTCAAAGACATTCCTACCAAACAAACGCTAATACATACATACGTACGTACGCATATACTCTTTCGACAATTACTACTATGAACATTTTCTACAACTCTTGATACCTTTAACTTTCTAATTGAACATTAATTTCTACGAATTCTTGTTATTCTTTCCTTTAATAAATTTCTATTTTAATATGAAAAATGTATATTTTTATTCTTACACTATTCCACACATTCCAACCTGCTACCAACCAACCTTCTGATGATAACGATAAAAACCTTCTGATAATTCTGATGATGATAACTCTGCATAAAACTTGTAAGCTGTAGGGAGTTCGTTTATGTATGACAGAAGACCGAATTAAATAAAAATTAACCAACTCCCGAAGGCTTCAGCTTCTTTTCTTTTGTTGCTTGGATGTTTCCTGTTAACGACGGGCTGTTTGGTTTTTGCACGAACATGGTGTCTCTTTTAGGTACCTCCACTAAATCGCTGAAAAAACAGTATAGTATGAATAAAAAGGCCTCAAACTTAATAAAAACGAACTTTTCCATCAAAATGTTTATATTATTAAGAGGAAAGATTAAAGTATTTTTTTAATTATTTTTAAAACTTTTAATCCCTTCTAACACGTTCGAAATTTTAGTAAAAATCTTGCTTTGATTTTAGTTAGCGGGTAACCAAATTGTTACGAGAGTTTACAATGGAAAACGTGATATTACATAACTCAGTTGTTTTTTTTTTTGTTTTTTTTTTCGTTGACAAACACATTAATTTGAAAATTCTTGCAAAAATCAAATCATTGTCGGATTTTAATGAACCTTTTAGGACATTTTCATAAATAAATGAAATTATTTTTGAATTTATTATTATTTAAAAATCTTGCTAAAAATATATTTTTTTACATTCCTCCCTCCACGTAAATCTATGAAATTTTAAGAAATTAAATTTTGTTGCGAAAATTGGTTAAACGCAGGACTCATGGAGGAATGTAAATCATCCATTATTTTTATTCTTATTTTTTTAAATTTTGCCTCTATTTTCAAAAATCTGCTCTCAATAGTAAAATAAAAAATGTAATATAACTATGACATAATTTAATTTGATAAGCTTTTAATTGCTTGAATAAATAATGTAAATTAAGGACATTATAGTCTGTAAAAACTTTTTCGATTAATGATGAAAGTTTAAAAGAATTGTTTTCATATTTTTTTAATTATAATAATTTATAAAGTTATAAAGTTTTAAAAATATTTTTAAAATACTTCAAAGATTTGTTGGGGTTAGTTTATATAAAATTATTAAGCGAAGATTATATTAACTAATAGAAAATTTAAAAATTTAATACAAATCGTTCTGCCTCCCTTTTTTTTAAAATAGTTTTTAATTTTTTCTTTTTTGGGGTATTAGAAGTTTGTTTTTGTATGATAATTTCTATGAGTAAATTAAAAGGTCGTGTGTTTCAGAATTTCTCCCCCTTACCGGAAAAATTGTACAGTTACATCACTTGTGATCACCATACACTTATATCTTATCTTATTTCACATCTGTCAAATCTGTCAATACATACAGTGAAAATGTCAAAGTTGAATTCTGTGTTTAAGAAATAATTTTATTCAAATTTTATGCTATAAGTAAAACTTGTGTACATCTGATTAATTTAACATAAAATTTGCTAATTTTCCAGAAATAATGTGTCTCAGATGTATATTTTATTTTTGCAAGATTTCTAAAACCGAGAAATAACTTTTGTTTACAAATGTGCCGATCACTCAAAAATAGTAAAAAAATTGAAGTTTTGCAGTATTTATTGATGACATCATCATTGCAGCTAAATCCCAAGATTAACTTTTGCTGTATTTATTGATGATATCAACGTTGCAGTTGTATCCCAGAATAAACCGTTGCAGCATTTATTGATGAAATCATCATTGCAGCTGTATCCCAAGATGAACTTTTGCAGTATTTATTGATGACATCATCATTGTAGCTGTATCCCAAGATTAACTTTTGTAGTATTTAAAATTAATTTTTGCTGTATTTATTGATGACATCAATGTTGTAGCTGTATCCGAAGATGAACTTTTGCAGTATTTATTTTCTGTTTTCAGCCCAATCCAAAAACGCGGATTCCATTCTTAAAGCTGAAAAGTGTGAATTTTTCCAGGGCAAAATCAAATACCTTGGTTTTATATTTGACAAATATGGTAGAAAACCGGACCCCAGAAATACCCCGGCAATAAAGAATATGCCAGCACCAACAAATGTAAAAACATTACATTCTTTCCTTGGCTTGGTTAGCCACTACAGTGCCTTTTTTTGACTGAACTTCATAGAGTTTGTGCACCTCCCAACAATCTTTTTAAAAAAAAAATATTACATCAGACTGGCCTGATGCACGTCAGTCATCTTTCACAAAGGTAATGTTCTTACTTCCTTCAAATCTTTTGTTGACACCCTACAAACCATCCATGGATATTGTAGTAGTGTCAGATGATTCTAGTTATGATGTTGGAGTTGTTCTCATATTTTTCCTGATGATGACCAAAAGGCAGTTGTTCCTGTATCTAGATCATTGACACCTGCAGAACACAACTGTATCCAAATTGAATCCTTAGCAATAGTCTTTGCCATTAAAAAGGCTTCATAAAATGCTGTATGGGTGCCATTTTACTCTGATCATTAAAGATTTTGACTTCCATCGTACAAAACGGCCAAAAGCATGCACAGACAAAAGAATTCAACTTTTCTTTCAACATCAATCTTCCTTGCCAAAAGTCAATGACTGTATCGCAAGATTAACTTTTGCAGCATTTATTGATGACATCATCGTTGCAGCTATATACCAAGATAAACCTTTACAGCATTTATTGATGGCATCATTGTTGCAACCATATCCCAAGATTAACTTTTGCAGCATTTATTGATGACTTCATCGTTGCAACTGTATCGCAAGATTAACTTTTGCAGCATTTATTGATGACATCATCGTTGCAGCTATATACCAAGATAAACCTTTACAGCATTTATTGATGGCATCATTGTTGCAACCATATCCCAAGATTAACTTTTGCAGCATTTATTGATGACTTCATCGTTGCAACTGTATCGCAAGATTAACTTTTGCAGCATTTATTGATGACATCATCGTTGCAGCTATATACCAAGATAAACCTTTACAGCATTTATTGATGGCATCATTGTTGCAACCATATCCCAAGATTAACTTTTGCAGCATTTATTGATGATGTCATCGTTGCAACTGTATCGCAAGATTAACTTTTGCAGCATTTATTGATGACATCATCGTTGCAGCTATATACCAAGATAAACCTTTACAGCATTTATTGATGGCATCATTGTTGCAACCATATCCCAAGATTAACTTTTGCAGCATTTATTGATGACTTCATCTTTTTGCTGAGCGTGTGATTGTTCCATCATCATTACAGGACAGAGTGATCAAGCAATTTCATTATGGTCATTAAGGTATTAGCCACATGAAAGCCCTAACATGTAGCTATGCCTATTGGCCCTAACATATATAAGTGGTTGGAGGAATTGGCACGCACCTTTTCCAACTGCCAACAAAATCTCCCAGGAAAATTATGCTGAGCTCCTGGCTAATCCCTGAATCACCCTGGTTATGCCTTCAAATTGATTTCACTGGACCTATCAATAAACAGTGTTATTTTATACTTGTTGATCCTTACAGAAAAATGGCCGAACATTTTTCAAATGAGTCACATCACTGAAGATAAAACAATTCTGAAGTTGAAACAGATTTTTGGTTGCTTTGGAACAAATAGTTTGATAATAGCAATGCATTCACTTCAGCTACATTTTTAAATTTCTGTACACTTAATCGCATTCAACATATTAGAACACCACCTTTTCATCCACAATCAAATCAACAGGTGGAGCACTTTGTAGATACTTTTAAGAGGGCACTCATAAAAACAAAGGAGAGGGAAACACACAAAAAATATTAGAAATATTCCTCAGTAGTTACAGAGTTACACCAAATCCCAACACACCTAATGGTAACTCACCAGTACTGATGAATCTTAAAATCCATTTGTATATAAATTGTTAAAGGAAATAAGTAAGGTCCAGACAGGAATAGAGTGATTAAAAAGGTTTTATTGTAAGTATGGACACGAGCTTCTGATCTCTCAGAGAGGTAGTAAGATAGTCAAATTTTCTCTCCTCTTATTGTCCCTCTAGTGGCCGAATCTTCATTCAGGGGAAGACAATTGGTATGGCATAGGGCTGATAAATCCGGTGAAATGTTAACATAAATGTCATCCATCCTACTCCAAAACATTCCCAAAAAGGGAACATGGTGATAGAGAAACAATTTAACCAACATCATGGAGCAGCGAAATGCACATATGTACCAGGACAATCCATACTTGCTAAAGACTACCACAATGGCAAAGAAAAATGGATTCAAGAATGCATTCTACCTTTGTTCTGGAAATGTTACATATGATGTAGATATAGAATCTACAGTTTGGGTTTGACATGCAAACCAATTATGATCCGCTCACCTTCCCGAGACCAAAGCAAACTTCACCTTACCGCTAGATATCCTATTGAACACCTGCAAACTACCTCCACAATGTTCCTAAGATATACCAAATGATAATCCTAGGACTTCACCAAAACATGTACTTAGAAAATCTTTAGATTTCGGAGAAAGCTCTATTGACTGCAAATAAATTCTCGAGATAAGTCATACAACAAAAGGCTAAAAAAAGGGGAAGTGTTAGAGGAGACAACTTTCTCCTAATGATTCATTGGATCTTCACAAAAATAGGGGTAAGAAGAAGAACAACAACAACATGGCTGCTGAACAATACACCACATGTAGACAGTAATTTGTCATCCAACCCAATCCTGATCAGAGAGAATAAAAAAAAACAAAACATATCATGTTTCGAAATATATTGAACTGTGTTTATTATATTTTGTTGTTCCTAATATTTAAGGTTACAACAAGCCCTTTAACAAATTATGTAGTATATAAAAACTACTTACTTCAAAAACCTTAAATCTGACCTCTTGTCTCAAACCACTTTCTACACATTTGAATAATATGTCTTCCTAATATGTATCTTCCCTAGACAGATAAAAAGTATCATTTTATCATGGCATAATTCAACAATTCACCTTCATACAAATAAATAGTTCAACCTGATTTTCACTTTCGATTGAGTAATGCAGACACACCCATAATCATATTGTTCAACTTCCTCCAACCACCCCTCTTTAATTTTCTAAATAACCATGAATTTGTTTTTCATTTTCCAAAATAAATCATTTTCACCATTTGTTTTAAAACATCACCTGAAGAAGAATAACAATGTTTTGAAACATGAAAGTTTTTGTGCAGTGATAAAATGCTTTTATAAACCAAGTATTGAGCACTTTTTAAAAAAGTAAATACAACAGTAGTTTTTTAATCTGTTCTTATATATATACTAGCAGTATTGCCCGGCCTTGCTCGAGTGTAATGAAAGCTTTAAAACTAATCCATTGTCCTGGAACTCAGACTCTTTGGACATTGGCACGAAAGACTAAAAAGCAATAGTTGTTTCCAGTTAAAGCAAAACCGTAAACTGAAAGAAAAATGAATGGATGTAAGTCAAATTTTGATTTCCTGGTATCAATATCAAAACTTTTTTTCGTTGTAAACTGAATTTTGAAGGCTAAATAAGTCCTCTAAGTAAATGGTATCATGGCTGAGACTAAGAACTACAATTATACCTACTTAGAGCCAAACCTGAAGCAAAAACTAAAATAAAAGGGCTGAAAAAAACACAGACATACAGGCAGATAAACAGACACACACACACACACACATCTTGCCTTTTACATATATATATATAATCGATTTTCTGCACTATTGTAAGAACTGCAACCTTGAAACTTCTGAATATTGTTTCTTATGTCTTTGTCTATGAGTGTATCAAACCCGATCTATAACCCAATTTTTTTTTCGATTAACAATATTTATCGGTGGGTCCCTTGACACAAAACCTAGCTAAGAACACTCGCAGATGCTTATAGTACAACTGTATAAATTTTCAAGAAAATCAGTTCAGCCATTTCGGAGTCTATAGGTAACGGACACATACACACTCAAAGTTCCATTTATAAATGTTATACATATATATATATATATATATATATATGTGGGTGGGTTCATTTTGGTATTTTCTTTTAAAAAGAAACATTCTAAAATTCTTAATTTTTTTTACATGTACTAACATTTTCTTAGTTTCTCTTCATTTTTACACAATTCCAAGATTTTAATTATTTTTCTCATAATTTCAATATCTTCTTTATTAAAAAATACTTCCAGATATTAAAGGAACTGAACAAAGATTTTGAGCCATCATAAAATGTTACTAAGACTTGTACAGAAAAAGATTGCATGTCGCAGATTCATTTCAGTTGCATATCAATTCATATGGGTTATTTAATGCCAAAAGCTTTGTATGAAAATTCAAATTTTATAATTAACATGAAAGAATGACATTTCATGAATAAATTATAATTAATTAGCTACATTTTATTTTTAACCAAATAATTTTACAAAATCAAACAAGGATTGAAAACTTGTTTCTCCTTACATGAATCGCAATTAATGATTTTCTGAGTGCAGCTTAGATGTGGCACAAGGTAGAATGCATGGGGCACCCAGTGAGGATTGAACCTATGACTCAGTTGTAATATTTCAAGAAAGACAAGATTGATAACCATTACACCATGTCAAGGTGCCTACCTGAATAGATATTAAGCATAGTTAAATTTGTTTTTTTGGCGGCAGGGTGGGGTGGGAAGGGGTGTCAATGTATGCCAAGTCTTCCATTTCACTATAAAATGTACTGATTGTCATTTTACTGTTAAAATGTATTATTGGTAATTCTATTATAAAATGCATTTTGGTCATTTTTTGCATTAACATTTGTTGGTCATCATTTTGCTTCAAGGAAAAAAAAAAAAAAAAATAGTAATAATTGTTGGCAGGACTTGTTGCCAAAAGTATTGGGGGGGGGGGGGGTGCTCATCAATATTTTATTCTGTGCAAAATGAGTCCTCTGTTGGTTCTGAAGAAATGTCAGCAGCCACAGGGTAGGAGGGTTCAGGTGATAGAGAACCATTTTTTTTTTTTTTTGGGGCCTCGCTTCTAGTTATTTTCAAAGGATGTTTTTCTTGTGAACTACTTTTCAATTGATTCTTTTCACAGCTTCCATCTCCCAATTGAATGTTATGAACTTAACTAATACTGAACCCTAAACAAATCTCAAAATTAGTAGAGTATAAAAGTATATTTTTATGAGAAAAACACCAACACCATATTTTTAAATTACCAACAATACATTTTTAAATCATGTGACTCACCACCAATGAAAACTTACAAAAAAATAAGTACATAAAAAAAAAAAAAAAGTTTTTCCCTTGACACTTTTCTCCTCAGCAATGTGTAGGGGATAAGAAATTAATTAAAATCAACTATCTTCACTTTTACAGAAATCCTGGTTTTTCCTCCCAAATAAAAAAAGATTGACCATATGCTTACAGAAAAAGATTTCACAAGTAGGTGTTTGTGGGGGATTTGGTATTTGCTGGGTTGTATGTTGATTATTTCCCCCCACAAATACAACACTATTCTGCATTCGCGCAAAGTGAAGGAATAATTTACAACGGACATTCAACAACAAACAATTTATTCTGTGACAAATAAAATGGTATGTAGAAACCAACAAAATACATGATTCGAAAATTGCCTTTTTGAGAAATATAAACTTGACAAGAAGTTTATTTTTGTCCAAAAACGCGTACAAGTGTACATTAGCAGAGTCTGTAAATAAGCCTTTCCTACTTACATTTGGTGTGTTACAGTTGGCGACAACGTGTCGCGTTGGTCAAAGAAAGTTTGTCGGCTTATTCTTTTTAAGGTCCTTGGAGCGAGGTCACAAACTTTTGGCATGGAAGAAATGACATGGCCAGCAAAGTATACGGTGTCATGCGGACTTAATGGCCTGCTTGGTGGCTGCCTTTTTTCTAACACTGTGTGTATTATATACATTAATAGGGGATCAACTAAGCTTCCTAACATTGGGGTGTGAAAACATTTACTGACCAATCAGATTTATTATTTTACTATTTTGTTTTGGGGGCCTAAATATTTTTGTGTTAATTTACTTCCAAGCCTATTTTTCTAGAATGTTCTTATTCTAAGTTTTTAGCTGATTGGTTGAGAAATATAAAAATGTAATCTAAATTCTACTGCTGTTTTGATCCAATTTTTCTAGAATGTTCTATTGTTTTTCTGTTGCTTATTTAAAAAAAAATATGTATCCCATATGTTAAAATGATTTTTGACAAATGGTAGCAACTTGCAAGATCAAAAAGGACTGTGAGTAAGTGCCAAAAAGATGACAATAAAAGGACTTCAGTGTCAATATCAAAATTGGTTTTTATAGCAGATAATTTTCTTGACATATATTGTTAAATATGACAGACAATGAATGTCTTTATTTAATCATGTGCATTCTAACCATTGTATTTTGGCTTTAATTTCAGAGTGATCATAGTTCAATTAAACATTTCTTAGAAAAACATAGCCACATCTGTAATATTAGACATTTTAGTCAATAATACTCACACATACACAGTAAAAAGAACCACAGTAAAAAGAACCTTCAGATATTGGAGGCCATCTACATTAAATCAGAACAACCCACACTTAAAATCACATTTCAATCTAGTCACAAGTTCTTTTTTAAAAACAGTTGGCTCAGTAAATAAACGAATATAACCACTTATTAGCCAATCAGTAGCAAGGAAAAATATTAAAAGTTGATCCATTTCTAGTTTCTTCAATCATATGTGTGATTGTTGCCTTTTTCTTGAGAGAGTCATTAGTCTTTCAAATAAGACTAAGCAACATGTCTCTTTTCACATGCAGGACAAACTTATGACATCCGATTTGCCTTTCCTTTACAAAAAATTCATGCAGGACTTTTCAACATGTGTTACTTCAAATCAAAAATCAATGTCAATCTTTGTATAAATAAATGTAAATTTATTCAACAAACTAAACCCTTTTGTGCAACCTTCTCATACTTTCAAATGTGGTGGGCTTGGTTACATTTGACAATATCATTTCACAAACAGCTCACACTCTACATAGTACATCAATTCTAAATCCCAGCAGTTTTACCATGATTCTATACAAAAGTTTAGTTTGCATACAATTCAAATTTCCTGAACTTTGGGGCAGCCTTCTATTTAGAAAAAAATAAAATAAATAAAACAATATTCTTCAGCTACAACATTTTATTTATTATAACAAGATAAAATGGAAAATAAACTTAAGTGGGATTATAATTATTGTTTAAAAAATTCTATATCACAACAGCAAAATAAAGTGTTTTTTTTTTTTTTTTTTTTTAAAAACAAAAAAATTTCACCTTCCACTCAGACATTACTATGTGCATTCAAAAAAATAATTTATGAACTGTTCATTTTGGCAATTCAAAAAACAATAACACTTCAAAGTTGTTTTGAAATTCTATTATGAAAAATATTTTCACCACGAAAAAAAAAATTTTTTTGGCATTTATTTTCTTTGAAATAGAATCTAAAATAAAAAGGTGTTTTTGGACAAATCACCCAGTGAACACAAACTAGATGAACTCAAGAATGTTCAGCATACAGGTTCAGGGTAAGTGGATAATGAGTTAGAAGGTAGAAACCTATAATTATCAGCATTTATCATGGGTAGCAATGAAATTATATATAATATATATATATATATATATATATATATATATATTAGTCATGGAATGGCAGTTCTGATTGGGTGCAGGAGAAATGAATATAAAAAGTGAACATTAATGTATGACCTTAGCATCATTTCCTAAAGCTATTGGTCTCTAGAATAGCAGTAACAAGATTTAATCAGATCAATTAAAAAAGGTGATTGCCGTATTTAATATATATATAAGAGAAAGGGGTGTAAGAAAATACATCGCAATACATTGAAATTTGTAAAAAGATGCTTGAATATTCTATGCTTTGAGATCCAGTTCATTTGAATTGGAGGAAAAAAAAAATTTAAATATTCATGTTGAGAAAATTATTTTAATGTAATATTCTTGCTCAATGGAGTGTTTTAAAAGGTATGTTTATTTATGAGGTAAGAGTGCTCAATATCAGGGAGGGATACACACACACAATGTTTATTATGAACTGACCATTCCAGGGTATGAATATTTGTTATGTTGTTCATGGGAGTTACATATTAATAGGTAGATTATTTTTGGGGCAGAGGTTATGTGACTCTGGATCAAAAGGGGGGGGAATCACTCAATAGATTCCTGTACGTACTTTTTTTTATTTTCCCTGTACGTACTTTTTATTTTCCATTATGCCTTTGGTTTTCCCCCCCCCAAAATAAAATCCCTTTGACCCCAGAGATGCAAAAAGTATAACTTCTGCACCTAAAAATATTCTACCTATTAATTTAAATTTAACTTACAAGATTTCTTTTCCAATTTCATGTTTCAGTAAAAAAAAAAACTGAACAACAAAACATCTCAGTATTATATAAATCTACTATGTACAACACAAGGCAAATATTCAAATCCAAGGACAGTCAGTTCATAATAAGCACCTTATGATAACAGTGCATGGAACTGAGTTGTGCTATAGGAATAGGATTTTATACACACACACACACACACATATATATATATATATATATAGGGATTTATAAATGTGTTATGTCACTTGAAAAGTAGCTATTTTGTTTTGACACTACTCAACTTATCAAATGATGGTTCTGATTTTGAGTTGAAGATTTTTTAAAATTTCAAAACTAGCCAAACCCCCCTCAATCATGCAGACATTGTTCACTAAAGACTATGTAACAATATCTGCATGATTGACGGGGTTTGGCTAGTTTTGAAATTTTTAAAATTATTCAACTTGGAATCAGCACCATCACCTGATAAGACAAATTGTGTCAAAATAAAATAGCTACTTTTGTTGTGATATAACATTTATGTTATAAATTTTAAATATCATTCACTCTGCTTTGTATTAAGCACTTTAAGAATTTTGTTTTTTGGACATGGAATTTTATTCCGGCCATATCTACCATATACTGGTTTATTTGTGTGTGTGGGGGGGGGGGGGGTGCAGGGGTGCACCATGATTGACAATCTTCAGGCCACTAGTATGGCCTAAACACTTCTTTCAATGATCTGTGTGCACTTTATATAAAATGCTTCACATTAAAGCAAGCATATTACTGCACTTCACTATAATGAATATTTGTGGTAGACAGGGCAGAATTCAGGTTACAACTGTGAACAAACGAATCCACAGAATGTGAAGGATTTAAAATCTCAAGTTCTATTTTTTTTTTTTTTTGCTGTAGAATCAACCAGACTTAAATCTCATAATGAAATAAATGAGGGTGAGATTTAAAAGTTCCAAGTTTCCGGTCGGATCGTGAGGTGTTGGTTTCAAGATGAGATGCAGTGTGGATTTACAGAGTCAATTATTAAGCCGACTTTGCCGCCGTTCCTACAATGATGGGACACCTGACCGAAAAGGCCACAACACGGAATCTCTCATACGAGTGTGTGGTAAATTCTGACTCATTTATGTGATGCCATATATGACGATTTGGTCGACATTTGCCACCCAAGACAAAAAGAAGAGGCAGAGAAAAAAGCTGGAGAAATCTCAGGGACCACGTTCGGTCTGCAACATGCTCCAGGAAATAAAAGGAGCCTCCCTGGAAAGAAAAAGTAAAAAATAAGTAAAGTCAAAAGTAAAAAAAATTTTTGATAAATAATTGGACCAACCAAGTTCTATATTCCCAACCTCTCACTTAAAGGTCAGAGGCAGGGCCGTGCTTAGAGCCCCAGCAGACCCGCAATTGTGGTGGGGCCCGCAAGGCTCCTTTGGCTCCGCAGATCTATCGTAATTAAAAAAAAAAAAAAAATTTAGGTTTAGCTGGAAAATTATACTAGTATGTTGAAACAGACATCTGTCTCGCTTTAATCTTTGATAGAACCCTCCGAGCCCCAAAGAGGCTGCAAATGAGATTACATATAACAAACTTGAGAAATAGATTATAGATGTTTCAATATACATAAAAAGTAGCTAAAAGTTGTGAAAACTTTCGTAATGTACAACTTTAAAACGCCAATTCCACGATTTCTTCCGTTTTTCCTTGATCACAGGATATCTACGTTCCAAGAGTAGATTTTGTTTAAAGTAACATTTATAGTGGGTTCAGTATGCTTTGGGGGGGGGGGCGAGTTGCATTCTGCAGGGGAGCCGCAATGTTGCTAAGCACGGCCCTAGTTAGAGGAAAAAGTTAATTATTATATAGACAGTCCAAGTTCTTACACGTAAGAGTTGTTTTAATTCCGTACCTCTGATCCCAGGATTTCTCATAAGATGGTAGTGCAACAAATATACTTTCTATTTTTATATAGCGTTATGTAAGGCTTTCCATATAACGTGCTAAGGATCAGTCACATACTATGTTGCAAGCATGAGCGCCAAGGGGAGATGTACCAAATGTTGGGGGGTATGTTTTTTAACTACTACTAGTTAAGCTAAAAGCAATAGCAACAATATTGTGCACATGTGTAAAGAAATAAAATCAATTTCAACAAGGTGATATTTTATAATTTTTGTTTTTATACAAGAGGGTAGAAAAAAATTAAATGCAATTATTGAACACAAAAGGAGGAAGACACTAGAAGTTAGAAGGTATATATATATATATATATATATATATATATATATATATATATATAAATTCGTCATCCCATATCACAGCTCATCAGTGTGGCTGGACGTCCACTTGCTTCTGGCCAGGATCAAAACTCGGCCGATTTGGAGTCGCTAACTCCTAAGCAGTAGGCGCATGGAATCAGAGAAGAAAAAAATTAGCATGTTATATAAGCGGTGTATACACATGCCAGTCATCAAAAGAACTCAATTCATTGCTGAAGAGTAATGCATAAATCGCAGAAGTGGTAACATTTTGTAAACTTTCCTCTCTAGAGAACTCAATCATAATGAGAGCATACTATATTTGTCACCCACATACAAGACTGTTTCACAGTTCAGTGTGGCTAGACATCCACTTGCTTTAGGCCGAGATCAAAACTCGACCGATTTGGTATCAGTCAGAGTCGCTAACTCCTAAGCCATAAACATATGGAATCAAAGGGAAATTTTAGCATGTTATGTATAAGCGATGTATAAGAGTTTTAGCGCAAAGAATTTATTACTATTAATATATTATGATGTCCTCACAAACTTAAGTTGGCATGAACCTGCTCAATTAAAGTGAGATTTGCACTAAAACTCAATACTCCATCACCATCCTGATATTGAGCACTTCACTATAAAAACTTGCCTGCCTAAATACTTTTATCAGGCAAACTACTGGGTGGGGGAAAAACTTTGGTGCTGAACAACAAGAGAGGAAAAAAAAAAAAAAAAAAACGAAAAAAAAAAAAAACCAATTTCGGCACTAACCACCATTATATACGTAAGTTATTAAGGGGAAAGATATCCTTATCCGGGAAGGACCAGAATGGCATTGTCACTCCAGCATACAGGGAGAAAAGAGAAAATGAAAACGTGTCCTGCTGTTATAGTTGCTTTACCTATAATAAGAACTTGAAATGATTTTGGAACCTCATTCTCATTAATCACAACAAGAAACCCCAGCCCCGACTCTTTTGCATAATGCTCCCAGGAATAAGTGTGTATGTGGAGGGGAGATGTCATACTAGCAAAGTGAGTTTCATGTTCACAGAAATAAAAAATTTTAAATTAAAATCAATTTTATTGTGTATGTATTTTAAGGTTGTCTATAATAGAGAAAAATGTTTTATGACAAGCAAGGAGCCAAAGAGAAAATGAATGTCTTAATCCTTAGAGGATCCCCAGCGAAGAGAGGGAGTTCCATGTTTTTCAGGCAGGAAAATCATTGCATGCTGGGAAAACTCTTCGGTTTTATTTTATTTATGTTTATTAGTTATTGATAAAAATTTCCCTACAAAGGGATTCAATTTTTCAAAATTTAGTGTCCCACTTTGTTTTTAAATGAGAGATACCTCTCTCTCTCTCTCTCTATGTATATATCGATATCTAAAGCCTGCTAGAGCACATAGCTTAATTCTTTTCTAACAAGTGATGCAAAATATGTATTATATAACTTAACGGAGACAATTGTTTTTTTTATTAAGATATTGCTAGACAAATATAGCACCTTAGTGTTGAGAAATTGTGTTTAATTTCATTGACACATTTCACAAAGTTCGATTCTCATTAGGTACCTCATACTTCTAGTCTTTTAAGCAGAAACAAAGCTTAACAGTAAACAATACTGTTAAACCCTTTTAGTAGATAAAGAGATTGGAAGAAAATACATTCAACTTTTTCAAGGTCATTTTCTCAGAGCCGGTGATAAACTATCTAACCGCTTAAGAATAGAAAAATTAATACAGTAAATTTTTTCACAAAAGTAAATTGTCAGCACTAATAAAAATCAGACTAGTTTCGTTGCTAGAAGCGTGACGTTTTTCTACCGTGAAATCAAAGTTGTAACTCATTTTCCAGATCAGCCATTTTCATTGTGGATCAAGTTTATTTTGTTTAATTTCGATAGCTCTTTTTCTTTTATGAATTTACTTGAAGCTTACTTTTGAAATAAGGAGGGGAAGCGATGTGTAAGCATATTTGAAAATTAAAAAACTATCCGGGATCTTTACCAGTTCAATAAGAAACTTTTCCTGCTTCAGTATTTGACAAAACTACATACAACTTCAGACTGTGCATGTCTTAGTACTTGAATAGATAAAAAAAAAAAAAAAAATGGTCTGATTATTCCCCTAGAAAATACAGCCTGAATAATTTTTTAACTCATATCGTCATTAAAGTTCTAAAAGCATTTGGTATCAGTTATGTCCTTTTAATAGCGACAAAGTCGATATTAAAAAATAAAAATCTACACTGAATATTTGAAGAGCCGCTTAGATGTGGTACAATGTCGAAAGTATGAGAGTACCCAGTGAGGATCGAATTCACTACTCTGTTGTAACAGAGTTCTAGCGAGACAACCTTGCTAACCATTACTACACTGATGTGGTATGTCACGATGAGTATCAATTTCTCCAAGATATTTCCTCATTATGTCCTAGAAAATGAAATTCTAATAATGAATCTTACAATATTTTCGTCATTTAAAAGGTTTGTATTAAATTTTATTTTAACCTTATAACCACAAAAAAAACCAAAAAAAAAAACCAAGCAATGCCGGTCTATACAGCTAGTATAACATAAGAGAAAATGTAAGTTTGAGGATTTTAGCATGATTGTAAAATTAATACTTTAATTTGTTTACAATTTACTGTAGTTTCATATCTTTCATTTAATAAGTCATTAAATAATAATTTGCAGACAGAGGAAGTATGGTTTGTTCACCAAGCTAGGGATTATATCTTGTTTGGGAATTTTCCATTTAGTTTTAGGCATTTTATTCTCCTCTCTTAACTTCCACAAATATTTAGAAAGTGAAGTCATTCATTTGTCTGTATTAGCCTAAGATTGAGAGATGATTATAAGATCGTTTTTTGTTTTTTTAATTGGTTTATTGTACTACCAATATAAATTTTAGTAACCCTATATGTAAGCACATGTAGATAGGGCATTGGTTGAGATTTTTAAAATTGCATACGTTATTTCTTCGTGACAAATTAAAATATTAAAATCAGCACTAGAATTATGGTTATTATTGTTATATAAATTCAGTATTTTGTTATGTAATTTAATTTCTTTAAATTATTAGTGCAACTAAATTTTAGAGTTTCAAGTGAAAATTTTACTTAAACATTTTCTTAAAAATAATCCTTTATCAATTAAATTAAAAAAAAATTATGTCCTAATTTAGTACTTGCTAATTGATTAAATGGATGATTGTACCACATGATCTGTTTATTTCTGGAACAAAAAAATCTATAAATCTAATTTCAGAAAATCTAAACCCACTATTCCTAAGTACTTTATCAGAAACTGTTTTATGTTTTTCAAATGTTTTACTAGAGGAGCGTTGGTTAATACTTCATCAGTTGAATGATGTATGTTGGATTACAGATGGTGGATGATTAGAGCCAAGGTGGATATAAAGTGGATTAGCATTGTTTATCATGTAAGATTGAAAATTATTGAAAACCAAATTTAATGTTACATTTAAGAGATCAACTTGTTTGGTATTAGAATTAATAACTAATAAGACCAAAAGATTTAAAACACTATAGATTAATTTTCTAAGTTTATCAACCTTACCTCCAGTAGATTTATTTACAATCAGGAGTCCATGATCTCTATAAAATCTTATATTTAAATCAATCTCTTCATACGCAGTGAGGTTGTACAATAAAAATAATCCAACTAAGTTTGAAGACTCCGCAGAATCCAAAGATCCCATAGACATTGGAGTAGATAGACTAAACCACACTCCACCCACGTCTATTGAACAGGTGAAGAGGCTCATCCTTGTTCCCTGTTTATGATGTGGTCTCCGGTTTTCTCTTTTCCAATTTTTTCACTCTTACGTAGCCTCCTGCACATCAGTGGCGTTATCGCCTTGCTCGGGATGATATGATTTAAAAAAAGAAAAAAAAAAAACAAAAAAACTATTATCTGACTGACAAGGTTTAAAAGTTCTTTTAAGTTAAGTGGTGATTCAGTCAATTAAGTGGCATACGTGTTACACGCTTTGGGCGATCATGTCTAAAAAGCGACATGACTGACTGGGCAGATGATTATCCAGCAGTAGGCTGCCATAGCTTTCTGTGGTAGACTGGTTGCCAGCCAAGGTTATAGAACCCAATCTGTTCTGTTATTTAACTCATTGCTGGAGGGAGAAGAGATTATATTACATTATTATATGTAGTACAATTAGTGGTGGGGGGACAATTTATTACTTCATAACAATAGAAAACCGACCTCCCACTTTATTCCCAGTACAAGTTTTAATTATGAAACTGGTTACTTTTCAATCAAGTGCCATACGTGATACACGCTTTGGGCGATCATGTCTCGAAAGAGACATGACTGACTGGGCAGAAGATTATCCTGCAGGAGGTTGCCATTGCTTTCTGCGGTAGACTGGTTGGCAGCCAAGGCTACAGAACTCAATCTGGCCTATTATTTAACCCATAAAATGGGAAATAAGCGTTGAAATAAGTGAATAAAAGCGTTGGTAGGATCCAGTGACTTGACCCAAAGAGTTGTGAGTTCGATACATGGCTACAGCAGAGATGAACAAATAACTTAGAGTGGAGTCAAAAGAGAACTGATACTGAGATATCTGAAAGAGGCATGGCACGTGGAAGAACAATCCGTCCTGGTGAACGAAATAAAGGGTTCGGTTCGAAATTCCAATCACCTGAAGATTGCCGGAGTACACAACGGTCGAAACGTAAATATGGCAACAAAGATGAGGACTCTTCATGTTCATAATTTAAAAGCAGAACTCCTTGGAAAATTCAAATAAGGAATTTGCTTTTACTCAAAACAGAATTTACCGACCATCTAAAAATCTATCATAAAAGTCCATTGGTATCACTGATCAGGCTATTTGGAGTCAATGGGACTAGATTTGAATCTCCAGAATTACCAAGTTTTAAATTTACTTTTTATCATTACTCAAATTAAATCAGTTTATTTTATTTTAATTGTCTTAATTTAAAATGGCAACTTGCGAAATTCAACCGCTACACTTTTGTCTTCCAATTCTATTGCCCTGACATTCTAAGAACGTCAAAAAAAAGTTTACAAAGTTGTAACCCTGAAGAACAAACTTTGTTGTACATATGTTACGCAATTTGTTTATCACGTGGTAAAAGATTGTAGCAGTAAGATTAGAACAACGTAAACGTGGTCCACTTAAAAGAATTTGAAAGTGGAGGAACTATTTATGATTTTTTTTATAGATCAGCATTATTCTACTACATACCTTAGACCGCCACACTTGTCAGAGTGGTATTTAGTTATTAACTTAGAAAGAAGGTAGTGTTTGTAATATCGATAATGTCAAATCGATAATCCGACTTTGGAGTTATTGTACTAGGTACCTCCACACCGGTATTCCACACATTTTCAATACCTAAATTTAAATTTTAGAAATAAATTATCTTCAAGCTATTTTCTTTTGTTATTGCTTCTCATACGTTTGTAGATCTTAATTTTTATACAAATATTTACAAATGTAAAGTTTGAAAATGAATATCTGCAGGTTTTAAATTTGACTTTTTTTTAAAACATGGTCCCCACCACAAAAAAAAAAAAAAAAAAAAGTTTCAGAATTACGTTTTTTTGCTAGTTATTAAAAACGAATGTTTTTGCACGCCTCCACCCCCACTTTAAAAAAACGTTTTCGTAGAAAAACGATGGGTAGTCAGGGGTAGATAGGACCCTCCTCCTAAATCGATATTTTAGGATTCGGACACGGATAGCAGCTTATAATTGATTATCAATTGTAAAAAAGTAAATTGAATAAAAAGAAAAACACGTCATTTGAGTGACACTACAAAAATCAACTAAGTAAAAGGCGCAAAGTTAACATAAAAGTAAAACCTGTCATCACTACAGAAAACGAAGCGCTGAAATTCACACTTAATACCTTTTTTTTTCACGAATTCACTTTTTCCAAACAGTAGAGGACTTGTTGCTAATATGTTAGTTGTATAAAGCTTTCTCGGATAATAGAGGTACATTGTTTTTTGAGCAAGGCGATAACCTTCGCCTAGTTTGTGACACTAACTAGTTACTAGAGGAGAGGAATGACTAAAAAGTCCTATCAGTGAATGTAGGTGAAAAGTAAAACAAGTTATTAAAAGACCTGCTTAAAAAGTTTTAGGCGGCTTAACTGTCAGTGTGTGGATGTGGATATATATATATATATATATATATAAATTTGGAAAGTATTTTAATTTTTCCGATGTATAAAAGGAAAGGACTTAAAAAAAAAAAAAATTTTCAAACAATACTAAGAAAAAAAAATTAAAAGTCCAGAAAAAGACAAGGTAAAAGAAAAATAGCCTACCGGACGAAGGAGACGGTGAATTTCGCTTAGAACTTCTTCGGGCTCAGGAACCGAACACAGTGACATATGAGATACAACAATGTCGAAACTACCATCTTCAATTTTGTCCAGATCTGTAATGGGGCCCGCGAGTATATCTTTGAGAAATACTCTTTCGGATTCTTCGGCTTTTTTTTCCAAAAACGGTCGAGCATATGGATTAGGTTCCCAACAGGTCAATTGACATCCAGTCGGTAAATGTTCAAAGGGGCAATTGATACCGCTAATATCCAAGACATCCAACAAGCGATCCGCACGGAGTTGGTCGACTTTTAAGGGATGAAGTAACGTCGACAGTATTTCTGATTGTTCAGAGCATATGTCACCATGGAAAGTAGCACGAGTGATATTTCCAAACAGTTCGTGTATTTGAGCAACAAGAAAAATATAAATAAGAAACAATACTAACATGGTGATAGATATTTCGAATAGGTTATCTCCACAAAATTTTATGAAATCAACAAGTAGCTCCATTTGTTCGATAAAGTTTCGTTCGATTTCGTTTTTAGTACTACACGTTCCAGTTTAAAAAACGGTTGTGTTTTTATAAGTGAAAGAATAAAAATAAAGCAAAATCGTAGTATTTTATGGTGTTGGCGGCCTTTTTTTAACGCTTAAATAGAAGTGAAGATAGTTTTTTTTTCAAAATGGACGAGTTTTAAGAAACTCTCAAACAAATTAAACTAGAGCGCCAAAAACGAAAGACGCGCACTGCGTCTATAGATGGTAACTTTTTGGATCACGTGACACATTCCTACTCCTCGCAGATAAAAAGCTACCCGCTCTTTGCTTACTTAATTGCGTGCGTGTAGATATGTAGTTACTTACATATTTATTTATATTTTGTTAAGTGTGTTGGATATTTACTCTTTACTTGTTTGTGACACCACGATTACATCGTTTGGTACAAGCTAAAACACCTATTCTTTGCCGATCTTAAATTTCATCAATTGCGCGACTGTAACACTTGTAAAAAATAAGGGAGGGAGTTTCGCCGCGAAATGGGATAGTTGTTAAGCGAACTCTTACTCTCTAGCGGGCCATTACCTTAATGGCACTAAGTGTGTTCGATCCTTACAGAGTTCCTCATAAACACGTGTGGGTTTGTGTGGCGCTCAAACCACCCTAATTCAGAATTTTTTTTTTTTCATTTTCTTTTTTTCTTTTTTTTTACCACATCAGGAGATTGGAAAAAACAGACTTGTTTTTAGAAAAAATCGTTAGAGCTAACGAGTTCGACACTCACCAGGTGTCTTACTCTTTTGTGCAACCCTCCCCAATAAAAAAAAAATCATTTTCTTGTAAGTTGTAAATTAAAACGCCATATTTGTAACTTAGCTGTTTATCTTAAACGATAAAGTTACAAATAGGGCTGTTTTAGATGGGAAATATATTCATCGACATTTAAAATAAATGTGTATGTAGGTGAGGTGTGGGGTGGAGGTGAAACAGGTTGAAATTCCCTCTCGAATCACAATCAAAATTCAAAATTATTTTATTTCTGATTTTATTTTTATTTCTTTTTGGTGTTTCAATGACTTAGAGCACTAAATAAAAAACATTTTTGGGGAATGTTACTGTTCAGTGTTCAGTGTTTTGCTAACGCCTTGAAGTCGCCATACCCAACAATAAGTAGGTATTTTTATTATTAATAGCAGCACCCACGAAGAAAGAATACCGAAGTCAAACGATTTGTAACCCTGTTTTTTCTTCATCCTCACAATCGGTACTCTTTTTTTCGTCAACTGAAAGGCGAACAATAACAAGACAATATTACATAAATTAACAAATAAATGTTTCAGATAAAACTGAAAAAAAAAAAAAATGATTTAATTTAAAAGTTATGTTGATTTATGTATTGTCCAATGATTTAAAAACGTTGTTTTTTTTTTGTGGTTGGGTGAGCTGTTGTAACACAAGAAGAAATTTAACCGTTTCAATCCAACTTTGTTGACTGTTTTACACATTTTTAAAATATATTTTTAATATTAATGAATTCGTGAGATCTTCAATAAATTAAATACTTTCTTTTTTAGAGTCCAAAAAGTGTTTTTAAAAACACAGAGTAAGTTTTAGGTACCTCCAAAAATCGCTGAAAAAACAGCACAGTATGAAGGGAAAAGCCCCACAAACTAAAAAAAAAAACAAAGTTTTATCGGCAAAATATTTATGTTATTAAGAGGATAGATCAAAATATTTTTTAATTATTAAAAAAAAAATTAATTCTTTCTAACACGTTCGAAATTTTGGTAGAAAATTTTGTTTGTCTTTCGTCCGTGTATGACGTAATTTTTACAAGGGTTTATAATGGCAAACGTTGCGCAAGGCACTTTTTTGCCGGTGAATGACACATTAATTTGGAAATTCTTGCAAAAATCAAATAATGGTTAGATTTTTATGAAAATTTTAAGACTTATTCATAATTGACTGAAATCATTTTTGAAATAATTATTCTTAGAAAATCTTGGTAAAAATATGTTTATTTTTACATATGTTACCCCCTCCCTCCCGCCACTAATTAATTTCCAGAAATGTCTAGAAATTCGTCAGCGTTTCCCCGTAAACCTAATATTAATTATAATTTGTAATTTCCGTTACTTTTTAAAACAGTTCCTTCTTAGCTTTCATATGGATAATTTTTTCGCTTTAAGTTTTTAATGCATGTAGTTTTTATTAATTTTGTTACTGTTTTATTTTAATTGTTCATTTTATGGTAAAAATAACATATACATTATAAAAATACATTTTTTGTGCTATATTTACGAGTTAAAAGTGCTCAATATCAAGGACAGAGCGTATGTAAATATAAAAGGAGACACTGAACTTGTAGTGAACAAAACAAATTCGAAATTTAAAAATTTGAATTTGACTCACTGTTAGAAATAAACGAATTTTCTGGAATTTACAAACTTTGCTTAACATACACAAAACTTGCTATATTTCACACCGCGATGTGAAATGTTTGTCGTCCAATGGAAAGCCCAGAATCACATCCGGGAGTGAATTCCCGAACGAAATAAAGAACGAGCCAAGTTTGATCCTCGTCAGAAAGAAATGAGATGAGCGTAGTTAACACGTACCCTTGACAAGCATCAAGCGATCGTATTATTATTGCCACTCTCTTTCTCTCTCACCTCCTTCCGTCTACTTGATTACCGCACAGAACCCTTCAAGACTGAGCGAATGCTTCAAAAGCACTCCTACCAAACAAACGCTCATACATACTTACATGCGTACACATAAACTTACTCTTGCAAGGACTACTATGAATATTTCTACAACTCTTGATACCTTTAGCTCATTACTTGTTTCTCACTGAACATTAACTTTTACAATTATTGTTATTCTTTTTCATCAATAAATTTCTATTTTAACATACAAAAATGTATATTTTTATTTTTCCACAAATCCACACATTTTAATCTTCAACCTGCTGTAAACTATCGCCCGGTTCACACTCCACCCACGTCTATTGAACAGGTGAAGAGGCTCATCCCTTGTTCCCTATTTAGGATGTGGTTTCCGGCTTTCTCTTTTCCAATCTTTTCATTCTTTTTTTTTTTTTTTCAATTGGAGTAGATAGACTAAACTATCGCCAGTTCACATTCCACCCACGTCTACTGAACGGGTGAAGAGGCTCATCCCTTGTTCCCTATTTAGGATGTGGTTTCCAGCTTTCTCTTTTCCAATCTTTTCACTCTTACGTAGCCCCCTGCGCTTCAGTGGCGTTACCACCTTGCTCGGGGTGATATGATTAAAAAAAAAAACCTTTTGATGATTATGAATAATCTGTAAGTTGTAGGGAGTTCGGTTATGTATGACACAAGGCCGAATCAAAGAGACATTAACCAACTCCCTATATCTTCAAAACCACCACTAGTGCGCGAGTGAGAGTGAGATAAAAAAAAAACCTGTGAGTATTGAGGAAATTATAAAAAATGAACAGCATTCAAGAAGATAGAAGATGGCAATTGATGCTGCAGTTAAATTTTTTGGAGACTGGAGCTATCATGGGAAGCAAGTAAACGGAAGGAAGTTCTACAGGCGGGAAATACGAGAAAAGAAACTATTGCAGTAGCCTTTCGCAAATCTACTGCTATTTACATGACAAAGGTTCGGGCGAACTACATTCCTTATTTCCACCAGTTCAGACCTTCACAGTTAAGACCCGTCATTCTATATACACTGAATCTCCTCATACCCTACATCTTCCATTAGTAAGGAGAAAGTTCCCGTCGCACGAATTTATCGCTATTTCCATGGTAAACGCCACAATAGCTCCATTCTTCTGTTTAGACTTCTACTGCTCGGACAAGCTATTTCCCTTGAGTTGAATCACCCTTATTTACCCCTTATTTACTCCTGCGTGAATGCTTTCGTGATCACTACAATTTTAAGTCAATTGTAACATACATATACACATACTACTATGAACTCTTGATACCCTTAATTTTCTCATTGAACATTAACTTCTACAATTCATGTTCTCCTGTTCTATCAATAAATTTCTAATTTAAAATGCAAAATATATGTTTTTATTCTTCTACAAATCCACACATTCAAACCTTTTGATGATTATGAATAATCTGTAAGTTGTAGGGAGTTCGGTTATGTATTACTCAGGGCCGAATCAAGAAACATTAACCATCTCCCTATATCTTCAAAGTCAACACCGAGTGTCGACTGTCTAATTCATGCCTGAACGCAAACTTCAGGCCATAAAGATTGCGTTCAAGTATTAAACACTCTTGCCCTTCAGTTTTGAACTCAGTATCCACTTATATACAGGAAAAAATACAGTTTTAATACATTTTTATTCAGTTTTTACGATATGCTATATTTCTGGGAGCAAAATGTTCAGGAACAGGCACAATGTGTATGCAAATATAAGAAGTGTGGACATAGGTATAAACACTGAATAACGACTGTCTGATGCTCTAAATGCAATCGTCAGATCATGGAGAAATCAGTCAGTTAAATGCTATACGTGACACACACTTGGGCAACCATATCTCTTTCGAGATTTGACTTACTAAGGAGAAGATTTTTCCTTAGTAGCTTGCCAGTAGATTGCAAGAAACCGGTATCCAACCAAAAGCTATAGAACTCAATCTGTTCTGCTATTCAACCTATACGTGGAAGGAGAAGAGATGGATTAATACCTTTCCCAGGAGTATTTGTGTGTAAGTGAATGAAAAGTGAATTTGGCTGGAATTCGAACTCGGCTCCCCGATTTTTTTTATTCCTGGCTGATTTCCATTGCAACACCACTAGAGAAATACAAGGAGAGAATCCTGTTTCGTCCAAACATTTGCGATACTAGTATCTGTAGCGAAGAAAAAAATATGGGTTTTGGCGAGGAGATTCAGCTTCAAATACCATGCCATCAGCGCCCGCTGATGTCATTCCTGGGCATCTATAATACAATTAGGGACATTACATTCAAAAGTCAGTCAGTTAAGTGCCGTACGTGATACACGCTTGGGCGATCATGTCTCGAAAGAGACATGACTGACTGGACAGAAGATTATCCCGCAGTAGGTTGCCATTGCTTTCTGCGGTAGACTGGTTGCCGACCAAGGCTATAGAACCCAATCTGTCCTGTTATTTAACCCATAAGTGGAAGGAATAGACGGATTAATACCTTTCCCAAGGGTATTTGCGCGTAAGTGAATGCAATGAATTCGGCTGGAATTCGAACTCGGCTCCCCGATTTCTTGTTCCGAGCCGATATCCAATGAACCACAACGCACAAAAGAACCCTCTTAAAATGAGAGGCAGACAGACAGCCGACCATCAGATTTAATGTGGCAAATGTTTCATTACGAAATATGATAGCTGATGCTTTATTGCTGTTTTTGCATATCACGTCGAAACATATTTTTTGAAAAACAATACCGTATCCTTTCAGGTAATTTTGGTTTGTCACAGATTACTTATTATTATTATTACTAACTGTGAATTGCCATAAATTCTTAACAAAGACAGTTCTAGTTGCTTTCCATGTTTTGAATTCAGAAGAGGTTTTCGCCTAGACTGGCTACCATTCAAGGCTAAATAGTTTAGTCTATGATGAGTACGAAATGAAAATAACTCTGTTTTCTTCACTGTTTGCAAATTCGCGAGCCAGTGCGAAATCTGTTTTTGACCAATAGAAAAAAATCAAGGAAAATTTCACAAGCCAGTGTGAAATATTTATTAACCAATGAAAAGAGAGCGATTTACAGAAAATTGAACTTTCAATGACCCGTGTCATATCTTCACGCCTAAAAATGAGTTTACGTTAATAGCTGACCGCATGATCGACTTGGCCACATATTTCACGTTTTTTCGATCGCTCAGTCATAGAGAGAGAGAGAGAGAGAGAGAGAGAGACTGAAGGAAGCAGAGAACAGTCAACCTAACATAATTTAACAGAAATTGTCGACCACCGATCGGACACAACTTTCCCTGTGACCCATGTTTGCACTTCCTCGCCTCCACGCGCGCTGTTTTCTTTATCTCTCCTTCTTCCTCTTCACCTAATCACCGTCTACACAAATGAAAGAGAGGAACAAGGCATTACTACTACTTTGTTGGAGTTATCTATTCTGTACAAATCACATTTCGCTGGTACAAACGAACTCTTAAATCTGTAAACCCTTTACTACACTTTCTCTTAGAACATTTTCACAGTTAATAACTTTATACATACAATTTGATGTTATATTGTTCGATGAATAAATTTTCATTCATTTGTACAAACGAAACACTTTTATTCTCTCAACCTTCTGATAATCTTAAAATTGTAGAGTTCGGTTATGTTTGGCACAAGGCCAATTTAATAAACATGATCGAGCCACCTATTAAATCCACAGAGTGAGAATAGATGGATCTATGCCTTTCCCAACAACATTATTGCTAAAATGAATACAACAGACGATTCTGTTCGAAGATTTCCTTTTCGAACCATTGTACTTCTTTCCACGTCATTTTTTTTTCTAATCATATCACCCCAAGCAAGGCGAAAACGCCACTGATGTGCAGGGGGCTACGTAAGAGTAAAAAGATTGGAAAAGAGAAAGCCGGAAACCGCATCCTAGACAGGAAACAAGGGATGAGCCTCTTCACCTGTTCAATAGACGTGGGTGGAGTGTGAACCGGGCGATATTTTAGTCTATCTACTCCAATTATACTCCTTGCAGACTACGGCTGCTGAAAACATGACAGACAGTATTCGTCATTGCAACATTAGTACACTTTCGTTGAGACTACTACTTAATACTTAGTGAGACTATGTTACAGTAAACAATATGTTTGTCAAAATCACTAATATCGTATATATGACAATTGGTTTGAACTTAGTGGTTAGTGGCGAGTGTAATACAGACAGGTTAAATATTTAAGCTCACGCCATTCTGATTAATTCTAAAACGTAATCCTATATTCTTCATTTTCTTCATGTTCATATGTTAACCATTTTGATTAAAGTTGGCATTTTCTTGACTTCAGGTGAGAACCTTCCAAATTTCCAATATAATCCAGTGAAATTTTCGCTTTGCAAAATTATAGTTTATGTCTGAAAATTATAGTTTATTATAGGAAAAGAAAAAAAAGAAAACGACAAAGAGGTTTAAAGCTTTGAGAGATGACTGGGGATAAGATTCTGTTCCTAAATCACTGTTTTACTTCTGAAACAAAGAATGGCTTCCCCTACAAAAAGAAAAAGAAAAAGCACCAATATTCTGAGAATTTTAAAACGATTATTTGGTTACTTATTTTAGTGCATCATTTTACTTACAATTTTTGCCACGTACATCATTTAAACAAAGTAGCCTTAAATAAGTGAGAAAGATTTTTTTTTATATCCATCTGTCGCTTATATTATTGCCAACCGAGGCCGTTTTTACATTTAGTTAACGTTCTAATTAAATCGAAATAAATGCTTCGTAATTTGTTGCGAAAAGAAAACAACCATTTTGATTTTGATGCTAAACATGTGCAGGTATGAGTAACACAGATTGTGTTTTATTTATAGCACTTTTAGGCGGTTCAGTTGCTGCCTGTTCTCAATATCACTATTTCAAGAACGGAAACACGCTCTTATTAACGACAACAACAACAGGAGCAGCAGCCAAATGAGCACCACCACCACCACCACCACCAGCAGCAGCAGCAGCAGCAGGAGCAGCAGCAGTAGCAGCAATTTCAGCAGTAGGTGCAGCGATGAGGTCAGCTGGAACAACAAAACAAAGTTAACCCAATTTATGTGCAGGGAGGGTCCTGGTTCTTCTCTTCTTTCATGTACCTTCTTTCAGGACGTAGGCGATCGGATTTAGCAAGGGATTCGATATAGTCATTCCACTTGAGGTCCGCTGAGAGTGTGATGCCAAGGAGGCGTGCTGTTTTACTCTAAGGGAGGCAGGCCTGTTCCATGCTAATGGGAGGTAGGAGTGATTGTCTATGATGGTTAATTGATAGCAGCTTCGTTTTGGAAGCATTAAAATTTACGAGCCATTTCTTACCCCAGTCCACCACGGATTGGAGGTCCTTCTCAAGCTCGGCAGCGAGGTTCGCTTAATCACCCACACCGGATTTTTGATCGAGGCGAGAGTAAACCGTGGTGTCATCGGCGTACATGCCTACTTGGGATCTTATAGCATCGGGGAGATCGTTAATGAAGAATGAAGATTTTTATGACGAGATGAAAGCGAAATATGCGCAGTACATTAAGGGAACTGAGCTAGTCTCAGTTCCGGAACAACTAGCGCAAATAGAAGTGCGGATCATCACGCTGATAACGAAGGATATTAAGACGCACAAATTGGTGGGAGTAACCAGAGAAGTTTTTGAGGAGGCGTTATCAGCTCTGAAACTAAATGCTAGGGCCGTGGCGAGGAAGAGCAATGCCATGTGGGACGTCCTGCTGGCTTCAGCGGACGAAGCCAAAAGACTAATTGGGGTAGTTCTGGAGACAAAAACGCTCCAACTCCACACTGAGTATATGGGAACCAAAAAAATCAAGGTTACCCTGCATGGCGTCCCCATGGACATTGCAGAGGACCACATAGGTGCCTTTTTCGCCAATTATGGAAAGGTGGCCTGTGTTTCCTCGCTGCGGTCCAAAGCCGGTATCTTAACAGGCGACATGACCCTGCAGGTGACTATATCGAAGGAAAACATTCCCAAGATTCCTAACATCCTCACCTGCAGGGGTCGCGTAATATTTATCATTGTTGAGGGAAGAAAACCGTGTTGTTGGGTCTGCGGGGCAGCGGAACATGTTGCCAAGACCTGCCCCACCAAAAATCCTGCCCCAAAGGCCCAACCAGCAAAGCAGCAGTCGGAGGAGCAAGGAAAAGTAAAGTCAGCAACACCAGCACCGGCTCCAACAGTTAACAAGGACGGCGAGTGGCAGGTGGTGGGCAAGAACAAAAACACCATCCCCGGCGAAGGTGCCGCCACCTGCCAAAACGCCGGCTAAGATGAAGGAGACCCCGGTGAAGGAGACACCGGTGAAGAGGTCGCCAGCCCAACCGGAAAGGGGTTCCCGTAAGGAAAAGAGCCCCGCACCCAATATGGAGATGGAGGTGGATAGGGCAGCGTCTCTCAAACGTGGGAGAGACGAGGAAGCGGAGGAAGAGCACGACAGCCCAAAGTCCCGGCGGAGAAGCAGGAGCAGAGAGAGAAGAGTACACAAAGTGAAATGCTCGTCACTACCGGTGTCCCCCGTGAGAAAGACTTATGCGGACAAGGCAAGAAGCCTTCCCGCTTCCCCGCTTAAGGCTTCCCCCAGTCCCCAGTTTTTAAACTGACCCCCTTGGCAAAAGCTAGTGCCATAACTCCTACTCCCTCCCCTTCTCCTACTCCCACTCCCTCTCGGGCTAAGAAAAAAAATGCCCTCCCGCGTGGGGATGCCCTGATGAAGGTTCCAGAAAATATTTCGGAGGAGTGGTCTTCCCAGCGACGAAGGCTACTGAAGCCTCTTTTAAAATTGACCTCTGTGAAGGGTCTCTCTACGGAAGACCCGAGGAACTTTGCCCAGGCCCCAGGTATCATCACCCTGGTTAGGAATACCGGGGGGAACCTGCGGGTCTGGGACCATATCGCAGAGGTCCAGAAGCATTATACCAATTTAAATATGGTCAAAGAACATTCACCAGAGCTAAGAAAAATGGCTAAAAATTGTTCGGGGAGGTTCCCCGTATTACTCCACCCCTGCTTATATAGGGTGGTAAAATTAATTTATCCAACGGACGTCGGCGGTATTGTCCTGGACGGACGAATTACGTCCGACATTGGTACAGGGTCCCTAGGACAGTCCGTCGGGGTCCCGTCTACCCGAGATTTCTACCCGGTATGCGAGTAGAGCCGTCCGTTGCATGTTTTTCTCTGTTTTTTTCGTTTCAGATCTAAAGAATGTCTATTAAGATAGCCAGTATAAATGCGAAGGGCCTGAGGGATCGGGGTAAGGCGGCTCGCCTGCTTCGTGACCTCTTGTCCTTCGGCGTGGATGTGGCCGCGATCCAAGAGACTCACTTTGTTTGCGAAGTCGACTCGTGTGTGCTGTCTAACGACTTTGTCGTCTATTCAGCATATGGGAGCCGGCTGGCCAGAGGTGTTTCTTTGCTGGTCAAGCGTACCCTGGACGCGAGGGTGGACCTTGTCCATGTCGGTGCCGAGGGCCGGCTGATCGTGGCCGATATTGCAGTGAAAAGCAAGTCGTTCCGGCTGATTGTGGTTTATGCGCCCAATGTTCAAGGTGAGCGTGTCTCTTTCTTTCGGCTGTTGGAGCCCTTCATGGTGCATTCAACACGGCTAATCTTAGTTGGGGACTGGAATGCCGTCCTAACCCCCAAATGGGATAGAGGAAGGGGCGCTAGCGGGTGGAGTGGTGATCGTAGCCTGGTTGATCTGATCGGCGATTTTGGTCTCGTCGATAGATACCGGGTCGATCATCCGGATGGGAGCATGTGGACGTGGACGCGTAGTTGGCCTTCTACCCGGGTATCTGCATACCTGGATAGGATGTTAGTGAGAGAAGCCGATATAGACTTCCTAGAATGTCCAACGTTCCACTGGTTAGGCTACTCGGACCACAAACTCGTTTGTGCCCGGGTGGCGTTAGACTTTAGGCCTAGGTTGGCTGGTTATTGGAAGTTCAATCAGTCCTTACTGGACAGGCGGGACTTTCGTGACCAGCTGACAAGACTAGTGCAGAGGGCGTTAATTGGGCGAGTCATTGGGAGTAAGTGGTGGGTTAACCTTAAGGACTCCATTAGGTCTTTCGCCACCAAATATAGCCAGCGGCTCAACCTAGATAAGGCTGCGGAGGCAAAGACACTTAGTGCTAATTTCGCCCGGGCGGAGGCTGGTGGGGATCCCCTAGAAATAGCCTTAGCCAGGGAGGCCCTGGAGCGCTCGACTAGCGGGCGCTACATGGGTCAGGTAATTAGGGCTAAGTTAAGCAAGATGTCTTCCGAAGCTGTGAACATGGGCGCGGAACTGCGCAAGGAAGAAATTCGCCATGCCGGCGACCGGTACATTCGAGAGGTACGCGACCCGGAGGGACATCTCCTTAGGTCCACCGACGACATGTGCGAGGCGTTCCGGCAGCATTTCGAGCACCGATTTACCAAGGAGCCTGGTCTCCGTGACGAGGAGTTTCGCAGCTATTTGGCTGACTTTCCCCGGCTTTTGCCGGCTGAAGCGGCTAGCTGCGAAGGGGAGATTACGGAGGACGAAATCTACGTGGCTTTGAAGAAGGTCGGCAGTGGCAAGTCGCCAGGTTTGGATGGTTTGCCCTATGAATTGTACTTGAGGATGTCGCACCTTTTTGTCCCGCTCTTGGCTGTCGTGTTCAACCACTGGTTTCGGCAGGGGTCCATCCCCGGTCGGATCACCAGGGGCGTGATCACGCTGTTGAGAAAAGGCAAGAAGGTTGGGAGGGAACTAGATGATTACAGGCCCATAACTCTGCTAAACACAGAGTTAAAGATTTTGGCCAAGATCCTGACGAATCGCTTGCAGCTAGTTGCCGAGTCTCTGTTGGAACCGGATCAGACTTGTTCTGTGAAGGGGAGAACAATTCAGAGCAACCTGCACTTGATTCGCACGATCATAGAGGGTGTAGAAGACGACGATGAGGCCGCGCTGATCAATTTAGATCAGTCCAAGGCATTTGATAGGATTGACCATGGCTACCTGGCTGCTGTCCTGCAGGCCGCCGGATTCAAACCCGACTTCAGCCGCTGGATTAGCCTTCTGTATCGCTCCCCCAAGGCTGTGGTACAGGTGAACGGGAAGCTGTCGGGCGCTTTCGCGCTGTCTAGGTCGGTCCGACAGGGTTGTCCACTGTCTTCTCTCCTTTATGTCCTGTGTTTGGAGCCCCTCCTTCGCAGGCTAAGGGACGAGACGGGCAGTCCGGTCCTGCGTGGAATTGAAGTCCCTGGCGGAGCTCGAGCCAGGGTTTCTGCGTACGCCGATGACGTAACGACCTTTGTGTCCTCCCGCAGGGACATAGAGGCGGTACACCAGGCGCTTGTACGGTACGAGAAGGTGACAGGGGCCAGAATTAACTGCGACAAGTCATCCGGCTTGCGGTTAGGTGCCTGGAAGGGAGTTTCCCTCCCGGGGCCCTTCAGCTGGACGGACGGGCCGGTCAAGCTCCTCGGAGTTTGGTTCGGTCCGGACTTACAGCTGGAGAAAAACTGGTCAGAAGTACTGGCAAAGGTCGGCGCGTCGGTCAAGATTTGGCGTCGACGGGGTCTCTCCGTGAAGGGCTTGGCGGAGGTGTGTAACACATACCTCTTTCCCATGATCCTTTACCGGCTGTCAGTACTTCCCCTTTGTGACGATCATGAGAAGGCGCTCGAGCGTTTGCTATTCTCCTGTCTGTGGAGAGGACGCAAACACATGGTCGACAAAGGAGTCTGTTGCCTCCGTCCGTGTCAAGGGGGTCTGGGGATGCCACACTTGAGGAGCCACGTGCTCGCTTCAAGGTTGGCATTCCTCAGGCGCGCGTTGGAGGAAGATCGGTTGCTTGCGGGGGTAGTGAGGGACATGTTCCCTTGCCTTACCATCACGCCCCCGACCCTATGGCTGACCGTCAGGCCTTGGGTGCGACCGAAATTCCTGCTCGAATGTCTGGCGGCTTTACAGGCCATTCCACGGTCCAGTGACCTTTCACAGCCGAGGAAAATCTTCTATCGGGGATTAGTGGAGGGTGCCGTGAAGGATAAGCTGTGGAGTAAGCTCGGCATGTCGAGGGTGGAGTACCGCTCTCATTGGTCTTGGGCGCCAGGTGCGGATTGGCTCAGCAACTCTGAGTTTTCTCTGACCTGGCGATTGGCTCGGAATGGTTTGTCGCTCAATGACAAGCGTTTCGCAATGGGCCTGGCGGATTTGCCAGATTGTGAACGTTGCGACCTTGGAATTAAGGAGACGTCTGCGCACGCCTTCTTCCATTGTTCGCGCGTTCGCCCGTTGTGGGCGCGTGTCGGCGAGTTGACTGCTCGTATCGCGCCGCGGGAGCTTGTGCTCATTGATCGCGCATACGCTGTGGACAATGTGTCGCCCCCGTACTCTGGAGTGAAGCGGATGGTGTTTCTGTCGCTACTGGCCACGGCTAGAATGGTGATTTGGATGACGCGTCTGGAGGAAGTCTTGCGGGGAGGTCGTCTTTCGGATCAGGATCTAATCCGATATTTTGAGCACCAGCTCAAAATGAAGATTAGAACTGAACGGAAACGGCTGCACCCGACAGACTTTAGCAAAAGGTGGATATATGCAGCGAGCCTGGTTCGTGTGACCGGGGCTAGTCTTGATTTTCTTTTTTAGATCTGTGCTCGCATCGGGGTGGATTCCTCTGGAACCCCTCCCGTGGTTAAGGTAAAGTATTCTTTTGTATACCTAGTTAATGTGAGTGATAGTGTTAGTCCCGGCCTGTTCCCGGCTCCCTTGCTTTTGTTATGATCCAGTTCGAGATCCCCATTGTCCAGAGTTATTTTGTCCCGTTTCATTCTCGGCTGGGTCAGCCTTATATATTCTCCAGTCCAATTTATTTTATACCCTACTTCGCCATTCCCCTTTAGAAAGAGAGCGGCTTGATTTTGTCTCGTCAGGCAGAATACAGTGGCCTCTTTAATTATGTGGGTGTGTTTGGGTCTTACTAACATTATGTATAAATATTCATTTGAAATTGTTTTTGTTTTGGGGATTTTTTGTTTCTTCATACCCCCTTCCCATCATATCATTTCATGTACAAATTTTTAAAGTTATTTTTGTATTATATTTGTATATATTAATAAAATTTTTATGTACATTTGGGGCGTTTTTAGGTCCCCGGTATGTTTTTGCGGTATTTTGGTGCTTGATAAGTATGAGTGGTGATGGATAAATTCTTATGGTGAATGAGAATCATTGTAACGTATGTATGGGTCGTGAATCTGATTAGCTAGGTATAGGATAGAGTAGCTGAAGACCACCCCAAGTTTTGTTCCCCCTCCCATTTTTCTGGCCTTGAGCCATAATTTTGTAGCTCTACAAAATAAATAAAACGAGCCATTTCCTACCAATCTTGTGTTGTGTGGTAAATGGCAGAGGATCAAAGTGTAGTATCTGTTCCATAGTGATATTTACTAGCTCTTTGTTTCCTGGACAATTGTGTTCCAGCCTAAGTTTATTGCTCAGGCCCGCGCAAAAGTAGCGGTAAAACGCGAAACGCCGGAAGACAAGCGTCCGTGGTTCGGCCTCTTGGGAGGCATGGCCTCGGAAGGGCCTGGGGAAGTAGTTCCTCCCACCACGGCCTCGGTGGGAGGAAAGGAGGGTGACTGGCAACTACCGCCACGGGAGTCACCCTCCACACCAGCAGATGTACCAGCAGCAGGACTCGGACCTGGACTGGCACCGGCAGCAGCAGCACCTGGATCCCCCAAACCTTCAACCTCCGGTTGGAAAGGAGGAGGTAAGGTTATCATAAAGGGGGAGGAGTATTACCAGAGGCTGAAGGAGAAATATGCCAACTACATCAAGGGAACGGAGCTGCTGTCGGTGCCCGAAGAGTTGGCCGATATTGAAACAAGGGTCATATCCCTGATTACTAAGGACCCCAAGACGCATAAGTCGGTGGGGATAAGCAGGGAGAGCCTTGAAGAGGCCATCAAGGCCCTGAAAATTAAAGCAAGGGCGGTGGCGAGAAGGACTAACGTCATATGGGATGTACTGCTTGGCACGTCCGAAGAGGCCAAGCAGTTGGCAGGAGTGGTCCTGGAGACCAAGTCGCTTGAATTCCAGACCGAATACATGGGGATGCGAAAGTTGAAGGTGACTTTACACGGCGTTCCAATGGACATTTCCCAAGACCACATCGGTGCCTTCTTTTCGAACTATGGAAGGGTTGCCGAGGTGACAGCACTGAGGTCCAAAGCGGGTTTCCTGTCCGGAGACATGGTCCTGCAAATGACACTAACGAGGAAACAGATTGAGGAAGTTCCAAACATCCTCACGTGTAGGAAGCGGGTCATCTTTGTCATAGTGGAGGGCAGGAAGCCTTGCTGTTGGGCCTGTGGGGCGGCGGATCACGTCGCCAAGGCGTGTCCATCAAAGAATCCGGCCCCAGGGGCCCAGCCAACGAAACAGCAGCAAGAGAAACCGGCAGTGAAGAAACCTGAAGCTCCGACGGAGGCAAAAACAGCAGTTCCGGATAAGGAGAACGAGTGGAAAACAGTCGGGAAGAAAAAGAAGGCGAAAGCACCCGCATCAGCGGAGAAAGCGCCTTCACCGACCAAAACGCCCTCACCACCGCAGTCGGCATCGAGGTCAAGGGGGCCCTCATCACCCAAAGCATCTTCCGAACAGGGGAAGGCAAGAAAGCCGCCCCAAAATGAGGGCCCGGAAGAAAAACCCAGGGAAGAACCCATGGAAACTCAGCGAGCGTCGTCTTTGAAACGCGGCCGCGAGGAGGAAGAAGAACAACAGGAGAACTCCAAAAGTCGACGGAAAAGCAGAAGCAGGGAGAGGAGTTCTACAACACACAAGTGCTCCTCGCTTCCAGCCTCGCCGGAAAGGCAGACTTATGCGCAAAAGGCAAGGAGCCTTCCCTCGTCCGCTAAAGGCTTCCCAGTCCCCAACCTTCAAATTAACCCCGCTAAAGACAGTTACTTTAACCCCCACTCCCACCCTTCTCCTATGCCCACTCCCACACGGGCAAAAAAGAAAAAAGCCCTGCCCCGAGGGGAAGCGCTAATGAGAGTAGAGGAGGACATCTCGGCAGAGTGGTCGTCTCATAGACGTAAATTGCTCAAACCACTCTTGAGGATGACCTCTGTAGACGGCTTATCTACAGAAGACCCCAAAAACTTTCCCCAGGCCCCAGGTGTCATCACCCTGGTAAGGAATACCGGTGGCAACCTGAGGGTCTGGGACCATATTGCAGAAGTCAAGAGACATTACTCTCATATTAGAATGTGTCAGGAGAACACTCCTGAATTGAAAAAGATGTCCAAGAATTGTTCGGGGAGGTTCCCCGTTCTACTCCACCCCTGTCTGTATAGGGTTCTAAAGCTAACCTACCCCACGGACGTCGGCGGAATTGTCTTGGACGGACGGATTACGTCCGATGTTGGTACAGGGTCCCTAGGACAGTCCGTCGGGGTCCTATCTGCTAGAGATTTCCGTCCCGTATGCGAGTAGAGCCTTGTTGCATGTCTTTTTGTTTTTCTCATTTCAGATCTAAAGAATGTCTATTAAGTTAGCCAGTATAAATGCGAAGGGCCTGAGGGATCGGGGTAAGGCGGCTCGCCTGCTTCGTGACCTCTTGTCCTTCGGCGTGGATGTGGCCGCGATCCAAGAGACTCACTTTGTTTGCGAAGTCGACTCGTGTGTGCTGTCTAACGACTTTGTCGTCTATTCAGCATATGGGAGCCGGCTGGCCAGAGGTGTTTCTTTGCTGGTCAAGCGTACCCTGGACGCGAGGGTGGACCTTGTCCATGTCGGTGCCGAGGGCCGGCTGATCGTGGCTGATATTGCAGTGAAAAGCAAGTCGTTCCGGCTGATTGTGGTTTATGCGCCCAATGTTCAAGGTGAGCGTGTCTCTTTCTTTCGGCTGTTGGAGCCCTTCATGGTGCATTCAACACGGCTAATCTTAGTTGGGGACTGGAATGCCGTCCTAACCCCCAAATGGGATAGAGGAAGGGGCGCTAGCGGGTGGAGTGGTGATCGTAGCCTGGTTGATCTGATCGGCGATTTTGGTCTCGTCGATAGATACCGGGTCGATCATCCGGAAGGGAGCATGTGGACGTGGACGCGTAGTTGGCCTTCTACCCGGGTATCTGCATACCTGGATAGGATGTTAGTGAGAGAAGCCGATATAGACTTCCTAGAATGTCCAACGTTCCACTGGTTAGGCTACTCGGACCACAAACTCGTTTGTGCCCGGGTGGCGTTAGAATTTAGGCCTAGGTTGGCTGGTTATTGGAAGTTCAATCAGTCCTTACTGGACAGGTGGGACTTTCGTGACCAGCTGACAAAACTAGTGCAGCGGGCGTTAATTGGGCGAGTCATTGGGAGTAAGTGGTGGGTTAACCTTAAGGACTCCATTAGGTCTTTCGCCACCAAATATAGCCAGCGGCTCAACCTAGATAAGGCTGCGGAGGCAAAGACACTTAGTGCTAATTTCGCCCGGGCGGAGGCTGGTGGGGATCCCCTAGAAATAGCCTTAGCCAGGGAGGCCCTGGAGCGCTCGACTAGCGGGCGCTACATGGGTCAGGTAATTAGGGCTAAGTTAAGCAAGATGTCTTCCGAAGCTGTGAACATGGGCGCGGAACTGCGCAAGGAAGAAATTCGCCATGCCGGCGACCGGTACATTCGAGAGGTGCGCGACCCGGAGGGACATCTCCTTAGGTCCACCGACGACATGTGCGAGGCGTTCCGGCAGCATTTCGAGCACCGATTTACCAAGGAGCCTGGTCTCCGTGACGAGGAGTTTCGCAGCTATTTGGCTGACTTTCCCCGGCTTTTGCCGGCTGAAGCGGCTAGCTGCGAAGGGGAGATTACGGAGGACGAAATCTACGTGGCTTTGAAGAAGGTCGGCAGGTGGCAAGTCGCCAGGTTTGGATGGTTTGCCCTATGAATTGTACTTGAGGATGTCGCACCTTTTTGTCCCGCTCTTGGCTGTCGTGTTCAACCACTGGTTTCGGCAGGGGTCCATCCCCGGTCGGATCACCAGGGGCGTGATCACGCTGTTGAGAAAAGGCAAGAAGGTTGGGAGGGAACTAGATGATTACAGGCCCATAACTCTGCTAAACACAGAGTTAAAGATTTTGGCCAAGATCCTGACGAATCGCTTGCAGCTAGTTGCCGAGTCTCTGTTGGAACCGGATCAGACTTGTTCTGTGAAGGGGAGAACAATTCAGAGCAACCTACACTTGATTCGCACGATCATAGAGGGTGTAGAAGACGACGATGAGGCCGCGCTGATCAATTTAGATCAGTCCAAGGCATTTGATAGGATTGACCATGGCTACCTGGCTGCTGTCCTGCAGGCCGCCGGATTCAAACCCGACTTCAGCCGCTGGATTAGCCTTCTGTATCGCTCCCCCAAGGCTGTGGTACAGGTGAACGGGAAGCTGTCGGGCGCTTTCGCGCTGTCTAGGTCGGTCCGACAGGGTTGTCCACTGTCTTCTCTCCTTTATGTCCTGTGTTTGGAGCCCCTCCTTCGCAGGCTAAGGGACGAGACGGGCAGTCCGGTCCTGCGTGGAATTGAAGTCCCTGGCGGAGCTCGAGCCAGGGTTTCTGCGTACGCCGATGACGTAACGACCTTTGTGTCCTCCCGCAGGGACATAGAGGCGGTACACCAGGCGCTTGTACGGTACGAGAAGGTGACAGGGGCCAGAATTAACTGCGACAAGTCATCCGGCTTGCGGTTAGGTGCCTGGAAGGGAGTTTCCCTCCCGGGGCCCTTCAGCTGGACGGACGGGCCGGTCAAGCTCCTCGGAGTTTGGTTCGGTCCGGACTTACAGCTGGAGAAAAACTGGTCAGAAGTACTGGCAAAGGTCGGCGCGTCGGTCAAGATTTGGCGTCGACGGGGTCTCTCCGTGAAGGGCTTGGCGGAGGTGTGTAACACATACCTCTTTCCCATGATCCTTTACCGGCTGTCAGTACTTCCCCTTTGTGACGATCATGAGAAGGCGCTCGAGCGTTTGCTATTCTCCTGTCTGTGGAGAGGACGCAAACACATGGTCGACAAAGGAGTCTGTTGCCTCCGTCCGTGTCAAGGGGTCTGGGGATGCCACACTTGAGGAGCCACGTGCTCGCCTTCAAGGTTGGCATTCCTCAGGGGCGCGTTGGAGGAAGATCGGTTGCTTGCGGGGGTAGTGAGGGACATGTTCCCTTGCCTTACCATCACGCCCCCGACCCTATGGCTGACCGTCAGGCCTTGGGTGCGACCGAAATTCCTGCTCGAATGTCTGGCGGCTTTACAGGCCATTCCACGGTCCAGTGACCTTTCACAGCCTAGGAAAATCTTCTATCGGGGATTAGTGGAGGGTGCCGTGAAGGATAAGCTGTGGAGTAAGCTCGGCATGTCGAGAGTGGAGTACCGCTCTCATTGGTCTTGGGCGCCAGGCGCGGATTGGCTCAGCAACTCTGAGTTTTCTCTGACCTGGCGATTGGCTCGGAATGGTTTGTCGCTCAATGACAAGCGTTTCGCAATGGGCCTGGCGGATTTGCCAGATTGTGAACGTTGCGACCTTGGAATTAAGGAGACGTCTGCGCACGCCTTCTTCCATTGTTCGCGCGTTCGCCCGTTGTGGGCGCGTGTCGGCGAGTTGACTGCTCGTATCGCGCCGCGGGAGCTTGTGCTCATTGATCGCGCATACGCTGTGGACAATGTGTCGCCCCCGTACTCTGGAGTGAAGCGGATGGTGTTTCTGTCGCTACTGGCCACGGCTAGAATGGTGATTTGGATGACGCGTCTGGAGGAAGTCTTGCGGGGAGGTCGTCTTTCGGATCAGGATCTAATCCGATATTTTGAGCACCAGCTCAAAATGAAGATTAGAACTGAACGGAAACGGCTGCACCCGACAGACTTTAGCAAAAGGTGGATATATGCAGCGAGCCTGGTTCGTGTGACCGGGGCTAGTCTTGATTTTCTTTTTTAGATCTGCTGCTCGCATCGGGGTGGATTCCTCTGGAACCCCTCCCGTGGTTAAGGTAAAGTATTCTTTTGTATACCTAGTTAATGTGAGTGATAGTGTTAGTCCCGGCCTGTTCCCGGCTCCCTTGCTTTTGTTATGATCCAGTTCGAGATCCCCATTGTCCAGAGTTATTTTGTCCCGTTTCATTCTCGGCTGGGTCAGCCTTATATATTCTCCAGTCCAATTTATTTTATACCCTACTTCGCCATTCCCCTTTAGAAAGAGAGCGGCTTGATTTTGTCTCGTCAGGCAGAATACAGTGGCCTCTTTAATTATGTGGGTGTGTTTGGGTCTTACTAACACCTTGTATATGTATTCATTTGAAATTGTTTTTTGTTTTGGGGATTTTTTGTTTCTTCATACCCCCTTCCCATCATATCATTTCATGTACAAATTTTTAAAGTTATTTTTGTATTATATTTGTATATAGTAATAAATTTTTATGTACATTTGGGGCGTTTTTAGGTCCCCGTTATGTTTTGCGGTATTTTGGTGCTTGATAAGTATGAGTGGTGATGGACAAATTCTTATGGTGAATGAGAATCATTGTAACGTATGTATGGGTCGTGAATCTGATTAGCTAGGTATAGGATAGAGTAGCTGAAGACCACCCCAAGTTTTGTTCCCCCTCCCATTTTTCTGGCCTTGTGCCATAATGCTGTATTGCTCAGTATAAATAAAACGAGCCATTTCCTACCAATCTTGTGTTGTGTGGTAAATGGCAGAGGATCAAAGTGTAGTATCTGTTCCATAGTGATATTTACTAGCTCTTTGTTTCCTGGACAATTGTGTTCCAGCCTAAGTTTATTGCTCAGGCCCGCGCAAAAGTAGCGGTAAAACGCGAAACGCCGGAAGACAAGCGTCCGTGGTTCGGCCTCTTGGGAGGCATGGCCTCGGAAGGGCCTGGGGAAGTAGTTCCTCCCACCACGGCCTCGGTGGGAGGAAAGGAGGGTGACTGGCAACTACCGCCACGGGAGTCACCCTCCACACCAGCAGATGTACCAGCAGCAGGACTCGGACCTGGACTGGCACCGGCAGCAGCAGCACCTGGATCCCCCAAACCTTCAACCTCCGGTTGGAAAGGAGGTAAGGTTATCATAAAGGGGGAGGAGTATTACCAGAGGCTGAAGGAGAAATATGCCAACTACATCAAGGGAACGGAGCTGCTGTCGGTGCCCGAAGAGTTGGCCGATATTGAAACAAGGGTCATATCCCTGATTACTAAGGACCCCAAGACGCATAAGTCGGTGGGGATAAGCAGGAGAGCCTTGAAGAGGCCATCAAGGCCCTGAAAATTAAAGCAAGGGCGGTGGCGAGAAGGACTAACGTCATATGGGATGTACTGCTTGGCACGTCCGAAGAGGCCAAGCAGTTGGCAGGAGTGGTCCTGGAGACCAAGTCGCTTGAATTCCAGACCGAATACATGGGGATGCGAAAGTTGAAGGTGACTTTACACGGCGTTCCAATGGACATTTCCCAAGACCACATCGGTGCCTTCTTTTCGAACTATGGAAGGGTTGCCGAGGTGACAGCACTGAGGTCCAAAGCGGGTTTCCTGTCCGGAGACATGGTCCTGCAAATGACACTAACGAGGAAACAGATTGAGGAAGTTCCAAACATCCTCACGTGTAGGAAGCGGGTCATCTTTGTCATAGTGGAGGGCAGGAAGCCTTGCTGTTGGGCCTGTGGGGCGGCGGATCACGTCGCCAAGGCGTGTCCATCAAAGAATCCGGCCCCAGGGGCCCAGCCAACGAAACAGCAGCAAGAGAAACCGGCAGTGAAGAAACCTGAAGCTCCGACGGAGGCAAAAACAGCAGTTCCGGATAAGGAGAACGAGTGGAAAACAGTCGGGAAGAAAAAGAAGGCGAAAGCACCCGCATCAGCGGAGAAAGCGCCTTCACCGACCAAAACGCCCTCACCACCGCAGTCGGCATCGAGGTCAAGGGGGCCCTCATCACCCAAAGCATCTTCCGAACAGGGGAAGGCAAGAAAGCCGCCCCAAAATGAGGGCCCGGAAGAAAAACCCAGGGAAGAACCCATGGAAACTCAGCGAGCGTCGTCTTTGAAACGCGGCCGCGAGGAGGAAGAAGAACAACAGGAGAACTCCAAAAGTCGACGGAAAAGCAGAAGCAGGGAGAGGAGTTCTACAACACACAAGTGCTCCTCGCTTCCAGCCTCGCCGGAAAGGCAGACTTATGCGCAAAAGGCAAGGAGCCTTCCCTCGTCCCCGCTAAAGGCTTCCCAGTCCCCAACCTTCAAATTAACCCCGCTAAAGACAGTTACTTTAACCCCCACTCCCACCCCTTCTCCTATGCCCACTCCCACACGGGCAAAAAAGAAAAAAGCCCTGCCCCGAGGGGAAGCGCTAATGAGAGTAGAGGAGGACATCTCGGCAGAGTGGTCGTCTCATAGACGTAAATTGCTCAAACCACTCTTGAGGATGACCTCTGTAGACGGCTTATCTACAGAAGACCCCAAAAACTTTCCCCAGGCCCCAGGTGTCATCACCCTGGTAAGGAATACCGGTGGCAACCTGAGGGTCTGGGACCATATTGCAGAAGTCAAGAGACATTACTCTCATATTAGAATGTGTCAGGAGAACACTCCTGAATTGAAAAAGATGTCCAAGAATTGTTCGGGGAGGTTCCCCGTTCTACTCCACCCCTGTCTGTATAGGGTTCTAAAGCTAACCTACCCCACGGACGTCGGCGGAATTGTCTTGGACGGACGGATTACGTCCGATGTTGGTACAGGGTCCCTAGGACAGTCCGTCGGGGTCCTATCTGCTAGAGATTTCCGTCCCGTATGCGAGTAGAGCCTTGTTGCATGTCTTTTTGTTTTTCTCATTTCAGATCTAAAGAATGTCTATTAAGTTAGCCAGTATAAATGCGAAGGGCCTGAGGGATCGGGGTAAGGCGGCTCGCCTGCTTCGTGACCTCTTGTCCTTCGGCGTGGATGTGGCCGCGATCCAAGAGACTCACTTTGTTTGCGAAGTCGACTCGTGTGTGCTGTCTAACGACTTTGTCGTCTATTCAGCATATGGGAGCCGGCTGGCCAGAGGTGTTTCTTTGCTGGTCAAGCGTACCCTGGACGCGAGGGTTGACCTTGTCCATGTCGGTGCCGAGGGCCGGCTGATCGTGGCCGATATTGCAGTGAAAAGCAAGTCGTTCCGGCTGATTGTGGTTTATGCGCCCAATGTTCAAGGTGAGCGTGTCTCTTTCTTTCGGCTGTTGGAGCCCTTCATGGTGCATTCAACACGGCTAATCTTAGTTGGGGACTGGAATGCCGTCCTAACCCCCAAATGGGATAGAGGAAGGGGCGCTAGCGGGTGGAGTGGTGATCGTAGCCTGGTTGATCTGATCGGCGAATTTGGTCTCGTCGATAGATACCGGGTCGATCATCCGGAAGGGAGCATGTGGACGTGGACGCGTAGTTGGCCTTCTACCCGGGTATCTGCATACCTGGATAGGATGTTAGTGAGAGAAGCCGATATAGACTTCCTAGAAGGTCCAACGTTCCACTGGTTAGGCTACTCGGACCACAAACTCGTTTGTGCCCGGGTGGCGTTAGAATTTAGGCCTAGGTTGGCTGGTTATTGGAAGTTCAATCAGTCCTTACTGGACAGGCGGGACTTTCGTGACCAGCTGACAAAACTAGTGCAGCGGGCGTTAATTGGGCGAGTCATTGGGAGTAAGTGGTGGGTTAACCTTAAGGACTCCATTAGGTCTTTCGCCACCAAATATAGCCAGCGGCTCAACTTAGATAAGGCTGCGGAGGCAAAGACACTTAGTGCTAATTTCGCCCGGGCGGAGGCTGGTGGGGATCCCCTAGAAATAGCCTTAGCCAGGGAGGCCCTGGAGCGCTCGACTAGCGGGCGCTACATGGGTCAGGTAATTAGGGCTAAGTTAAGCAAGATGTCTTCCGAAGCTGTGAACATGGGCGCGGAACTGCGCAAGGAAGAAATTCGCCATGCCGGCGACCGGTACATTCGAGAGGTACGCGACCCGGAGGGACATCTCCTTAGGTCCACCGACGACATGTGCGAGGCGTTCCGGCAGCATTTCGAGCACCGATTTACCAAGGAGCCTGGTCTCCGTGACGAGGAGATTTCGCAGCTATTTGGCTGACTTTCCCCGGCTTTTGCCGGCTGAAGCGGCTAGCTGCGAAGGGGAGATTACGGAGGACGAAATCTACGTGGCTTTGAAGAAGGTCGGCAGTGGCAAGTCGCCAGGTTTGGATGGTTTGCCCTATGAATTGTACTTGAGGATGTCGCACCTTTTTGTCCCGCTCTTGGCTGTCGTGTTCGACCACTGGTTTCGGCAGGGGTCCATCCCCGGTCGGATCACCAGGGGCGTGATCACGCTGTTGAGAAAAGGCAAGAAGGTTGGGAGGGAACTAGATGACTACAGGCCCATAACTCTGCTAAACACAGAGTTAAAGATTTTGGCCAAGATCCTGACGAATCGCTTGCAGCTAGTTGCCGAGTCTCTGTTGGAACCGGATCAGACTTGTTCTGTGAAGGGGAGAACAATTCAGAGCAACCTGCACTTGATTCGCACGATCATAGAGGGTGTAGAAGACGACGATGAGGCCGCGCTGATCAATTTAGATCAGTCCAAGGCATTTGATAGGATTGACCATGGCTACCTGGCTGCTGTCCTGCAGGCCGCCGGATTCAAACCCGACTTCAGCCGCTGGATTAGCCTTCTGTATCGCTCCCCCAAGGCTGTGGTACAGGTGAACGGGAAGCTGTCGGGCGCTTTCGCGCTGTCTAGGTCGGTCCGACAGGGTTGTCCACTGTCTTCTCTCCTTTATGTCCTGTGTTTGGAGCCCCTCCTTCGCAGGCTAAGGGACGAGACGGGCAGTCCGGTCCTGCGTGGAATTGAAGTCCCTGGCGGAGCTCGAGCCAGGGTTTCTGCGTACGCCGATGACGTAACGACCTTTGTGTCCTCCCGCAGGGACATAGAGGCGGTACACCAGGCGCTTGTACGGTACGAGAAGGTGACAGGGGCCAGAATTAACTGCGACAAGTCATCCGGCTTGCGGTTAGGTGCCTGGAAGGGAGTTTCCCTCCCGGGGCCCTTCAGCTGGACGGACGGGCCGGTCAAGCTCCTCGGAGTTTGGTTTGGTCCGGACTTACAGCTGGAGAAAAACTGGTCAGAAGTACTGGCAAAGGTCGGCGCGTCGGTCAAGATTTGGCGTCGACGGGGTCTCTCCGTGAAGGGCTTGGCGGAGGTGTGTAACACATACCTCTTTCCCATGATCCTTTACCGGCTGTCAGTACTTCCCCTTTGTGACGATCATGAGAAGGCGCTCGAGCGTTTGCTATTCTCCTGTCTGTGGAGAGGACGCAAACACATGGTCGACAAAGGAGTCTGTTGCCTCCGTCCGTGTCAAGGGGGGTCTGGGGATGCCACACTTGAGGAGCCACGTGCTCGCTTCAAGGTTGGCATTCCTCAGGCGCGCGTTGGAGGAAGATCGGTTGCTTGCGGGGGTAGTGAGGGACATGTTCCCTTGCCTTACCATCACGCCCCCGACCCTATGGCTGACCGTCAGGCCTTGGGTGCGACCGAAATTCCTGCTCGAATGTCTGGCGGCTTTACAGGCCATTCCACGGTCCAGTGACCTTTCACAGCCTAGGAAAATCTTCTATCGGGGATTAGTGGAGGGTGCCGTGAAGGATAAGCTGTGGAGTAAGCTCGGCATGTCGAGAGTGGAGTACCGCTCTCATTGGTCTTGGGCGCCAGGCGCGGATTGGCTCAGCAACTCTGAGTTTTCTCTGACCTGGCGATTGGCTCGGAATGGTTTGTCGCTCAATGACAAGCGTTTCGCAATGGGCCTGGCGGATTTGCCAGATTGTGAACGTTGCAACCTTGGAATTAAGGAGACGTCTGCGCACGCCTTCTTCCATTGTTCGCGCGTTCGCCCGTTGTGGGCGCGTGTCGGCGAGTTGACTGCTCGTATCGCGCCGCGGGAGCTTGTGCTCATTGATCGCGCATACGCTGTGGACAATGTGTCGCCCCCGTACTCTGGAGTGAAGCGGATGGTGTTTCTGTCGCTACTGGCCACGGCTAGAATGGTGATTTGGATGACGCGTCTGGAGGAAGTCTTGCGGGGAGGCCGTCTTTCGGATCAGGATCTAATCCGATATTTTGAGCACCAGCTCAAAATGAAGATTAGAACTGAACGGAAACGGCTGCACCCGACAGACTTTAGCAAAAGGTGGATATATGCAGCGAGCCTGGTTCGAGTGACCGGGGCTAGTCTTGATTTTCTTTTTTAGATCTGCTGCTCGCATCGGGGTGGATTCCTCTGGAACCCCTCCCGTGGTTAAGGTAAAGTATTCTTTTGTATACCTAGTTAATGTGAGTGATAGTGTTAGTTCCGGCCTGTTCCCGGCTCCCTTGCTTTTGTTATGATCCAGTTCGAGATCCCCATTGTCCAGAGTTATTTTGTCCCGTTTCATTCTCGGCTGGGTCAGCCTTATATACTCTCCAGTCCATTTTATTTTTGTACCCTGCTTCTCCATTCCCCTTAGAAAGAGAGCGCTTGATTTTGTCTCTACAGGCAGAATACAGTGGCCTCTTTAATTATGTGGGTGTGTTTGGGCCTTACTAACATAATGTATAAATATTCATTTGAAATTGTTTTTGTTTTGGGGATTTTTTGTTTCTTCATACCCCCGTCCCATCATATCATTTCATGTACAAATTTTTAAAGTTATTTTTGTATTATATTTGTATATAGTAATAAAATTTTTATGTACATTTGGGGCGTTTTTAGGTCCCCGGTATGTTTTGCGGTATTTTGGTGCTTGATAAGTATGAGTGGTGATGGACAAATTCTTATGGTGAATGAGAATCATTGTAACGTATGTATGGGTCGTGAATCTGATTAGCTAGGTATAGGATAGAGTAGCTGAAGACCACCCCAAGTTTTGTTCCCCCTCCCAGTTTTTGGCCTTGAGCCACAATTTGTATTTATACAAATAAATAAAACGAGCCATTTCCTACCAATCTTGTGTTGTGTGGTAAATGGCAGAGGATCAAAGTGTAGTATCTGTTCCATAGTGATATTTACTAGCTCTTTGTTTCCTGGACAATTGTGTTCCAGCCTAAGTTTATTGCTCAGGCCCGCGCAAAAGTAGCGGTAAAACGCGAAACGCCGGAAGACAAGCGTCCGTGGTTCGGCCTCTTGGGAGGCATGGCCTCGGAAGGGCCTGGGGAAGTAGTTCCTCCCACCACGGCCTCGGTGGGAGGAAAGGAGGGTGACTGGCAGCTACCGCCACGGGAGTCACCCTCCGTAGCGTCCGTAGCAGCAGCAGCATCCCCCAAACCATCGACCTCGGGGTGGACAGGGGGAAAGATCGTCATGAAAAACGAAGAGTTCTACGAGGAAATGAAAGGAAAATATGCGCAGTATATTAAGGGAACTGAGCTAGTCTCAGTTCCGGAACAACTAGCCCAAATTGAGGTGCGTATTATCACGCTCATCACCAAAGATATTAAGACCCACAAATTGGTGGGAGTAACCAGAGAAGTTTTTGAGGAGGCGTTATCAGCTCTGAAACTAAATGCTAGGGCCGTGGCGAGGAAGAGCAATGCCATGTGGGACGTCCTGCTGGCTTCAGCGGACGAAGCCAAAAGACTAATTGGGGTAGTTCTGGAGACAAAAACGCTCCAACTCCACACTGAGTATATGGGGACCAAAAAAATCAAGGTTACCCTGCATGGCGTCCCCATGGACATTGCGGAGGACCACATAGGTGCCTTTTTCGCCCATTATGGAAAGGTGGCCTGTGTTTCCTCGCTGCGGTCCAGAGCAGGTATCTTGACAGGCGACATGACCCTGCAGGTGACTATAACGAAGGAAAACATTCCCAAAATTCCTAACATCCTCACCTGCAGGGGTCGCGTAATATTCATAATTGTTGAAGGAAGAAAACCGTGCTGTTGGGTCTGCGGGGCGGCGGAACATGTAGCAAAAACCTGCCCCTACCAAGAATCCTGCCCCAAAGGCCCAACCAGCCAAGCAGCCACAGCAGGAGCAAGGCAAACCGAAGACGGCAACACCAAAGACGGCATCACCAGCACCGGCTCCAGCTGCCAACAAGGACGGCGAGTGGCAGGTGGTAGGCAGGAAGAAGAATAAGACACCATCCCCGGCGAAGGTGCTGCCACCTGCCAAAACGCCGGCTAAGATGAAGGAGACCCCGGTGAAGGAGACACCGGTGAAGAGGTCGCCAGCCCAACCGGAAAGGGGTTCCCGTAAGGAAAAGAGCCCCGCACCCAATATGGAGATGGAGGTGGATAGGGCAGCGTCTCTCAAACGTGGGAGAGACGAGGAAGCGGAGGAAGAGCACGACAGCCCAAAGTCCCGGCGGAGAAGCAGGAGCAGAGAGAGAAGAGTACACAAAGTGAAATGCTCGTCACTACCGGTGTCCCCCGTGAGAAAGACTTATGCGGACAAGGCAAGAAGCCTTCCCGCTTCCCCGCTTAAGGCTTCCCAGTCCCCAGTTTTTAAACTGACCCCCTTGGCAAAAGCTAGTGCCATAACTCCTACTCCCTCCCCTTCTCCTACTCCCACTCCCTCTCGGGCTAAGAAAAAAAATGCCCTCCCGCGTGGGGATGCCCTGATGAAGGTTCCAGAAAATATTTCGGAGGAGTGGTCTTCCCAGCGACGAAGGCTACTGAAGCCTCTTTTAAAATTGACCTCTGTGAAGGGTCTCTCTACGGAAGACCCGAGGAACTTTGCCCAGGCCCCAGGTATCATCACCCTGGTTAGGAATACCGGGGGGAACCTGCGGGTCTGGGACCATATCGCAGAGGTCCAGAAGCATTATACCAATTTAAATATGGTCAAAGAACATTCACCAGAGCTAAGAAAAATGGCTAAAAATTGTTCGGGGAGGTTCCCCGTATTACTCCACCCCTGCTTATATAGGGTGGTAAAATTAATTTATCCAACGGACGTCGGCGGTATTGTCCTGGACGGACGAATTACGTCCGACATTGGTACAGGGTCCCTAGGACAGTCCGTCGGGGTCCCGTCTACCCGAGATTTCTACCTGGTATGCGAGTAGAGCCGTCCGTTGCATGTTTTTCTCTGTTTTTTTCGTTTCAGATCTAAAGAATGTCTATTAAGATAGCCAGTATAAATGCGAAGGGCCTGAGGGATCGGGGTAAGGCGGCTCGCCTGCTTCGTGACCTCTTGTCCTTCGGCGTGGATGTGGCCGCGATCCAAGAGACTCACTTTGTTTGCGAAGTCGACTCGTGTGTGCTGTCTAACGACTTTGTCGTCTATTCAGCATATGGGAGCCGGCTGGCCAGAGGTGTTTCTTTGCTGGTCAAGCGTACCCTGGACGCGAGGGTGGACCTTGTCCATGTCGGTGCCGAGGGCCGGCTGATCGTGGCCGATATTGCAGTGAAAAGCAAGTCGTTCCGGCTGATTGTGGTTTATGCGCCCAATGTTCAAGGTGAGCGTGTCTCTTTCTTTCGGCTGTTGGAGCCCTTCATGGTGCATTCAACACGGCTAATCTTAGTTGGGGACTGGAATGCCGTCCTAACCCCCAAATGGGATAGAGGAAGGGGCGCTAGCGGGTGGAGTGGTGATCGTAGCCTGGTTGATCTGATCGGCGAATTTGGTCTCGTCGATAGATACCGGGTCGATCATCCGGAAGGGAGCATGTGGACGTGGACGCGTAGTTGGCCTTCTACCCGGGTATCTGCGTACCTGGATAGGATGTTAGTGAGAGAAGCCGACATAGACTTCTTAGAATGTCCAACGTTCCACTGGTTAGGCTACTCGGACCACAAACTCGTTTGTGCCCGTGTGGCGTTAGAATTTAGGCCTAGGTTGGCTGGTTATTGGAAGTTCAATCAGTCCTTACTGGACAGGCGGGACTTTCGTGACCAGCTGACAAGACTAGTGCAGAGGGCGTTAATTGGGCGAGTCATTGGGAGTAAGTGGTGGGTTAACCTTAAGGACTCCATTAGGTCTTTCGCCACCAAATATAGCCAGCGGCTCAACCTAGATAAGGCTGCGGAGGCAAAGACACTTAGTGCTAATTTCGCCCGGGCGGAGGCTGGTGGGGATCCCCTAGAAATAGCCTTAGCCAGGAGGCCCTGGAGCGCTCGACTAGCGGGCGCTACATGGGTCAGGTAATTAGGGCTAAGTTAAGCAAGATGTCTTCCGAAGCTGTGAACATGGGCGCGGAACTGCGCAAGGAAGAAATTCGCCATGCCGGCGACCGGTACATTCGAGAGGTACGCGACCCGGAGGGACATCTCCTTAGGTCCACCGACGACATGTGCGAGGCGTTCCGGCAGCATTTCGAGCACCGATTTACCAAGGAGCCTGGTCTCCGTGACGAGGAGTTTCGCAGCTATTTGGCTGACTTTCCCCGGCTTTTGCCGGCTGAAGCGGCTAGCTGCGAAGGGAGATTACGGAGGACGAAATCTACGTGGCTTTGAAGAAGGTCGGCAGTGGCAAGTCGCCAGGTTTGGATGGTTTGCCCTATGAATTGTACTTGAGGATGTCGCACCTTTTTGTCCCGCTCTTGGCTGTCGTGTTCAACCACTGGTTTCGGCAGGGGTCCATCCCCGGTCGGATCACCAGGGGCGTGATCACGCTGTTGAGAAAAGGCAAGAAGGTTGGAGGAGGAACTAGATGATTACAGGCCCATAACTCTGCTAAACACAGAGTTAAAGATTTTGGCCAAGATCCTGACGAATCGCTTGCAGCTAGTTGCCGAGTCTCTGTTGGAACCGGATCAGACTTGTTCTGTGAAGGGGAGAACAATTCAGAGCAACCTGCACTTGATTCGCACGATCATAGAGGGTGTAGAAGACGACGATGAGGCCGCGCTGATCAATTTAGATCAGTCCAAGGCATTTGATAGGATTGACCATTGCTACCTGGCTGCTGTCCTGCAGGCCGCCGGATTCAAACCCGACTTCAGCCGCTGGATTAGCCTTCTGTATCGCTCCCCCAAGGCTGTGGTACAGGTGAACGGGAAGCTGTCGGGCGCTTTCGCGCTGTCTAGGTCGGTCCGACAGGGTTGTCCACTGTCTTCTCTCCTTTATGTCCTGTGTTTGGAGCCCCTCCTTCGCAGGCTAAGGGACGAGACGGGCAGTCCGGTCCTGCGTGGAATTGAAGTCCCTGGCGGAGCTCGAGCCAGGGTTTCTGCGTACGCCGATGACGTAACGACCTTTGTGTCCTCCCGCAGGGACATAGAGGCGGTACACCAGGCGCTTGTACGGTACGAGAAGGTGACAGGGGCCAGAATTAACTGCGACAAGTCATCCGGCTTGCGGTTAGGTGCCTGGAAGGGAGTTTCCCTCCCGGGGCCCTTCAGCTGGACGGACGGGCCGGTCAAGCTCCTCGGAGTTTGGTTCGGTCCGGACTTACAGCTGGAGAAAACTGGTCAGAAGTACTGGCAAAGGTCGGCGCGTCGGTCAAGATTTGGCGTCGACGGGGTCTCTCCGTGAAGGGCTTGGCGGAGGTGTGTAACACATACCTCTTTCCCATGATCCTTTACCGGCTGTCAGTACTTCCCCTTTGTGACGATCATGAGAAGGCGCTCGAGCGTTTGCTATTCTCCTGTCTGTGGAGAGGACGCAAACACATGGTCGACAAAGGAGTCTGTTGCCTCCGTCCGTGTCAAGGGGGTCTGGGGATGCCACACTTGAGGAGCCACGTGCTCGCTTCAAGGTTGGCATTCCTCAGGCGCGCGTTGGAGGAAGATCGGTTGCTTGCGGGGGTAGTGAGGGACATGTTCCCTTGCCTTACCATCACGCCCCCGACCCTATGGCTGACCGTCAGGCCTTGGGTGCGACCGAAATTCCTGCTCGAATGTCTGGCGGCTTTACAGGCCATTCCACGGTCCAGTGACCTTTCACAGCCGAGGAAAATCTTCTATCGGGGATTAGTGGAGGGTGCCGTGAAGGATAAGCTGTGGAGTAAGCTCGGCATGTCGAGAGTGGAGTACCGCTCTCATTGGTCTTGGGCGCCAGGTGCGGATTGGCTCAGCAACTCTGAGTTTTCTCTGACCTGGCGATTGGCTCGGAATGGTTTGTCGCTCAATGACAAGCGTTTCGCAATGGGCCTGGCGGATTTGCCAGATTGTGAACGTTGCGACCTTGGAATTAAGGAGACGTCTGCGCACGCCTTCTTCCATTGTTCGCGCGTTCGCCCGTTGTGGGCGCGTGTCGGCGAGTTGACTGCTCGTATCGCGCCGCGGGAGCTTGTGCTCATTGATCGCGCATACGCTGTGGACAATGTGTCGCCCCCGTACTCTGGAGTGAAGCGGATGGTGTTTCTGTCGCTACTGGCCACGGCTAGAATGGTGATTTGGATGACGCGTCTGGAGGAAGTCTTGCGGGGAGGTCGTCTTTCGGATCAGGATCTAATCCGATATTTTGAGCACCAGCTCAAAATGAAGATTAGAACTGAACGGAAACGGCTGCACCCGACAGACTTTAGCAAAAGGTGGATATATGCAGCGAGCCTGGTTCGTGTGACCGGGGCTAGTCTTGATTTTCTTTTTTAGATCTGCTGCTCGCATCGGGGTGGATTCCTCTGGAACCCCTCCCGTGGTTAAGGTAAAGTATTCTTTTGTATACCTAGTTAATGTGAGTGATAGTGTTAGTCCCGGCCTGTTCCCGGCTCCCTTGCTTTTGTTATGATCCAGTTCGAGATCCCCATTGTCCAGAGTTATTTTGTCCCGTTTCATTCTCGGCTGGGTCAGCCTTATATATTCTCCAGTCCAATTTATTTTATACCCTACTTCGCCATTCCCCTTTAGAAAGAGAGCGGCTTGATTTTGTCTCGTCAGGCAGAATACAGTGGCCTCTTTAATTATGTGGGTGTGTTTGGGTCTTACTAACATTATGTATAAATATTCATTTGAAATTGTTTTTGTTTTGGGGATTTTTTGTTTCTTCATACCCCCTTCCCATCATATCATTTCATGTACAAATTTTTAAAGTTATTTTTGTATTATATTTGTATATATTAATAAAATTTTTTATGTACATTTGGGGCGTTTTTAGGTCCCCGGTATGTTTTTGCGGTATTTTGGTGCTTGATAAGTATGAGTGGTGATGGATAAATTCTTATGGTGAATGAGAATCATTGTAACGTATGTATGGGTCGTGAATCTGATTAGCTAGGTATAGGATAGAGTAGCTGAAGACCACCCCAAGTTTTGTTCCCCCTCCCATTTTTCTGGCCTTGAGCCATAATTTTGTAGCTCTACAAAATAAATAAAACGAGCCATTTCTTACCAATCTTGTGTTGTGTGGTAAATGGCAGAGGATCAAAGTGTAGTATCTGTTCCATAGTGATATTTACTAGCTCTTTGTTTCCTGGACAATTGTGTTCCAGCCTAAGTTTATTGCTCAGGCCCGCGCAAAAGTAGCGGTAAAACGCGAAACGCCGGAAGACAAGCGTCCGTGGTTCGGCCTCTTGGGAGGCATGGCCTCGGAAGGGCCTGGGGAAGTAGTTCCTCCCACCACGGCCTCGGTGGGAGGAAAGGAGGGTGACTGGCAACTACCGCCACGGGAGTCACCCTCCGTAGCGTCCGTAGCAGCAGCAGCATCCCCCAAACCATCGACCTCGGGGTGGACAGGGGGAAAGATCGTTATGAAGAATGAAGATTTTTATGACGAGATGAAAGCGAAATATGCGCAGTATATTAAGGGAACTGAGCTGGTCTCAGTTCCGGAACAACTAGCGCAAATAGAAGTGCGGATCATCACGCTGATAACGAAGGATATTAAGACGCACAAATTGGTGGGAGTAACCAGAGAAGTTTTTGAGGAGGCGTTATCAGCTCTGAAACTAAATGCTAGGGCCGTGGCGAGGAAGAGCAATGCCATGTGGGACGTCCTGCTGGCATCAGCGGAGGAAGCCAAAAGACTAATTGGGGTAGTTCTGGAGACAAAAACGCTCCAACTCCACACTGAGTATATGGGAACCAAAAAAATCAAGGTTACCCTGCATGGCGTCCCCATGGACATTGCAGAGGACCACATAGGTGCCTTTTTCGCCAATTATGGAAAGGTGGCCTGTGTTTCCTCGCTGCGGTCCAAAGCCGGTATCTTAACAGGCGACATGACCCTGCAGGTGACTATATCGAAGGAAAACATTCCCAAGATTCCTAACATCCTCACCTGCAGGGGTCGCGTAATATTTATCATTGTTGAGGGAAGAAAACCGTGTTGTTGGGTCTGCGGGGCAGCGGAACATGTTGCCAAGACCTGCCCCACCAAAAATCCTGCCCCAAAGGCCCAACCAGCAAAGCAGCAGTCGGAGGAGCAAGGAAAAGTAAAGTCAGCAACACCAGCACCGGCTCCAACAGTTAACAAGGACGGCGAGTGGCAGGTGGTGGGCAAGAAGAAAACAAAAACACCATCCCCGGCGAAGGTGCCGCCACCTGCCAAGACGCCGGCAAAGCTGAAGGTGACCCCGGTGAAGGAGACCCCGGTGAAGAGGTCGCCAGCCCAACCGGAAAGGGGTTCCCAAAAGGAAAAGAGCCCCGCACCCAATATGGAGATGGAGGTGGATAGGGCAGCGTCTCTCAAACGTGGGAGAGACGAGGAAGCGGAGGAAGAGCACGACAGCCCAAAGTCTCGGCGGAGAAGCAGGAGCAGAGAGAGAAAAGTGCACAAAGAGAAATGCTCGTCTCTACCGGTGTCCCCCGTAAGAAGGACTTATGCGGACAAGGCAAGAAGCCTTCCCGCTTCCCCGCGTAAAGCTTCCCAGTCCCCAGTTTTTAAACTGACCCCCCTGGCTAAATCTAGCACATCAACTCCCACTCCCTCCCCTTCTCCTACTCCCACTCCCTCTAGGGCTAAGAAAAAAATGCCCTCCCGCGTGGGGACGCCCTGATGAAAGTACAGGACAATATTTCGGAGGAGTGGTCTTCGCAGCGACGAAGGCTACTGAAGCCTCTTCTAAAACTGACCTCTGTGAAGGGTCTTTCAACAGAAGACCCGAGGAACTTTGCCCAGGCCCCAGGTGTCATCACCCTGGTAAGAAATACCGGGGGGAACCTGCGGGTCTGGGACCATATCGCAGAGGTCCAGAAGCAGTATCCAAAACTGAATATGGTCAAAGAACAGTCACCAGAACTTGCAAAGATGGCAAAAAATTGTTCGGGGAGGTTCCCCGTTTTAATCCACCCCTGTCTGTATAGGGTTCTAAAGCTAACATACCCCACGGACGTCGGCGGAATTGTCTTAGACGGACGGATTACGTCCGACATTGGTACAGGGTCCCTAGGACAGTCCGTCGGGGTCCCGTCTACCCGAGATTTCTACCCGGTATGCGAGTAGAGCCGTCCGTTGCATGTTTTTCTCTGTTTTTTTCGTTTCAGATCTAAAGAATGTCTATTAAGATAGCCAGTATAAATGCGAAGGGCCTGAGGGATCGGGGTAAGGCGGCTCGCCTGCTTCGTGACCTCTTGTCCTTCGGCGTGGATGTGGCCGCGATCCAAGAGACTCACTTTGTTTGCGAAGTCGACTCGTGTGTGCTGTCTAACGACTTTGTCGTCTATTCAGCATATGGGAGCCGGCTGGCCAGAGGTGTTTCTTTGCTGGTCAAGCGTACCCTGGACGCGAGGGTGGACCTTGTCCATGTCGGTGCCGAGGGCCGGCTGATCGTGGCCGATATTGCAGTGAAAAGCAAGTCGTTCCGGCTGATTGTGGTTTATGCGCCCAATGTTCAAGGTGAGCGTGTCTCTTTCTTTCGGCTGTTGGAGCCCTTCATGGTGCATTCAACACGGCTAATCTTAGTTGGGGACTGGAATGCCGTCCTAACCCCCAAATGGGATAGAGGAAGGGGCGCTAGCGGGTGGAGTGGTGATCGTAGCCTGGTTGATCTGATCGGCGAATTTGGTCTCGTCGATAGATACCGGGTCGATCATCCGGAAGGGAGCATGTGGACGTGGACGCGTAGTTGGCCTTCTACCCGGGTATCTGCATACCTGGATAGGATGTTAGTGAGAGAAGCCGATATAGACTTCCTAGAATGTCCAACGTTCCACTGGTTAGGCTACTCGGACCACAAACTCGTTTGTGCCCGGGTGGCGCTAGAATTTAGGCCTAGGTTGGCTGGTTATTGGAAGTTCAATCAGTCCTTACTGGACAGGCGGGACTTTCGTGACCAGCTGACAAAACTAGTGCAGCGGGCGTTAATTGGGCGAGTCATTGGGAGTAAGTGGTGGGTTAACCTTAAGGACTCCATTAGGTCTTTCGCCACCAAATATAGCCAGCGGCTCAACCTAGATAAGGCTGCGGAGGCAAAGACACTTAGTGCTAATTTCGCCCGGGCGGAGGCTGGTGGGGATCCCCTAGAAATAGCCTTAGCCAGGGAGGCCCTGGAGCGCTCGACTAGCGGGCGCTACATGGGTCAGGTAATTAGGGCTAAGTTAAGCAAGATGTCTTCCGAAGCTGTGAACATGGGCGCGGAACTGCGCAAGGAAGAAATTCGCCATGCCGGCGACCGGTACATTCGAGAGGTACGCGACCCGGAGGGACATCTCCTTAGGTCCACCGACGACATGTGCGAGGCGTTCCGGCAGCATTTCGAGCACCGATTTACCAAGGAGCCTGGTCTCCGTGACGAGGAGTTTCGCAGCTATTTGGCTGACTTTCCCCGGCTTTTGCCGGCTGAAGCGGCTAGCTTGCGAAGGGGAGATTACGGAGGACGAAATCTACGTGGCTTTGAAGAAGGTCGGCAGTGGCAAGTCGCCAGGTTTGGATGGTTTGCCCTATGAATTGTACTTGAGGATGTCGCACCTTTTTGTCCCGCTCTTGGCTGTCGTGTTCAACCACTGGTTTCGGCAGGGGTCCATCCCCGGTCGGATCACCAGGGGCGTGATCACGCTGTTGAGAAAAGGCAAGAAGGTTGGGAGGGAACTAGATGACTACAGGCCCATAACTCTGCTAAACACAGAGTTAAAGATTTTGGCCAAGATCCTGACGAATCGCTTGCAGCTAGTTGCCGAGTCTCTGTTGGAACCGGATCAGACTTGTTCTGTGAAGGGGAGAACAATTCAGAGCAACCTGCACTTGATTCGCACGATCATAGAGGGTGTAGAAGACGACGATGAGGCCGCGCTGATCAATTTAGATCAGTCCAAGGCATTTGATAGGATTGACCATGGCTACCTGGCTGCTGTCCTGCAGGCCGCCGGATTCAAACCCGACTTCAGCCGCTGGATTAGCCTTCTGTATCGCTCCCCCAAGGCTGTGGTACAGGTGAACGGGAAGCTGTCGGGCGCTTTCGCGCTGTCTAGGTCGGTCCGACAGGGTTGTCCACTGTCTTCTCTCCTTTATGTCCTGTGTTTGGAGCCCCTCCTTCGCAGGCTAAGGGACGAGACGGGCAGTCCGGTCCTGCGTGGAATTGAAGTCCCTGGCGGAGCTCGAGCCAGGGTTTCTGCGTACGCCGATGACGTAACGACCTTTGTGTCCTCCCGCAGGGACATAGAGGCGGTACACCAGGCGCTTGTACGGTACGAGAAGGTGACAGGGGCCAGAATTAACTGCGACAAGTCATCCGGCTTGCGGTTAGGTGCCTGGAAGGGAGTTTCCCTCCCGGGGCCCTTCAGCTGGACGGACGGGCCGGTCAAGCTCCTCGGAGTTTGGTTCGGTCCGGACTTACAGCTGGAGAAAAACTGGTCAGAAGTACTGGCAAAGGTCGGCGCGTCGGTCAAGATTTGGCGTCGACGGGGTCTCTCCGTGAAGGGCTTGGCGGAGGTGTGTAACACATACCTCTTTCCCATGATCCTTTACCGGCTGTCAGTACTTCCCCTTTGTGACGATCATGAGAAGGCGCTCGAGCGTTTGCTATTCTCCTGTCTGTGGAGAGGACGCAAACACATGGTCGGCAAAGGAGTCTGTTGCCTCCGTCCGTGTCAAGGGGGTCTGGGGATGCCACACTTGAGGAGCCACGTGCTCGCTTCAAGGTTGGCATTCCTCAGGCGCGCGTTGGAGGAAGATCGGTTGCTTGCGGGGGTAGTGAGGGACATGTTCCCTTGCCTTACCATCACGCCCCCGACCCTATGGCTGACCGTCAGGCCTTGGGTGCGACCGAAATTCCTGCTCGAATGTCTGGCGGCTTTACAGGCCATTCCACGGTCCAGTGACCTTTCACAGCCTAGGAAAATCTTCTATCGGGGATTAGTGGAGGGTGCCGTGAAGGATAAGCTGTGGAGTAAGCTCGGCATGTCGAGAGTGGAGTACCGCTCTCATTGGTCTTGGGCGCCAGGCGCGGATTGGCTCAGCAACTCTGAGTTTTCTCTGACCTGGCGATTGGCTCGGAATGGTTTGTCGCTCAATGACAAGCGTTTCGCAATGGGCCTGGCGGATTTGCCAGATTGTGAACGTTGCAACCTTGGAATTAAGGAGACGTCTGCGCACGCCTTCTTCCATTGTTCGCGCGTTCGCCCGTTGTGGGCGCGTGTCGGCGAGTTGACTGCTCGTATCGCGCCGCGGGAGCTTGTGCTCATTGATCGCGCATACGCTGTGGACAATGTGTCGCCCCCGTACTCTGGAGTGAAGCGGATGGTGTTTCTGTCGCTACTGGCCACGGCTAGAATGGTGATTTGGATGACGCGTCTGGAGGAAGTCTTGCGGGGAGGTCGTCTTTCGGATCAGGATCTAATCCGATATTTTGAGCACCAGCTCAAAATGAAGATTAGAACTGAACGGAAACGGCTGCACCCGACAGACTTTAGCAAAAGGTGGATATATGCAGCGAGCCTGGTTCGAGTGACCGGGGCTAGTCTTGATTTTCTTTTTTAGATCTGCTGCTCGCATCGGGGTGGATTCCTCTGGAACCCCTCCCGTGGTTAAGGTAAAGTATTCTTTTGTATACCTAGTTAATGTGAGTGATAGTGTTAGTCCCGGCCTGTTCCCGGCTCCCTTGCTTTTGTTATGATCCAGTTCGAGATCCCCATTGTCCAGAGTTATTTTGTCCCGTTTCATTCTCGGCTGGGTCAGCCTTATATACTCTCCAGTCCATTTTATTTTTGTACCCTGCTTCTCCATTCCCCTTAGAAAGAGAGCGGCTTGATTTTGTCTCTACAGGCAGAATACAGTGGCCTCTTTAATTATGTGGGTGTGTTTGGGCCTTACTAACATAATGTATAAATATTCATTTGAAATTGTTTTTGTTTTGGGGTTTTTTTTGTTTCTTCATACCCCCGTCCCATCATATCATTTCATGTACAAATTTTTAAAGTTATTTTTGTATTATATTTGTATATAGTAATAAAATTTTTATGTACAGTTGGGGCGTTTTTAGGTCCCCGGTATGTTTTGCGGTATTTTGGTGCTTGATAAGTATGAGTGGTGATGGACAAATTCTTATGGTGAATGAGAAGCATTGTAACGTATGTATGGGTCGTGAATCTGATTAGCTAGGTATAGGATAGAGTAGCTGAAGACCACCCCAAGTTTTGTTCCCCCTCCCAGTTTTTGGCCTTGAGCCACAATTTGTATTTATACAAATAAATAAAACGAGCCATTTCTTACCAATCTTGTGTTGTGTGGTAAATGGCAGAGGATCAAAGTGTAGTATCTGTTCCATAGTGATATTTACTAGCTCTTTGTTTCCTGGACAATTGTGTTCCAGCCTAAGTTTATTGCTCAGGCCCGCGCAAAAGTAGCGGTAAAACGCGAAACGCCGGAAGACAAGCGTCCGTGGTTCGGCCTCTTGGGAGGCATGGCCTCGGAAGGGCCTGGGGAAGTAGTTCCTCCCACCACGGCCTCGGTGGGAGGAAAGGAGGGTGACTGGCAGCTACCGCCACGGGAGTCACCCTCCGTAGCGTCCGTAGCAGCAGCAGCATCCCCCAAACCATCGACCTCGGGGTGGACAGGGGGAAAGATCGTCATGAAAAACGAAGAGTTCTACGAGGAAATGAAAGCTAAATACGCACAGTATATAAAGGGAACTGAGCTAGTCTCAGTTCCGGAACAACTAGCCCAAATAGAGGTGCGTATTATCACGCTCATCACCAAAGATATTAAGACCCACAAATTGGTGGGAGTAACCAGAGACGCATTTGAGGAGGCGATATCAGCTCTGAAACTAAATGCTAGGGCCGTGGCGAGGAAGAGCAATGCCATGTGGGACGTCCTGCTGGCATCAGCGGAGGAAGCCAAAAGACTAATTGGGGTAGTTCTGGAGACAAAAACGCTCCAACTCCACACTGAGTATATGGGAACCAAAAAAATCAAGGTTACCCTGCATGGCGTCCCCATGGACATTGCAGAGGACCACATAGGTGCCTTTTTCGCCAATTATGGAAAGGTGACCTGTGTTTCCTCGCTGCGGTCAAGGCCGGAATCTTAACAGGCGACATGACCCTGCAGTTGACCATATCGAAGGAAAATATCGGAAAAATTCCGAACATCCTCACCTGCAGGGGTCGCGTAATATTCATAATTGTTGAAGGAAGAAAACCGTGCTGTTGGGTCTGCGGGGCGGCGGAACATGTAGCAAAAACCTGCCCCACCAAGAATCCTGCCCCAAAGGCCCAACCAGCCAAGCAGCCACAGCAGGAGCAAGGCAAACCGAAGACGGCAACACCAAAGACGGCATCACCAGCACCGGCTCCAGCTGCCAACAAGGACGGCGAGTGGCAGGTGGTAGGCAGGAAGAAGAATAAGACACCATCCCCGGCGAAGGTGCCGCCACCTGCCAAAACGCCGGTTAAGATGAAGGAGACCCCGGTGAAGGATACCCCGGTGAAGAGGTCTCCAGTCCAACCGGAAAGGGGTTCCCAAAAGGAAAAGAGCTCCTCGCCTAGTATAGAGATGGAGGTGGAAAGGGCAGCGTCTCTCAAACGTGGGAGAGACGAGGAAGCGGAGGAAGAACGCGACAGCCCGAAGTCGAGGCGGAGAAGCAGGAGCAGAGAGAGAAGAGTACACAAAGTGAAATGCTCGTCACTACCGGTGTCCCCCGTGAGAAAGACTTATGCGGACAAGGCAAGAAGCCTTCCCGCTTCCCCGCTTAAGGCTTCCCAGTCCCCAGTTTTTAAACTGACCCCCTTGGCAAAAGCTAGTGCCATAACTCCTACTCCCTCCCCTTCTCCTACTCCCACTCCCTCTCGGGCTAAGAAAAAAATGCCCTCCCGCGTGGGGATGCCCTGATGAAGGTTCCAGAAAATATTTCGGAGGAGTGGTCTTCCCAGCGACGAAGGCTACTGAAGCCTCTTTTAAAATTGACCTCTGTGAAGGGTCTCTCTACGGAAGACCCGAGGAACTTTGCCCAGGCCCCAGGTGTCATCACCCTGGTTAGGAATACCGGGGGGAACCTGCGGGTCTGGGACCATATCGCAGAGGTCCAGAAGCATTATACCAATTTAAATATGGTCAAAGAACATTCACCAGAGCTAAGAAAAATGGCTAAAAATTGTTCGGGGAGGTTCCCCGTATTACTCCACCCCTGCTTATATAGGGTGGTAAAATTAATTTATCCAACGGACGTCGGCGGGATTGTCCTAGACGGACGGATTACGTCCGATATAGGTACAGGGTCCCTAGGACAGGCCGTCGGGGTCCCATCCACCAGAGATTTTTTCCCCGTATGTGATTAGAGCCGTTGTTGCATGTTTTTTCTGTTTCTCTTTTTCAGGCCTAAGAAATGTCTATCAAGATAGCCAGTTTGAATGCGTATGGCCTGAGGGATCGGGGCAAGGCGGCTCGCCTGCTTCGTGACCTCTTGTCGTACGGCGTGGATGTGGCCGCGATCCAAGAGACTCACTTTGTTTGCGAAGTCGACTCGTGTGTGCTGGATGACGACTTTGTCGTTTATTCAGCATATGGGAGCCGGCGGGCCAGAGGTGTTTCTTTGCTGGTTAAGCGTACCCTGGACGCGAGGGTTGACCTTGTCCATGTCGGTGCCGAGGGCCGGCTGATCGTGGCCGATATTGCAGTGAAAAGCAAGTCGTTCCGGCTGATTGCGGTTTATGCGCCCAATGTTCAAGGTGAGCGTGTCTCTTTCTTTCGGCTGTTGGAGCCCTTCATGGTGCATTCAACACGGCTAATCTTAGTTGGGGACTGGAATGCCATCCTAACCCCCCAAATGGGATAGAGGGAGGGGCGCTAGCGGGTGGAGTGGTGATCGTAGCCTGGTCAAGCTTGTCGGCGATTTTGGTCTCGTCGATAGATACCGGGTCGATCATCCGGAAGGGAGCATGTGGACGTGGACGCGTAGTTGGCCCTCTACCCGGGTATCAGCGTACCTGGATAGGGTGTTAGTGAGGGAAGCCGACATAGACTTCTTAGAATGTCCAACGTTCCACTGGTTAGGCTACACGGACCACAAACTCGTTTGTGCCCGTGTGGTGTTAGATTTTAGGCCTAGGTTGGCTGGTTATTGGAAGTTCAACCAGTCCTTACTGGACAGGCGGGACTTTTCGTGACCAGCTGACAAAACTAGTTCAGCGGGCGTTAATTGGGCGAGTCATTGGGAGTAAGTGGTGGGTTAGTCTTAAGGACTCCATTAGGTCTTTCGCCACCAAATATAGCCAGCGGCTCAACCTAGATAAGGCTGCGGAGGCAAAGACACTTAGAGCTAATTTCGCCCGGGCGGAGGCTGGTGGGGATTCCCTAGAAATAGCCTTAGCCAGGGAGGCCCTGGAGCGTTCGACTAGCGGGCGCTACATGGGCCAGGTAATTAGGGCTAAGTTAAGCAAGATGTCTTCCGAAGCTGTGAAAATGGGCGCGGAACTGCGCAAGGAAGAAATTCGCCGAGCCGGCGACCGGTACATTCGAGAGGTACGCGACCCGGAGGGACATCTCCTTAGGTCGACCGACGACATGTGCGAGGCGTTCCGGCAGCATTTCGAGCACCGATTTACCAAGGAGCCTGGTCTCCGTGACGAGGAGTTTCGCAGCTATTTGGCTGACTTTCCCCGGCTTTCGCCGGCTGAAGCGGCTAGTGCGAAGGGGAGATTACGGAGGACGAAATCTACGTGGCTTTGAAGAAGGTCGGCAGTGGCAAGTCGCCAGGTTTGGATGGTTTGCCCTATGAATTGTACTTGAGGATGTCGCACCTTTTTGTCCCGCTCTTGGCTGTCGTGTTCAACCACTGGTTTCGGCAGGGGTCCATCCCCGGTCGGATCACCAGGGGCGTGATCACGCTGTTGAGAAAAGGCAAGAAGGTTGGGAGGGAACTAGATGACTACAGGCCCATAACTCTGCTAAACACAGAGTTAAAGATTTTGGCCAAGATCCTGACGAATCGCTTGCAGCTAGTTGCCGAGTCTCTGTTGGAACCGGATCAGACTTGTTCTGTGAAGGGGAGAACAATTCAGAGCAACCTGCACTTGATTCGCACGATCATAGAGGGTGTAGAAGACGACGATGAGGCCGCGCTGATCAATTTAGATCAGTCCAAGGCATTTGATAGGATTGACCATGGCTACCTGGCTGCTGTCCTGCAGGCCGCCGGATTCAAACCCGACTTCAGCCGCTGGATTAGCCTTCTGTATCGCTCCCCCAAGGCTGTGGTACAGGTGAACGGGAAGCTGTCGGGCGCTTTCGCGCTGTCTAGGTCGGTCCGACAGGGTTGTCCACTGTCTTCTCTCCTTTATGTCTTGGCGTTGGAGCCCTCCTTCGCCGGCTGAGGGACGAGACGGGCAGTCCGGTCCTGCGTGGAATTGAAGTCCCTGGCGGAGCTCGAGCCAGGGTTTCTGCGTACGCCGATGACGTAACGACCTTTGTGTCCTCCCGCAGGGACATAGAGGCGGTACACCAGGCGCTTGTACGGTACGAGAAGGTGACAGGGGCCAGAATTAACTGCGACAAGTCATCCGGCTTGCGGTTAGGTGCCTGGAAGGGAGTTTCCCTCCCGGGGCCCTTCAGCTGGACGGACGGGCCGGTCAAGCTCCTCGGAGTTTGGTTCGGTCCGGACTTACAGCTGGAGAAAAACTGGTCAGAAGTACTGGCAAAGGTCGGCGCGTCGGTCAAGATTTGGCGTCGACGGGGTCTCTCCGTAAAGGGCTTGGCGGAGGTGTGTAACACATACCTCTTTCCCATGATCCTTTACCGGCTGTCAGTACTTCCCTTTGTGACGATCATGAGAAGGCGCTCGAGCGTTTGCTATTCTCCTGTCTGTGGAGAGGACGCAAACACATGGTCGACAAAGGAGTCTGTTGCCTCCGTCCGTGTCAAGGGGGTCTGGGGATGCCACACTTGAGGAGCCACGTGCTCGCTTCAAGGTTGGCATTCCTCAGGCGCGCGTTGGAGGAAGATCGGTTGCTTGCGGGGGTAGTGAGGGACATGTTCCCTTGCCTTACCATCACGCCCCCGACCCTATGGCTGACCGTCAGGCCTTGGGTGCGACCGAAATTCCTGCTCGAATGTCTGGCGGCTTTACAGGCCATTCCACGGTCCAGTGACCTTTCACAGCCTAGGAAAATCTTCTATCGGGGATTAGTGGAGGGTGCCGTGAAGGATAAGCTGTGGAGTAAGCTCGGCATGTCGAGAGTGGAGTACCGCTCTCATTGGTCTTGGGCGCCAGGTGCGGATTGGCTCAGCAACTCTGAGTTTTCTCTGACCTGGCGATTGGCTCGGAATGGTTTGTCTCTCAATGACAAGCGTTTCGCAATGGGCCTGGCGGATTTGCCAGATTGTGAACGTTGCAACCTTGGAATTAAGGAGACGTCTGCGCACGCCTTCTTCCATTGTTCGCGCGTTCGCCCGTTGTGGGCGCGTGTCGGCGAGTTGACTGCTCGTATCGCGCCGCGGGAGCTCGTGCTCATTGATCGCGCATACGCTGTGGACAATGTGTTGCCCCCGTACTCTGGAGTGAAGCGGATGGTGTTTCTGACGCTGCTGGCTTCGGCTAGAATGGTGATATGGACGACGCGACTGGAGGAAGTCTTGCGGGGTGGTCGTCTTTCGGATCAGGATCTAATCCGATATTTTGAGCACCAGCTCAAAATGAAGATTAGAACTGAACGGAAACGGCTGCACCCGACAGACTTTTGCGAAAGGTGGATACATGCAGCGAGCCTGGTTCGTGTGACCGGGGCTAGCCTTGATTTTCTTTTTTAGATCTGCTAATCACATCGGGGGGGATTCCTTTGGAACCCTTCCCGTGGTTAAGGTAGATATTCTTTTGTGTACCTAGTTAATGTGAGTGTATGGGTTGTCCTAGCCTGTTCCCGGCTCCAATACTTTTGTTATGATCCAGTTCGAGATCCCCTTTGTCCATCGTTATTTTGTCCCGTTTTACTCTCGGCTGGGTCAGCCTTATATATTCCCCAGTCCAATTTATTTTAACCTGCTTCTCCTTTCCCCTGTAGAAAGAGAGCTACTTGATTTTGCCTTTAAGGCAGAATACAGTGGCCTCTTTAATTATGAGGGTGTGTTTGGGTCTTACTAACACTCTGTATATGATGTTCATTTGAAATTGTTTTTATGTTGGGGATTTTCTGTTTCTTCATACCCCTTCCCATCATGTCATTTCATGTATAAATTTTTAAATCTATTTTTGTATTATATTTGTAAATAAGTCTTAAATTTTTATGTACATTTTGGGGCGTTTTTTAGGTCCCTGGTATGGTTTTTGCGGCATTTTGGTGTACGATATGTATGAGTGTTGATGGACAAATTCTTATGGTGATTGAGAAAAATTGTAACGTATGTATGGGTCGTGAATCCGATTAGCTAGGTATAAGATAGAGTACTGAAGACCACCCCAAGTTTTGTACCCCCACCCATTTTTCGGCCTTGTGCCATAATTCTTTGTAATTAAAGAATAAATAAAACGAGCCATTTCTTACCCAAAATTGCGTTATGTGGTTTTTGAGTAGGATCAAAGTGTAGTATCTGTTCCATAGTAGCGTTTACTACGACTTGTGGTTTGACTGACATATCAATTCCACCTGAGTTCATTGCTCAGGCCGCGTAAAAGTAGTGGCGTTATAGCTGCGAAACACCGGAAGCGATTGTCAGGTGTTCGGCCTCTTAGGAGGCATGGCCGCGGAAAGGCCAGAAGCGATCGTGCCTCCCACCACGGACTCGGTGGGAGGGAAAGAGGGGGATTGGGCATTACCGCCTCGGGACAATCCCCCTCCTACAACACCAGGATCCCCCCTACCTTCAACCTCAGGTTGGACAGGGGCGAATATTGCCAGCAAGATCACCACGAAGGACGAAGCCTACTATGAGAGAATAAGGTCCAGGTATGCAGAATACATCAAGGGCACCGAGCTGGTCTCGCTGCCTGACAAATTGGCGGATATCGAGACCAGAGTGATAACGCTAATCTCAAAGGACCTGAAATCCCATAAGATGATCGGAGTGACAAGGGATACTTTGGAGGAAGCCATAAAAAAGCTAAACATCAAAGCCAGGGCCGTGGCGAGGAGGAGTAATGCCATGTGGGATGTCCTGCTGGGCACGGCGGAGGAGGCCAAAAGCTTGGTCGGTACGGTGCTGGAAACAAAAACTCTCCAGTTCAGCACCGAATATATGGGTGCCCGCAAAGTTAGGATCACTCTGCATGGCGTCCCCATGGACATTGAAGAGGACCACGTTGGCGCCTTTTTCGCCGCTTACGGAAAGGTGGCCGTGGTCTCCTCGCTACGGTCTAAGGCTGGCTTCCTGACAGGAGACATGACCCTGCAGGTGACGCTATCCAAGGAAAACATCAGCAAAATCCCTAACATTCTCACCTGCAGGGGTCGCATCATTTTCATTGTTGTGGAAGGCAGGAAGCCGTGCTGTTGGGTCTGTGGGGCGGCAGACCATGTCGCTAGGGCCTGCCTGACCAAGAAGTCGGCCCCAAAGGCCCAAGCAGCTCAACCAGCAAAGCAGCAGCCAGAGAAGGAGAGCGACAAACCAACGCAAACGGCACAATCTCCAGGTGTAAACAAGGAGGGTGAGTGGCAGGTGGTCGGCAGAAAGAAGGCCAAAACTCCTCCCGCTGAGAAGGTGCGGCCACCTGCCATAACACCGTCAAAACCAAAGGAGGCACCGGCGAAGAAGTCTCCCCCCAAGCAGAGAAAGGAAAGGAGCCCGTCCCCCCAACAAGAAATGGAAGTGGAGAGGTCGACTTCTCTAAAGAGGGGGAGAGAGGAAGAAGTGGAGGAGCGGCAGGACAGCCCGAAAACAAGGCGAAGAAGTAGAAGCAGAGAGAAGAGGCCACGAGCACAAAAATGCTCGTCGTTGCCGGTGTCGCCAGCAAGAACTTCTTACGCGGAAAAGGCTAGAAGCCTTCCCGCGTCCCCGCAAAAAGCTTCCCAGTCCCCAACCTTCAAATTAACCCCCCTCCACAAAGTCAGTGTGTCAACGCCCTCACCCTCCCCTTCTCCTATGCCCACTCCCAGTAGGACCAAAAAAAAGAAAGACCTCCCGCGTGGGGAGGCACTCATGAAGGTGGACCCAGGTATCGCAGATGAGTGGTCGTCGCAGCGACGTAAGCTGCTGAAACCACTCCTCAAGCTCACCTCAGTGGATGGGTTATCCACTGAGAACCCCAGGAACTTCTCCCAGGCCCCAGGGGTCATTACTCTGGTCCGCAACACCGGAGGGAACCTGCGGGTCTGGGAGCACATTGCGGAAGCGCAGAGGAGCTACCCGAAACTGACTATGGTCAAGGAAGACACTCCCGAGTTGAGAAAAATGGCTCGAAATTGTGCGGGGAGGTTCCCCATTTTAATCCACCCCTGTCTGTATAGGGTTCTAAAGCTAACCTACCCTACGGACGTCGGCGGAATTGTTCTGGACGGACGGATTACGTCCGACATTGGTACAGGGTCCCTAGGACAGTCCGTCGGGGTCCCGGCTACCCGAGATTTCTACCCGGTATGCGAGTAGAGCCGTTTGTTGCATGTCTTACTCTGTTTTTTCGTTACAGGTCTAAAGAATGTCTATTAAGATAGCCAGTATAAATGCGAAGGGCCTGAGGGATCGGGGTAAGGCGGCTCGCCTGCTTCGTGACCTCTTGTCCTTCGGCGTGGATGTGGCCGCGATCCAAGAGACTCACTTTGTTTGCGAAGTCGACTCGTGTGTGCTGTCTAACGACTTTGTCGTCTATTCAGCATATGGGAGCCGGCTGGCCAGAGGTGTTTCTTTGCTGGTCAAGCGTACCCTGGACGCGAAGGTTGACCTTGTCCATGTCGGTGCCGAGGGCCGGCTGATCGTGGCCGATATTGCAGTGAAAAGCAAGTCGTTCCGGCTGATTGTGGTTTATGCGCCCAATGTTCAAGGTGAGCGTGTCTCTTTCTTTGGCTGTTGGAGCCCTTCATGGTGCATTCAACACGGCTAATCTTAGTTGGGGACTGGAATGCCGTCCTAACCCCCAAATGGGATAGAGGAAGGGGCGCTAGCGGGTGGAGTGGTGATCGTAGCCTGGTTGATCTGATCGGCGAATTTGGTCTCGTCGATAGATACCGGGTCGATCATCCGGAAGGGAGCATGTGGACGTGGACGCGTAGTTGGCCTTCTACCCGGGTATCTGCGTACCTGGATAGGATGTTAGTGAGAGAAGCCGACATAGACTTCTTAGAATGTCCAACGTTCCACTGGTTAGGCTACTCGGACCACAAACTCGTTTGTGCCCGGGTGGCGTTAGAATTTAGGCCTAGGTTGGCTGGTTATTGGAAGTTCAATCAGTCCTTACTGGACAGGCGGGACTTTCGTGACCAGCTGACAAGACTAGTGCAGAGGGCGTTAATTGGGCGAGTCATTGGGAGTAAGTGGTGGGTTAACCTTAAGGACTCCATTAGGTCTTTCGCCACCAAATATAGCCAGCGGCTCAACCTAGATAAGGCTGTGGAGGCAAAGACACTTAGTGCTAATTTCGCCCGGGCGGAGGCTGGTGGGGATCCCTAGAAATAGCCTTAGCCAGGGAGGCCCTGGAGCGCTCGACTAGCGGGCGCTACATGGGTCAGGTAATTAGGGCTAAGTTAAGCAAGATGTCTTCCGAAGCTGTGAACATGGGCGCGGAACTGCGCAAGGAAGAAATTCGCCATGCCGGCGACCGGTACATTCGAGAGGTACGCGACCCGGAGGGACATCTCCTTAGGTCCACCGACGACATGTGCGAGGCGTTCCGGCAGCATTTCGAGCACCGATTTACCAAGGAGCCTGGTCTCCGTGACGAGGAGTTTCGCAGCTATTTGGCTGACTTTCCCCGGCTTTTGCCGGCTGAAGCGGCTAGCTGCGAAGGGGAGATTACGGAGGACGAAATCTACGTGGCTTTGAAGAAGGTCAGCAGTGGCAAGTCGCCAGGTTTGGATGGTTTGCCCTATGAATTGTACTTGAGGATGTCGCACCTTTTTGTCCCGCTCTTGGCTGTCGTGTTCAACCACTGGTTTCGGCAGGGGTCCATCCCCGGTCGGATCACCAGGGGCGTGATCACGCTGTTGAGAAAAGGCAAGAAGGTTGGGAGGGAACTAGATGACTACAGGCCCATAACTCTGCTAAACACAGAGTTAAAGATTTTGGCCAAGATCCTGACGAATCGCTTGCAGCTAGTTGCCGAGTCTCTGTTGGAACCGGATCAGACTTGTTCTGTGAAGGGGAGAACAATTCAGAGCAACCTGCACTTGATTCGCACGATCATAGAGGGTGTAGAAGACGACGATGAGGCCGCGCTGATCAATTTAGATCAGTCCAAGGCATTTGATAGGATTGACCATGGCTACCTGGCTGCTGTCCTGCAGGCCGCCGGATTCAAACCCGACTTCAGCCGCTGGATTAGCCTTCTGTATCGCTCCCCCAAGGCTGTGGTACAGGTGAACGGGAAGCTGTCGGGCGCTTTCGCGCTGTCTAGGTCGGTCCGACAGGGTTGTCCACTGTCTTCTCTCCTTTACGTCCTGTGTTTGGAGCCCCTCCTTCGCAGGCTAAGGGACGAGACGGGCAGTCCGGTCCTGCGTGGAATTGAAGTCCCTGGCGGAGCTCGAGCCAGGGTTTCTGCGTACGCCGATGACGTAACGACCTTTGTGTCCTCCCGCAGGGACATAGAGGCGGTACACCAGGCGCTTGTACGGTACGAGAAGGTGACAGGGGCCAGAATTAACTGCGACAAGTCATCCGGCTTGCGGTTAGGTGCCTGGAAGGGAGTTTCCCTCCCGGGGCCCTTCAGCTGGACGGACGGGCCGGTCAAGCTCCTCGGAGTTTGGTTCGGTCCGGACTTACAGCTGGAGAAAAACTGGTCAGAAGTACTGGCAAAGGTCGGCGCGTCGGTCAAGATTTGGCGTCGACGGGGTCTCTCCGTGAAGGGCTTGGCGGAGGTGTGTAACACATACCTCTTTCCCATGATCCTTTACCGGCTGTCAGTACTTCCCCTTTGTGACGATCATGAGAAGGCGCTCGAGCGTTTGCTATTCTCCTGTCTGTGGAGAGGACGCAAACACATGGTCGACAAAGGAGTCTGTTGCCTCCGTCCGTGTCAAGGGGGTCTGGGGATGCCACACTTGAGGAGCCACGTGCTCGCTTCAAGGTTGGCATTCCTCAGGCGCGCGTTGGAGGAAGATCGGTTGCTTGCGGGGGTAGTGAGGGACATGTTCCCTTGCCTTACCATCACGCCCCCGACCCTATGGCTGACCGTCAGGCCTTGGGTGCGACCGAAATTCCTGCTCGAATGTCTGGCGGCTTTACAGGCCATTCCACGGTCCAGTGACCTTTCACAGCCTAGGAAAATCTTCTATCGGGGATTAGTGGAGGGTGCCGTGAAGGATAAGCTGTGGAGTAAGCTCGGCATGTCGAGAGTGGAGTACCGCTCTCATTGGTCTTGGGCGCCAGGCGCGGATTGGCTCAGCAACTCTGAGTTTTCTCTGACCTGGCGATTGGCTCGGAATGGTTTGTCGCTCAATGACAAGCGTTTCGCAATGGGCCTGGCGGATTTGCCAGATTGTGAACGTTGCAACCTTGGAATTAAGGAGACGTCTGCGCACGCCTTCTTCCATTGTTCGCGCGTTCGCCCGTTGTGGGCGCGTGTCGGCGAGTTGACTGCTCGTATCGCGCCGCGGGAGCTTGTGCTCATTGATCGCGCATACGCTGTGGACAATGTGTCGCCCCCGTACTCTGGAGTGAAGCGGATGGTGTTTCTGTCGCTACTGGCCACGGCTAGAATGGTGATTTGGATGACGCGTCTGGAGGAAGTCTTGCGGGGAGGCCGTCTTTCGGATCAGGATCTAATCCGATATTTTGAGCACCAGCTCAAAATGAAGATTAGAACTGAACGGAAACGGCTGCACCCGACAGACTTTAGCAAAAGGTGGATATATGCAGCGAGCCTGGTTCGAGTGACCGGGGCTAGTCTTGATTTTCTTTTTTAGATCTGTTGCTCGCATCGGGGTGGATTCCTCTGGAACCCCTCCCGTGGTTAAGGTAAAGTATTCTTTTGTATACCTAGTTAATGTGAGTGATAGTGTTAGTCCCGGCCTGTTCCCGGCTCCCTTGCTTTTGTTATGATCCAGTTCGAGATCCCCATTGTCCAGAGTTATTTTGTCCCGTTTCATTCTCGGCTGGGTCAGCCTTATATACTCTCCAGTCCATTTTATTTTTGTACCCTGCTTCTCCATTCCCCTTAGAAAGAGAGCGGCTTGATTTTGTCTCTACAGGCAGAATACAGTGGCCTCTTTAATTATGTGGGTGTGTTTGGGCCTTACTAACATAATGTATAAATATTCATTTGAAATTGTTTTTGTTTTGGGGATTTTTTGTTTCTTCATACCCCCGTCCCATCATATCATTTCATGTACAAATTTTTAAAGTTATTTTTGTATTATATTTGTATATAGTAATAAAATTTTTATGTACATTTGGGGCGTTTTTAGGTCCCCGGTATGTTTTGCGGTATTTTGGTGCTTGATAAGTATGAGTGGTGATGGACAAATTCTTATGGTGAATGAGAATCATTGTAACGTATGTATGGGTCGTGAATCTGATTAGCTAGGTATAGGATAGAGTAGCTGAAGACCACCCCAAGTTTTGTTCCCCCTCCCAGTTTTTGGCCTTGAGCCACAATTTGTATTTATACAAATAAATAAAACGAGCCATTTCTTACCCAAAATTGCGTTATGTGGTTTTTGAGTAGGATCAAAGTGTAGTATCTGTTCCATAGTAGCGTTTACTACGACTTGTGGTTTGACTGACATATCAATTCCACCTGAGTTCATTGCTCAGGCCGCGTAAAAGTAGTGGCTTTATAGCTGCGAAACACCGGAAGCGATTGTCAGGTGTTCGGCCTCTTAGGAGGCATGGCCTCCGATAGGCCAGATGCGATCGTGCCTCCCACCACGGACTCGGTGGGGGAAAGGAGGGGGATTGGGCATTACCGCCTCGGATCAATCCCCCTTCTACAGTACCAGCAGCAGTGTCAGAAGCGCCAGCGTCCCCCGTACCTTCGACCTCCGGGTGGAAGGGAGGGAATAAAATGACGCTAAAAAATGAGGAGTATTACGAAAGAATTCAAAAGGATTATTCGGAATACATTAAAGGGACGGAGTTGGTGTCGGTGCCGGACCAGTTGGCACAGATAGAGTCCCGAATCATCACTTTGATAACCAAAGATATAAAGACAAAAAAGTTGGTCGGTGTCCCCAGAGATACATTTGAGGAGGGGATACAGGCTTTAAAAATCAAAGCTAAGGCCGTAGCGAGGAGGGGCAATGCCATGTGGGACGTCCTGCTTGGCTCCGCCGAAGAAGCCAAAAGTTTAATTGGTGTGGTCCTGGAGACCAAAACTCTCCAATTTAACACAGAGTACATGGGAACCAAAAAAGTGAAGGTGACCCTGCATGGCGTCCCCATGGACATTGCAGAAGATCATGTCGGCGCCTTCTTTGTGCAATACGGAAGGGTGGCCGAAGTCTCCTCGCTGCGGTCCAAAGCAGGCATCCTCACAGGAGACATGACCCTGCAGGTGACGTTAAATAAGGAGAACATCGCGAAAATCCCCAACATCCTCACCTGCAGGGGTCGGACGATCTTCATAATTGTTGAAGGGAGAAAGCCGTGCTGTTGGGTCTGCGGGTCGGCGGACCACGTCGCAAAGGCGTGTCCGACCAAGAACCCGGCCCCAAAGGCCCAACCAGCCCAACCAGTTAAGCAGCAGCTAAAGGCACAGGAGAAGGAAGGAGAGAAACAAGTGCGACCTACACAGTCTCCCGTGATCAGCAAGGAGGGCGAATGGCAGGTGGTGGCCAGGAAGAAAGCTAAAACGCCTTCCCCGGAGAAAGTGCCGCCACCTGTCAAAACGCCTGCAAAGCAAGCCCCGGCGAAGGTGCCGACTCCGGCTAAACGGAAGGAGTCCCCGGCGAAAGTGCCGGCAAAACCGAAGGAGGTGTCTTCGGAAAAGTCTCCTCCCAAACAGAGGAAGGGAAGAAGTCCTTCCCCCCAGCAAATGGAGGTGGAGAGAGCGGCCTCCCTGAAGCGTGGGAGGGAGGAGGAAGCAGAGGAGCGACAAGACAGCCCAAAAGCCAGGAGAAGGAGCAGGAGCTACGAAAAGAGGCCGAGAGCGGAAAAATGCAGCTCGTTACCAGTCTCACCCGAAAGAACAACTTACGCAGAAAAGGCAAGAAGCCTTCCTGCTTCCCCGCGTAAAGCTTCCCAGTCCCTAACCTTTGAATTGACCCCCCTTAAGAAAGCAAAATCTGTTACTCCCACTCCCTCCCCTTCTCCTGTTCCCACTCCCACTCGGGCGAAAAAGAAAAATGCCCTTCCCCAAGGTGATGCCCTCTTGAGGGTTAGTGACAGTGTAGTGGCGGAGTGGTCGTCACAGAGGCGAAAGCTCCTAAAACCACTCCTGAAAATGAACAATGTCAATGGTCTCTGTAGAAGACCCCAGGAACTTTGCCCAGGCCCCAGGTGTCATCACCCTGGTAAGGAATACCGGTGGCAACCTGAGGGTCTGGGACCACATTCATGAGGCCAAGAAGCATTTCGCCAATGTTAGAATGGTTCAGGAGAACACTCCTGAACTAAAAAAGATGGAGAAAAATTGTTCGGGGAGGTTCCCTGTTTTACTCCACCCCAGTCTATATAGGGTGGTAAAACTAACTTACCCCACGGACGTCGGCGGCATTGTCCTAGACGGACGGATTACGTCCGATATAGGTACAGGGTCCCTAGGACAGTCCGTCGGGGTCCTATCTGCCAGGGATTTCCGTCCCGTATGCGAGTAGAGCCTTGTTGCATGTCTTTTTGTTTTTCTCATTTCAGATCTAAAGAATGTCTATTAAGTTAGCCAGTATAAATGCGAAGGGCCTGAGGGATCGGGGCAAGGCGGCTCGCCTGCTCCGTGACCTCTTGTCCTTCGGCGTGGATGTGGCCGCGATCCAAGAGACTCACTTTGTTTGCGAAGTCGACTCGTGTGTGCTGTCTAACGACTTTGTCGTTTATTCAGCATATGGGAGCCGGCTGGCCAGAGGTGTTTCTTTGCTGGTCAAGCGTACCCTGGACGCGAGGGTGGACCTTGTCCATGTCGGTGCCGAGGGCCGGCTGATCGTGGCCGATATTGCAGTGAAAAGCAGGTCGTTCCGGCTGATTGTGGTTTATGCGCCCAATGTTCAAGGTGAGCGTGTCTCTTTCTTTCGGCTGTTGGAGCCCTTCATGGTGCATTCAACACGGCTAATCTTAGTTGGGGACTGGAATGCCGTCCTAACCCCCAAATGGGATAGAGGAAGGGGCGCTAGCGGGTGGAGTGGTGATCGTAGCCTGGTTGATCTGATCGGCGAATTTGGTCTCGTCGATAGATACCGGGTCGATCATCCGGAAGGGAGCATGTGGACGTGGACGCGTAGTTGGCCTTCTACCCGGGTATCTGCGTACCCTGGATAGGATGTTAGTGAGAGAAGCCGACATAGACTTCTTAGAATGTCCAACGTTCCACTGGTTAGGCTACTCGGACCACAAACTCGTTTGTGCCCGGGTGGCGTTAGAATTTAGGCCTAGGTTGGCTGGTTATTGGAAGTTCAATCAGTCCTTACTGGACAGGCGGGACTTTCGTGACCAGCTGACAAGACTAGTGCAGAGGGCGTTAATTGGGCGAGTCATTGGGAGTAAGTGGTGGGTTAACCTTAAGGACTCCATTAGGTCTTTCGCCACCAAATATAGCCAGCGGCTCAACCTAGATAAGGCTGCGGAGGCAAAGACACTTAGTGCTAATTTCGCCCGGGCGGAGGCTGGTGGGGATCCCCTAGAAATAGCCTTAGCCAGGGAGGCCCTGGAGCGCCTCGACTAGCGGGCGCTACATGGGTCAGGTAATTAGGGCTAAGTTAAGCAAGATGTCTTCCGAAGCTGTGAATATGGGCGCGGAACTGCGCAAGGAAGAAATTCGCCATGCCGGCGACCGGTACATTCGAGAGGTACGCGACCCGGAGGGACATCTCCTTAGGTCCACCGACGACATGTGCGAGGCGTTCCGGCAGCATTTTGAGCACCGATTTACCAAGGAGCCTGGTCTCCGTGACGAGGAGTTTCGCAGCTATTTGGCTGACTTTCCCCGGCTTTTGCCGGCTGAAGCGGCTAGCTGCGAAGGGGAGATTACGGAGGACGAAATCTACGTGGCTTTGAAGAAGGTCGGCAGTGGCAAGTCGCCAGGTTTGGATGGTTTGCCCTATGAATTGTACTTGAGGATGTCGCACCTTTTTGTCCCGCTCTTGGCTGTCGTGTTCAACCACTGGTTTCGGCAGGGGTCCATCCCCGGTCGGATCACCAGGGGCGTGATCACGCTGTTGAGAAAAGGCAAGAAGGTTGGGAGGGAACTAGATGACTACAGGCCCATAACTCTGCTAAACACAGAGTTAAAGATTTTGGCCAAAGATCCCGACGAATCGCTTGCAGCTAGTTGCCGAGTCTCTGTTGGAACCGGATCAGACTTGTTCTGTGAAGGGGAGAACAATTCAGAGCAACCTGCATTTGATTCGCACGATCATAGAGGGTGTAGAAGACGACGATGAGGCCGCGCTGATCAATTTAGATCAGTCCAAGGCATTTGATAGGATTGACCATGGCTACCTGGCTGCTGTCCTGCAGGCCGCCGGATTCAAACCCGACTTCAGCCGCTGGATTAGCCTTCTGTATCGCTCCCCAAGGCTGTGGTAGGTACGGTGAACGGGAAGCTGTCGGGCGCTTTCGCGCTGTCTAGGTCGGTCCGACAGGGTTGTCCACTGTCCTCTCTCCTTTATGTCCTCGCGTTGGAGCCCCTCCTTCGCAGGCTAAGGGACGAGACGGGCAGTCCGGTCCTGCGTGGAATTGAAGTCCCTGGCGGAGCTCGAGCCAGGGTTTCTGCGTACGCCGATGACGTAACGACCTTTGTGTCCTCCCGCAGGGACATAGAGGCGGTACACCAGGCGCTTGTACGGTATGAGAAGGTGACAGGGGCCAGAATTAACTGCGACAAGTCATCCGGCTTGCGGTTAGGTGCCTGGAAGGGGAGTTTCCTCCCGGGGCCCTTCAGCTGGACGGACGGGCCGGTCAAGCTCCTCGGAGTTTGGTTCGGTCCGGACTTACAGCTGGAGAAAAACTGGTCAGAAGTACTGGCAAAGGTCGGCGCGTCGGTCAAGATTTGGCGTCGACGGGGTCTCTCCGTGAAGGGCTTGGCGGAGGTGTGTAACACATACCTCTTTCCCATGATCCTTTACCGGCTGTCAGTACTTCCCCTTTGTGACGATCATGAGAAGGCGCTCGAGCGTTTGCTATTCTCCTGTCTGTGGAGAGGACGCAAACACATGGTCGACAAAGGAGTCTGTTGCCTCCGTCCGTGTCAAGGGGGTCTGGGGATGCCACACTTGAGGAGCCACGTGCTCGCTTCAAGGTTGGCATTCCTCAGGCGCGCGTTGGAGGAAGATCGGTTGCTTGCGGGGGTAGTGAGGGACATGTTCCCTTGCCTTACCATCACGCCCCCGACCCTATGGCTGACCGTCAGGCCTTGGGTGCGACCGAAATTCCTGCTCGAATGTCTGGCGGCTTTACAGGCCATTCCACGGTCCAGTGACCTTTCACAGCCTAGGAAAATCTTCTATCGGGGATTAGTGGAGGGTGCCGTGAAGGATAAGCTGTGGAGTAAGCTCGGCATGTCGAGAGTGGAGTACCGCTCTCATTGGTCTTGGGCGCCAGGTGCGGATTGGCTCAGCAACTCTGAGTTTTCTCTGACCTGGCGATTGGCTCGGAATGGTTTGTCGCTCAATGACAAGCGTTTCGCAATGGGCCTGGCGGATTTGCCAGATTGTGAACGTTGCGACCTTGGAATTAAGGAGACGTCTGCGCACGCCTTCTTCCATTGTTCGCGCGTTCGCCCGTTGTGGGCGCGTGTCGGCGAGTTGACTGCTCGTATCGCGCCGCGGGAGCTTGTGCTCATTGATCGCGCATACGCTGTGGACAATGTGTCGCCCCCGTACTCTGGAGTGAAGCGGATGGTGTTTCTGTCGCTACTGGCCACGGCTAGAATGGTGATTTGGATGACGCGTCTGGAGGAAGTCTTGCGGGGAGGTCGTCTTTCGGATCAGGATCTAATCCGATATTTTGAGCACCAGCTCAAAATGAAGATTAGAACTGAACGGAAACGGCTGCACCCGACAGACTTCAGCAAAAGGTGGATATATGCAGCGAGCCTGGTTCGTGTGACCGGGGCTAGTCTTGATTTTCTTTTAGATCTGTTGCTCGCATCGGGGTGGATTCCTCTGGAACCCCTCCCGTGGTTAAGGTAAAGTATTCTTTTGTATACCTAGTTAATGTGAGTGATAGTGTTAGTCCCGGCCTGTTCCCGGCTCCCTTGCTTTTGTTATGAGCCAGTTCGAGATCCCCATTGTCCAGAGTTATTTTGTCCTGTTTCATTCTCGGCTGGGTCAGCCTTATATATTCTCCAGTCCATTTTATTTTTGTACCCTACTTCTCCATTCCCCTTAGAAAGAGAGCGGCTTGATTGTGTCTATATAGGCAGAATACAGTGGCCTCTTTAATTATGTGGGTGTGTTTGGGTCTTACTAACATTATGTATAAATATTCATTTGAAATTGTTTTTGTTTTGGGGATTTTTTGTTTCTTCATACCCCCTTCCCATCATATCATTTCATGTACAAATTTTTAAAGTTATTTTTGTATTATATTTGTATATAGTAATAAATTTTTATGTACATTTGGGGCGTTTTTAGGTCCCCGGTATGTTTTGCGGTATTTTGGTGCTTGATAGGTATGAGTGGTGATGGACAAATTCTTATGGTGAATGAGAATCATTGTAACGTATGTATGGGTCGTGAATCTGATTAGCTAGGTATAGGATAGAGTAGCTGAAGACCACCCCAAGTTTTGTTCCCCCTCCCATTTTTCTGGCCTTGAGCCATAATTTTGTAGCTCACAAAATAAATAAAACGAGCCATTTCTTACCCCAGTCCACCACGGATTGGAGGTCCTTCTCAAGCTCGGCAGCGAGGTTCGCTTAATCACCCACACCGGATTTTTGATCGAGGCGAGAGTAAACCGTGGTGTCATCGGCGTACATGCCTACTTGGGATCTTATAGCATCGGGGAGATCGTTAATGTAGATCAGAAAGAGTGTAGGACCTAGGATAGAGCCTTGAGTGACACCCGCATTCGTATGATAGTTTTGGGAGGCATGTTCGTTTAATATTACCTTCAATGTGCGATTAGAGAGGAATGACTGGATTAGGTCAAACAACTGTCCAGTTATACCATAACACCGCAGTTTGCGTAGAAGGCCAGCATGCCAGACTCTGTTGAACGCTTTGGAAATCTCCAAGGCAACGGTTCGAACTTCACCATTCTTGTCGAGAGCTTGGTATATATCAGTCAGTTAAGTGCCATACGTGAAACACGCTTGGGCGATCATATCTCGAAAGATACATGACTGACTGGGCAGAAGATTATCCCGCAGTAGGTTGCCATTGCTTTCTGCGGTAGACTGGTTGCCAGCCAAGGCAATAGAACCTAATCTGTTCTACCATTTAACTCATAGCTGAAAAGAGAGATAGATTATATTACATTATTATATTAAGTATAATTAGTGGGGAGTCAGTTTATTACTTTATAACAATAGAAAACTGATCCCCCACTTTATGCCTAGTACAAGTTTTAATTATGTTTCCATCTATTATATTCAGTTAGTCTGTTAAGTGCCATACGTGATACACGTTTTGGGCGATCATGTCTCGAAAGAGATATAACTGACTGGGCAGAAGATTATCCCGCAGTAGGTTGCCATTGTTTTCTGCGGTAGACAGGTTGCCAACCAAAGCTATAGAACCCAATCTGTCTTATTATTTAACCCATAACTGGAATGAAGAGACGGATTAATACCTTTCCCAAGGGTATTTGCGCGTAAGTGAATGCAATGGATTCAACTGGAATTCGAACTCGGCTCTCCGATTTCTCGTTCCGAGCCCATATCCACTGCACCAAATTCTCTATTAAATCACCTAAAATACACCTTTCTTCTTTCCATCATGGCTGATATTAACCTCCATGAAATAGGCTGACCTGAAGTGAAACCCATTGTTAATTCTGCTGCTAAGTTTGTTCACTGCGTCGTGCAAGACAATTTTTCTCTCCAGAATCAATCATACATAGCTGAGTCTACCATTCGTCCATGCTTCGAATATTCCTACCACATGTAATCCTGCTTTATATGTAAAGATTCTTGATGAAATCTAAAGAAGAATGTGCAATATTATTGGTTCTGACTCGGCAGGGGGAAAAATGCTTGAAGCTGAAACAGCATCAGTCACTTTCCCACCGTAATAATGTAGCTTCCAGAATCTTTTCTATAAATACTTTCATGGTAACTATTCGAACGAACCTTTCGCTACGGTAACTACTTTATGAATATATACCTAATACTACATTGACGGTAAGGTCTCATCAATTTTCTGTTGAGTTAGCTAGATGTAACTAAGTTCTATGCTAACACCTTTTCTCACTCGTGGCATTCTCTACCTGTTTCATGCTTTTCAAGCAATTTGGTCTTAAAAAAAATTTAAATGCAATGTCAATAATCTGTCTTAATTCCTGTTCTCTTTCCATAATTATGGTTTCTTAAAAAAACAAAACAAAAAAAAAAAAAAACCATATCACTCCGAGTAAGGCGGTAACGCCACTGAAGCGCAGGGGGCTACGTAAGAGTGAGAAGATTGGAAAAGAGAAAGCCGGAAACCACATCCTAAACAGGGAACAAGGGATGAGCCTCTTCACCTGTTCAATAGACGTGGGTGGAGTGTGAGCCGGGCGATAGTTTAGTCTATCTACTCCAAAGTCCTATGCAGTCAGTTTGTGGAACTCTCTTCCGGCTTCTTGCTTTCGAGTCAACTTTGATCTTTAAAAATTTAAATGTAATGTCAGCCTTTATCTACTGTCTTTTCTGTTACTCATCAATTGGTCGCGCCCCTTAAAAGATGTAACCGTAAGTTCTATGCTAACGCCTTCTCTCGCTTGTAGAATTCTCTTCCGGTTTCATGCTTTCTAATCAATTCGATCATCAAAAATTTTAATGTAATGTCAGCCTTTATCTACTGTTTTTTTGATTACTCATCAATTGCTCACGCCTCTTAATATTTCTATTTTTTCTTATTCTTTCACTCAGTAATCTCGTGTCTTTGTTGCCTTGCATGATTAAAAAAATAAATAAATAATCATTCCAAGTAGGTAATTATGATAACGATATTCAGCAAAGAAGCGTTGTGTTAGCACTATTGTTCTATAACTGAATTATAACATGTAAATAAAAAAGATTTTAGAAACAGATGCGTACACCAGTCGCAATGGGTAATAAAGTATAATTGTACAACGCGATCTGAACATATTTATCACGCATGACGTCATTGAGAAAATAGAGCCTCGACTACCAAAGGAGTCACGCCACTTATCTCCCCAATTTCTGGCCGTTAGTTCCTTTCTAAGCTAAAGATAGAGAGAAACAGGGCATTAAAAAAAAAAAAAAAAAAAAAAATGTACTTCTCTTGACAAAAATGAATTGTCATAATGGTAATGGTAGTTGTTGCCAATGTTAGATTTCTGCTGCATTACCCATTCTGCGGTTAGTGGGTAAGCTGAAGGCATTTGTACTGTATAGCAAGCAAGAAAGTATTCCATTGATATAGACTGAATTCTTTCTTTCTCCATGCCTCCTATAAATCGACCTACTTCCCGCCACTATTTGCTATCAGGTTGAAAATAGTGCACTCTTTATCCGTGGGCTCAAGTATCTGTAGTCAAACTCAGAAAGAAACAATTTATAGCCCTTTCTTTATATATATATATATATATATATATATAGTTAGTTAGTTAAATTTTTTTTCAATGACTTGTTTTTATTACTTCGCATCATTTTTTTAGTAGATACCCGTCTTTAGACACCTAGTATTATATTTTAAACGGTACTTATTTTGTCTAAAAACCTGGAGATTGGAAAATTAAAGAAAATGGGCCCTCAGGCAGAATACGAACCTACGTCCCAATTTGAAAAAAGAAACCAGTCTGATGCGTCGCCTTTTAACTGCTCAGCCATGAAGAGCTTCACAATTAAGTTTATATTTGCCTTTAAAATACTGATTTTTTTAGTTTTTTTTTTTAAGAGCCCATTTCTCATTTTTTGTATCCGAAACCCAAACAAAGCCATTTCTTAAGAGTTAATGCATTTTTATAGCTTCAAACGTCGTTTAATGGATACCTGTATTGGAATAGATGCTGTCCCATCTTTTTTAATTTAAAACACTATGGATCAGACTGGTTTTCCCCGGAAAGGGATGCAAATTTAAATCCTACTAGAGAAAACCTCTTAACATTTCTTTAGTGTATAGGCAAGTAGATGAAATAAATTCCTGTTTTAAAATAATACTGAGTGGCTACTAAAATAAGAGCAGTAAAAA
>JBBBDQ010001330.1:3967500-3990000 GCA_037127315.1 Ascarosepion bandense | reverse complement strand
CATGCTGGTTAATTTGCCATAATTTGGTTCTGCAATGTGAAGATTGAGAGACTGGCTTTGGTCAATGTAAATGCCACGGTCAGCAGCCATCTTGATAACCACTTTCTGAGAGATTTCCCATACTGTTTTGTACAAGTCCTTCAGTTCCTGTGGAACTGCCAAATCCTGGAAGACAAAAAAAAAAAAAAAAAAAAATTAAAATCTCTGTTAGAAGTTCTTGGTAAGCGATATTGATGTTTATTTCACTCAACAAATGAAAAGAAGGAAGCGTAAACAGGTAAAGAGTATGTGAAAGAATAACAGGATTTCAAATTGGGGGGGGGGGGGGAGATAAAGAGAGAGAGAGAGAGAGAGAGAAAAATCTTGGCATCTATACAGTCTGTACTAACACATACAGGAATATTTTCTTTTGTTTGAGGACATATTGCATTTTGTCAAATGAAAAGCAAACCAATGGTTAAATACAAAGCACTTATAACTAAAATGTTTACCCCCCAGTTTTAAAAATTACATTAAATATGAAATGTAAAAACAAATCTATGTACTAATTACTGACAATATCTAATTTGACAAAAATATGCATATCCCATTACAAAAAGAATGTATTAGCTATATTTTAAATTAAATTATCTACATAGTATTGGTCAACAACAAAATTCTCTAGATCATAACTTATGGGTTGGTCTTGCGCATATATTTTCATGGGAAATTTTAATTGCCTCTCTGAGACGCAGAGATGGGAAAGTTACTGTGCCCTTTAAGATTTTCACATGTGTGGAAAATAGAATGGTCACATGCCAGCATCTCTGATTACTACTCGTAATTTCATTTACATATCTCATATACATTCACATGCCCAACAAAATACCTCTACAATAAACTGGAGACCCCAAAAGAAATCATGAAGGATATTATGTAAGTTCATAAAAACAGTATTGGATATCGGCTCGGAACGAGAAATCAGGGAGCAGAGTTCGAATTCCAGCTGAATTCATTGCATTCACTTGCGCGCAAATACCCTTGGGAAAGGTATTAATCCATCAAATAACAGGACAGATTGGGGTTCTATAGCCTTGGTCGGCAACCAGTCTACCACAGAATAATCTTCTGCCCAGTCAGTCATGTCTCCTTTGAGACATGATTGCCTAAGCGTGTATCACGTATGGCACTTAACTGACTATATTATTAACATCTTATCAAGTATATATATATATATATATATATATATATATATATATATATAAATCTTCCTGTTTTTCCATAACATGGATACATCTTACCTAAGTATATGTGAACATGAAGCCCTTATTTTAACTCCTGCAGAAGTTTCATTTAAGAGAAAACTAACAGAAGATTGTAGATGAAAGTTTACATTTAACATATCAAAATTAATGCAATTTCAGTACTAAGTCACTAAAATTTGTCTTAATTCTTGAAGTCCGGGGGGGGGGGGGGGAGAGAGAGAGAGAGAGAGAGAGAGAGAGAGAGAGAGAAAAAAAAAAAAAAAAAAAACCCCTATTTTCTCACCTGCACTGATCCATTGCTGGCAATTAATTTATTTTTCATGTCATCATCCCAAAGACCTCGTTCAGTCAAATCTTTTAATAAATGTTTGTTTACAACCTGAAATAAAAAGTGGCAAAAATAACTAAATTTAAGTGAAACCTTTATTCAAAATACACTGATAATATTTGGGTAAAAAAAAACAAAAAAACACACACTCACAAAAGGAAAAGTGCTTATGCAATAGAGAACAAAAATGTGCACAACTAAAAAGGGTGTGAGAAAAGAAAAGAAAAAAGAAAAAAGAAGAAAAAAAAAAAAAAAAAAAAAAAAAAAAAAAAATCGGCAGTATAAATCAAATAACATTTATACCCAATAGTCATTCCTTTTTGCTTAGAGGGAAGGATACTTTATCTCAATATTAATAGATTTGAAAAATATTTAAGAAAAAAAATCTTCACAAGCTTAGGAAAAATTTTAAAACTATGCTAACAGATAATAGGATTTTGATATCTTAGACCATTTATAATTGGGCCTAATAAATAAATTAGAAAGAAAACATTTTCAGTAGAAATGATAGCATGTAGCCAGCATTTTCAACTACTTTGGCAAAAAATACACAGGACAGGTTGAAATTGTTTAAGATTTAGTCAAATTTGAGTATAGTTGTTTATATATTCTTTAGCAGACAAAAAGAAAGAAGCTAAAACTTGTAATTTACAGATATGGCAAAGTCAGCCACTTTGGGACAACCATTGCTTCATTCACCATTTTCTGACTTAAGAATTATTCACTTCCAAAGAAATCTCATCAATGTTCCAATTCATGTTTTTTTAAGAATGGAAATAGTGCATTAAATGATTTTGAAGAAAAATTGGTGTGGATATTATTTTTTGGGAAAGTTTATAGACAATTTCCAATACAAATAAATTTTGTAGAGCTTTAATGGTGGGAGAAAGAGAAATGCACTCGGATGCATTCTTTTTTGAATGAATGAAGAAAAAAGGGGGGGGGGGGCATTGAAACCCATAGTGAATGTCTGAAAATTCAAGCGTGTGCAAGAAAAAGAGAGCGCTGGGTGGGCAGGATAAGAAGCGGTAAAAGCAAGAGGGAGGGGAGATCAGAAACTGAAGAGAGAGAAGTAAAATTCTTGAATGTTACTTACCATAAATTCTCCAGACAAAACCCTGCGTGTGTAGATGTTGCTTGTGTATGCTTCAATTGATTCATTATTGCCTAAAATTTGTGCTGTAGAGGCTGTTGGCATTGGAGCAAGCAACAGGCTATTTCTTATCCCATGTCTGGGAGGGGAGGAAAAAAAAAAAAAAAAAAAAGAAAACATTTAAAAATTAACGTAATTGCCAACAGTTTGATACAAAGACAATTAGAGATGATACAATAAAAAAAAAAAACAAAAAAAAAACAAAAAAAAAAAATATACACATTATGCCTGTTTATAGTTAATACAAAAATCCCTTGATTAATACTGCTAGTGCATTGTATTTTGATTGCTGATCTGTATTCACTGAAAGCAGAGAAAGGAAACACTGCTTACCATATTATATGTAAGTGTTTTTTATGACCAAGCGAGTCACTTTTGTGCCAGACGTGATACACACTTTGGGTTATGTTTCAAAAGAGACATGACTAACTGGATAAAAGATTATCCCGCAGTAGGTTGCCAACACTTTCTGCGGTAGACTGGTTGCCAGCCAAGGCTATAGAACCCAATCTGTCCTGCCATTTAATTTATAGCTGGGGCAGAAGAGACAGATTATAGTACATTATTATATTAAGTATTAATGGAGATCAGTTTATTACTTCATAACAATAGAAAACCGACCCCCCACTTTATGCTCCGTAGCCAAGTGCCATATGCAATATACGCTTTGGGTGATCATGCCTCTTTCGAGACATGACTGACTGGGCAGAAGATCATCCCACAGTAGGCTGCCATTGCTTTCTGCAGTAGACTGGTTGTCAACCAAGGCAACAGAACCCAATGTGTCTTATTTAACCCATAACTGGAGGGAAGTGACAGATTAATACCTTTCCCAAAGGTATTTGTGAGTAAAAGAATTCAACAAATACATCTAATCCCAGCAGGGTAACTGACAATAAGAATTGAGGTTTCACAATCGCATGACAGACACTCATCTCCCGCCAAGGGCAGATCAAAAGTCTTCTGGATCCCAAGCATGACTTGATATAGACCAGCACCCAGATATACTCTATCTCCAGAAAACCCTAATCAATTCTTTTACTCCCCATTCTTGTTCAGTCAAAATGGACGTTGCTTAAAAAGATAAAATTTAAAAAATGGAACCACCTGCTGGTCCATCAAGCAGAAACATCCGAGAGATAAAGCCACCTCTTTCTTTTTCTACATGGAATTCCATAGCATCACAATGAGACCTAACTGTCAATCTAGTACTGCGGCACATAAATTGGGGAAGTCTACTGAAATAGTCGATTAACAAATGCTACCACAAAAAACAAAAAAAAAAAAAAAAAAAAAAACCACGTCCTCAGGCACTAATCATCTTGACACATGCTAAAACTGTTTTAACATGAACTTAAAAATATTTTTCACTTACTTGGCAATTTTGGCTTTTAAATAAGCCCAGTCATGCATTGGATGTGGAGGCATCTTCCACATATCATACTGGAGAATCTAAAGAAAATAAGACGATCAATTAAGCCAAGCGTAACATGGACACATTTTCAAAACTAAGAAATTGTTAAGGAAAATTTAAGAACCAAATACATTGTGATAGTAAGGTTATCTTTGGCCACAAAGTTCTATATCACAAGGAGAGCACACTTGTCTGTTAGGACAGTTAGCCAGTCAACCCTTGTTTCAGACACCCACTAAAATACATTTGTGGTTTAGACTGCAGCTATCCTGGGCTGGGGAGTAAATTCTTGTGATTAGCAGTTTGAACAACCTTCAAATCCTCAGTCGTATTGACTTGTGACTGTGACTTCTTCTAAACAGTTTAGTCTACTCAACTCCACATTCTTGTCTTAGGAAGGAAACATTCTAACCTCTTAGTACACACACACACACACACACACACACACTGCTATGGGCAGATTATTACCATTTTTTTTTTTTTGCTGCCCATACAGTATAATAGCGACAGGCATTCAGTCAGTCAGTTAAGTGCCATACGTGATACATGCTTGGGCGATCATGTCTCAAAAGAGACATGACTGACTGGGCAGAAGATTATCCCGCAGTAGGTTGCCATTGCTTTCTGCGGTAGACTGGTTGCAGACCAAGGATATAGAACCCAATCTGTCCTGTTATTTAACCCATAAGGAAGAGACAGATTAATACCTTTCCCAAGGGTATTTGCACGTAAGTGAATGCAACGAATTCAACTGGAATTCGAACTCGGCATTACATATATGAAAAGTGCACTATGATGCAATTCACTGCCAGAAATTTGGAAATGATATTAATTTACTGCTCGGCATTCATGCCAGAAACTCCAGTACAAACATTTCAGTGTTTGGGTGTCAATCCGAGGAGATTGCAGTGGATTCGGAAACAGCTGGATGAGTAATGCTGATTATGAAAGTACAGCAGCTTGGAAAACTCATTGATTATTCTGATAAGAAAAAGGACTCCCAAATGTTTTGGTGAAAACCTTAAAATCAACAGGGAGGCCCATATCAAGTGCCTTGAAGAGAGAGCGCTGACGTTAGTTTCTGGGGTATGAGGGGGGGAGAAAAAAAAAAAAAAAAAAAAATCTGATAAGAAAAAGAACTTAATTTGTTGGAGGGACTGAGAGTAATATTGAAAATGATCCTGCTTCAGATTCATAGCCAAGGAAGTATTACTAGCCTGGCTCAAGAGGATGGCCGCTGGAAGAACCTGTCTGGCAATAAAATTCTGCACCATGTCATACAAGCAGGAGAACCCAGTCATGACTGTCAGACAATTTCTGTGATCAAATTAATATCTACCTGTGGTCATTCAACTCCCCAGATGGTAACCTTTATGTGTAGGGTGGAGTGAGCAAGAGACCAACAAAACTGTTATACAAAAGATAAAATCAAGGAGACCATCCAGAAGATATGTGGAGACTGGCTGAAGCCAATGTCAATTTTATTGAATGAATTAAATATTTTGTCATTTTGATAAATACATCCCCTAAAATGAAATGTCAGTGTTATTTTCATTTTTTCATAATTTAGAAGACAATTTACATGTGCGTATATTATTAATTTGCTTAAACTTTATTTTTAAATGGATACACATATTTGAGTATGCACTGTTGCTTATTAATTAAAAAGCATATTTATTTGCATCTATCAGCCTGAATATCAGATCTGGTTACAAAAATAAATGCCTTGTTTAATTAATAAAAATATAGAAACTGAGCATCTGGTATTCATTTGACATTTAAAATTATGTTGCATGTAATCCACCCATTCCTAACACACACAATAGAATCATTAGATCCACTAGTGAGTACTATTTTCTTAGCACCAGCACTCAATGTGTGTGTGCATGCATGAAAAGTCCTTTCATCAGTAATTCAAGGACTAAAAATCAGAAAACTGTTGGAGAAGGAGGAGGAGACAAGCCAAGAATTCATCAGCACCCCTTCATTTAAAAAAGTAAAAACTAAACTTTTTTTGTTTTTGTCTCCCTATATATTAAAAGTTTATTTACAGTGAAATGGTTTACATAAAAAACAAAAAACAAATAAACTTACTCCTTTGCTTACAGGGCTACCCTCATAAGTTTCATAAGGTCCATATTTTTCGGCAAGTTCACAGCTTGCTTCCAAACTTGCATAATAAATAGTAGAAAAAATTTGTTTGTTCAGTTCTTGGGCTTCTTCACTGTCAAATGGTTGACGCATCAGAATAAAGGCGTCAGCTAAACCCTGCACCCCAATTCCAATTGGTCGATGTCGCTTGTTAGATACTTCGGCCTGAAAGAAAGAAGCAATGTTTAATTACTGAAGGAGAGAAAGAGATTGGATTAAATTCAATTTTTTTTTTTTTTAAAATATAATCAGATGACAGAAGAAAATTAGAATTTGGTCTAAGTATTTACAGACATTTTTAATAAGATAAGGATGAGAGAGATGGTTATGTTGAGGAAGGTAAGCATAGACAGTATTAAAAGGTGATTATGTGCATAAATATAGAGACACTTTAAACTTCTCGGCCTGACTGCCGCATTCAAAACTACTCCACCCCCCCAAACTAGTAGTACCTTTAGATACTGAGGGGAGAGAGAGAGAGAGCAAACAACAATAAACATAGCTGTAGAGGTTTTGTTGTTTTAAATATTTTTAATGCTGCTGTTGCAGGTAGCAGGATACAGAATTTATATTAGAAGAAAAATTCTTTGAATAATAGGTTTCTGTAGCGTGTTCGTTCGTATACCACACAACAATATAAATTAAAAAAACATAAAACAAATTGTCATGCAAGAAATGACCACAGGAGAGTGATTAAAAATTCAACAGTAAAAGAATTTTATATATCAAATAAAACATACATGCATGGTCAAATGAATTTTTGTTGCTAGTGGAAAAATGTCTGAAAGATTGTTCATGCATAGCATAGTTCAATAAAAGTAAATATTTATGATTTGGTATTACAAGACTGTTGCTGCAAGAAAAATTATCAAAATGTGGGTGTGTGTGTGTTTAGTTATTTAGAAATAAGTTGTCAAGAGTTATTTGCCTTTACCTGTTAGATTAAGTGAATAAGCGTACACAATAACTGTTTGTGAAGTGAAAGAATATTCACTCTTTCAAGTTAATTGCAGGATGAATTTCAACATGGTTGACTGATGAGTAAATGTGAATTTTTAATGCGGTCAATTGATGAGTCAGCAGTTAGACACGCGTGGAGGTTATTGGCATCTCTCGGAATTCGCAAACTGACGAGCTCAAATTTAGTTATATTGCCACCTATATACATTTGGGATTCTACAAATTGGTTCTGGAAGTGTTGGTGGAAAAGAAGAAATCTATTTCAGTTTTAGAGTGTCTCGACCAATGAAAAGGTAAATTTGTAAGTTCGACGTGATGATTGGCTAAATGGCTCTTTGTACGAAGAATGTACTTTTCTGAGAAAGGGTACAAAGGTTTATGTGGAATATCACACACTGCAAAATTTATTGAATGTACCTTATATTATTCCATTATTTTTTTACATTGCGTCTGTAAAAAATGATAACGTTGCATCACCTATTTTTTTTTAAAATTTTATTTTATAAGTATTCTATGACTGGTTTTGTTCTAAGGACATTACATATTTTATTTCAAATATTTCCTTACTAGAGTTAGCTAATAATCTAGTGTACAGATTTATGCAAATTTTATTTTTCAATACTTGAAGGATGATTAGATTTGCTATTTACATACTTCCGGTTATGTAAGTTTTTCGTATACAGTTTGAAATTATCAGAAGTAAAGTCCAAGATAATGTCGATAAAGTTGATCACTGGCATTAGTTGTGGGAGGGAAGGAGAAAGCAAGCGAGTGAGAAAAAAAAAAAAAAAAAAAAAAGGTACACTATCTTTATCCTTTAATGCTGAACAGAAATTTCAATTACCAAAATAATATTCCAACTAATTCAGGTTTCTCTGCAGAAAAATTCTGCCTTCAAAGCATTTTCTTTTGGTAAGAAATCAGTCATCTCTCGATTAGTGGGCTAAAATTTTTATATCAAAATTCGATTGGTGTATACAGAATGCATAATTAGTGCAGTGAAACATTCTTCAGTTTAACCATAGCAATTGAAAGTTACTAATGTACACATAAGCACTGAGGGATTACTGTATTGTGTTGAGGAAAATGTTCACTTTAGAAAAATAACTTATAAACCAAACTAACGTTTTGACCAATCCAATATGAAATACTCTTACAATCAATTGAAATGTTGATTACTATTTTGTTGCAATTTGCATTCCAGAGAGACATGTTAAATGACACTACCAGAAAAATTTCACTTAAAGTGGCTCTGAATGAATGTATGTATTAAAACTGGAAAGAAATGTTGGTTCACATTACCATGATTGTAGAGAACAAAAAAAAATGCACATATATATATATATATATATATATATATATATATGCAATTGCATGTTATAGTGAGGTCTGTTGGGCACATGCTGTACTGTTTAGCATTCACACTGGAAGCTACAATATGAATATTTCAGAGTGTTCAAGTGCCTATCCGAGGATTCAGAAAGAATTGAAGGAATTTAAAATGGTAATTACGAAGATGTTTGGAATCATCACTCGTGACAGCAGTGTCTGCTCCCATTCATCTTTCCACAGGGCCTCAGACTCAACAGAGGTCTTGAAAAGTTAGAGCTGCCCTGGCTCCAGAAGATGGCTGCTGGAAAATCCTATATATAAGAACAGGACTCTGCACCATGCCACACAAGCAGGAAATCATAATTATGGTTGTCAGACAATTTCTGTAAACACATCAATCCCCAGACTGCAACTCCCATGATTATGTGTGGGGCAGAGTTGAGTGAGAGACCAACAAAACTTCTTGTAACACCAAAGATGACCTGAAGGTAAGGTTTATCAAACTTAAAAGGAGACCACCAAAAACAGTTACAGGAGATCCTGAATTCACCTGGAGGCCGTGGTTGAAGCCAATAGGAATTTTATTGAATAAATTTATTCTTTAGTATTTCATGAATATTTTTGAGTTATGCGAGAGTTAAACAAGAGTAAAGTATTTATTTTAAATAGAAGAGAAATGCAAATGTTTTTGGTTTATAACCAAAAATGAATTTTTTTTTTTTAAATAAAAGATATATTGTACTTTATTTTTATTAATAAAATAAAGTACAATATATTAAAACAAACACTTTGTAACTAAAAATATTTGTAGTGTTTTTATTAAATATATATATCTCAATCATGTTTCACCTTATAGGGAACCCCCCACTACTTTTAATTCTATTTTCAGTATAAATCTGTTTGTTGCATTATACTATTTAATTGATAAGGCATACCAATATATAAATATTAACAAGAAAACCAAAAAGATTTTACTTCACCTTTATAGGTTTCTCTATCCCATACTTAAGCCCTAATTAAGTGGCAAAACCCAAAAAGCTACATTTGCCTTACTTTCCTGAAATAACAAATTGTTCTACGTCTGTCACCATGCATGATAAAAAAAAAAAAAAAAAAAAAAAAAAAAAAACCCCCACAAAAACTTATCAAATTTCAGCCCCCATCAAAGCCAACTTTGTCAAACTTCATTCCCAAATACTGTAAACTGTAGGGAGGCCATAGATCAGATGTAAGTGTTAAAACATTAGCAACTTTATCCTTTGATGTTGGTCCAGATGAGAGTTAGGAAAAGCAGCCAAACACAGTAACAAATTCAAATGGTAGCTGACAATTCATTATATATATATATATATATATATATATATATATAATAATAATTATTAAACCGACTCTGCGTGTATTCTAATCTCAAAATCTTATAGAAGGGACTTTTTAAGACCATGAATAACCAGCCAAATCTAAATCCGTTATTGTCCTCGGCTATAAAGCTTTGGGCAAAGAGGGGGAAAAAAAGAAAACTGCGTGGGACCGACAATACATACGGTTCCTCCCAGTAAAAAGAAAAAAAAACCTCTAACGGAACAAACATCCAGAAAAGAAAAGTGCTCGATACACACAACCGAAAAGTATTTAACTAGAAGGCAGTAACGCAGAGCAAACACACTAACAAAATAGTAAGATCGCCAAGACCTACCGCAGTTTCGCACAACGGCTCGTCAGGGCAAAGGCAGATCAAGTACTAACCAAATAAATACACACTACTAAGACTAACCCATTTGCAGAAGAGGTTGGATGGAAGGAAAGAAAAAAAAAAAAAAAAAACCTGGGAGAGGGGTTACTATAACTTTCGATATTCTAAGCAAGAAACTTCATTTTATGCATTCTACACTTATTTAATATCTCAGTTCTAGAGTTAATAAGCCCATTAGCGGGTTCAAATTTAGCTATAGCTAGCTTCTCCTCATCACAAAGTTTGCAAAATTTATTATTCTTATTATTGCTAGGGCACTTTTTTTATTATTTCCCCATTTCAGAATTGGGTCCTTTTTAATTTTGGTTTTTATTTCCCATACATAGGTAGACAAAGCTGTGCTATGTTTATATCTCGCGTTTTTGAAAGAAGTTTTATGGTTATAAAACCTACTTTTAAAATTATCGTGTGTAGATCCTATGTATGTCTTGGGGTTTTTGTCATTTTCGCTAACATAGACCTTAACTTTGTAAACTACACTTGTCTGATTACAATTACCCTCAATCGGGCAGTCCTTTTTAGCTCTACAATTACACTTATGCTCCTTAACGTTATTATTACCGGAGGCCGCAGTATTCTCTTTTAGTTTACTTTTGTTGGTGTTATTAATGATTTTACCTATATTAGACATACAGGAGTAGCTCAACTCAATAGTATTCCTGTTAAATATCTGTTTAAGTCTATTATTCGAGTTGAAATGTCTATCTATTAAATTAAAAAACATTTTTCCTATCTTGGATCTGACTTCATTATTATATGGGGGGGTTGAACCATATAATTTTTCTTGATCTATTCTTACTGGCTTTTTTATTTAAACTTTGGTTCGAAAATTCTAACTTTTCTTGGTGCCCACTTTTTTTTAAGGCCATTTGAAAAATTTTTTTGTGTTTTTCAAAAACTTCCCTATTTGACGAGTTTGTAGACAATCTAACCTCTATACCTCTAGGAATACTTTGCAGAATATGTCTAGGGTGGTTAGACTTTTTATTAACGTAATTTGGGGCATAGTTCCTTTTGATGTATGGTGGTGTTATCCCGTTGGCAATGTTTAACGTTATGTCTAAGTAATTGACTATTTTCACGTTATGCTCTATTTCTATTTCAAGCTTATGGGACTTAAAAAACTTTTGCACTTTTTGCAGTTTAGACTTATAAATCCTACCAAAACAGAACTTGGTAGAATAAGTAAGGTTATAATTCAAAACATTTGTAGCAACCTACGTATGTATCTTAATATTAACCAGTGGAAATCCACTGGAGATTGTATCAAATGGTTTAAAGATATAAATCCCGATAAAAGATCTGCATTCATAAAATACGATATTAAGGAGTTCTATCCATCAATAACGGCTAAGTTACTCTCAGAAGCGTTAGAATTAGCGAAAGAGTATAACGAAATAAAAAAGGAGGAACTAGAAATAATCTGGCACTGCCGTAAAACGTTATTATGGTTCAATGATGAAATTTGGATAAAAAAGACTGATGCCCAAGGGTTTGATAACCCAATAGGGGCATATGATGGTGCGGAAGTGGCTGAACTGATAGGGTGCCTATTACTACACAAATTAAACCAAATAATAGATTTCCATAATCACGGTCTGTACCGGGACGATGGATTGATAGTGATAGAAAATTGCACGCCTAGATTAGGAGACAAAATGAGAAAAGAAGTACAAAAGTTTTTTAAGTCCCATAAGCTTGAAATAGAAATAGAGCATAACGTGAAAATAGTCAATTACTTAGACATAACGTTAAACATTGCCAACGGGATAATAACACCATACATCAAAAGGAACTATGCCCCAAATTACGTTAATAAAAAGTCTAACCACCCTAGACATATTCTGCAAAGTATTCCTAGAGGTATAGAGGTTAGTAGGTACCTCCACTGGAGTCCATTTTTTTACCTACACTTAAAATTAAATTGAAATTTTAAAAATAAATAAGTTATCTTCAAGCTTTAAAATTTGCTTTAATTGACAGCCAAGAGATTAAATTTAATAATTCTAGTAAGCAAAACATACTGGTGTAATTTTTAACCTAAATTATATTGATTTAAATCTAAAATTTTAATTTTTTTTTAAATATACCGCCATTTCTGATTGAATGACTCATTAATTAAACAGTAGCCTAATTTCTGTTTTTAAAAATCTTGAAAAAATAAAAAAAAACGCGCTGACAGGTTATTAAAGTCAAATTTTAATATTAAAACTTACCTTTATCTATTTTCAATCAATTAATAATTGTTTACTGCCAGAAATTTACAAAAAAAAAAAAAAAAATTAATCACGGTAGTCCTTTTTTTTGTTATGTAACTCATAGAGGTGACGAAAGATGACAGCTACCGGATGTTGATTGATACGCAGTGTATGGTGACCAATCGTGCTAAAAAATTTTAATTTTTTTTTTTTTTGGTTTTTAACAAATAGTGAAATTAAAAATTTAACAATTTCAGCACTTATATATTTTATAGAATTTTAGTTTAGATTTATAGCCAGACATTTGAATATGCTTTCTGAATAAATAAAAATTTTAAAAATTTAAATTTCTTTTAAAATAATTGTAATTTAATAAGAAACAATGAGATAAAAAACAAATTTATTTTGGTAAGTGTAAAATGTAACCAGACTTTTTTCATTGTCGTTTGGTTTGTCCATTTAAAAAAAATTGAAAGAAAATGTAAGTGGGGGGAAAAAGAAAGAAAATTCCCCAATTTTAATAAAAAAAATTGTCACAATCTTAAATTATTCTGAATTTTGAGATGAATGCCTTTTCATTTTTTTTTAAATTTAGGTATAACAAAATCAGAAGACTTGTTAATTATTTTTTTCGTGAGGGGGTATTTTAGACAAAAGTGCGAACAAATGTTTGACAAGTTTGTCTAAAAATCTCAAAAAAAAAAAATTCTAGTAGAAATTTTTATAATGGTTAGTTAGGTAATTCCCAAATGTATAAAAAGTTACCATTTATGATAATTCTTCAAATTTAATTAAAACAAACTTTTATCGTGAATATTTTTTTGAAGTTCAGTTATGAAAATGTTTTTATTTTCTTGAACTGTAGTGTTCAATACATATCTTTTTTTAATTATCATGAATTACTTAATGCACCTACGGTCACAATTAATTAAAAAATTAAAGATTTTAAAATAAAAAGATACTTTTAAATGTTGATGGAATTACTTGCAAACAGGCTGTTAAATTTTAGAAACCTAAGATTGAAATTGCGTAATGTTTTGCCAAGGGGAATAACCCAGAACGCCTGCTAACTTATGCAATCATTTTGACCCATACTGGAACACCGTACTTTACAAGATTTGAACATCGTACTTTATAACTTTGAACGTATTTGCACAAATAATTAAATGTTTTTTTTACTTTTTAAAAATATTTTTGGTGAAAATTTTTTATGAATTTTTTTTCTGTTTTATAGACAGTATAATCATCAATTCTTAACTAAAAGGAAAAACACATACAGTTCATTAAAATATAATATTTTTAAAACTTTATACATTATTTATAATAAAAAAATAAAAAAATGAAAACAATTCTTTCATAATTTTATTAGTAATCAAAAAAAATTTTTTTTTTCAAACTATAATGTCCTTAATTTTTATTATTTATTCCAGCAATTAAAAGCTTATCAAAAAAAATTATATCAAAGTTTTATTGCATTTTTTATATTTCTCTTCGGAGCAGATTTTGGTATCGTGTATCATAATTTTAAATAAAAAAAATACATGATTTATATTTCCCGATGAGTTCTGCGTTTAACTAATAAAACAAAAAATTCCAGAAAATTAAAATTCATTAAAATTTCATGAATTTACTTGAAGGGGGGGGGGGGTAACAGACTTAAAAAAAAAATTGTTTTCATCAAAATTTTAAGAAGGTAATAATTTCAAAAATAATTTTATTCATTTGTTAATGAGTACTGAAAGTTTCATTAAAATCCGACAAATATTTGATTTTTGCGAGAATTTCCTAATTAATGTGTTCGGAAATCGAAAAAGTGAGTGAAGAAAAAAAAATGACGTAATCAATTATAACAGACGTAATATTTTTAACCACGCTAACTCCAAATCAAAAACAAAATTTTCTGACAAAATTTCGAAAATGTTAAAAGGGATTAAAAAATTTTAAAAAATAATTAAAATTTACTTTGATCTTTCCTCTTCATAATATTATAAACGTTTTGGATAGAAAAATGTCCTTTATTAGGTTTTTAACGTTTTTAAACTTTTTTTTATGATGGATTTTTGTGACGTAATGGAGGTACCTAGGTTAGATTGTCTACAAACTCGTCAAATAGGGAAGTTTTTGAAAAACACAAAAAATTTTTTCAAATGGCCTTAAAAAAAAGTGGGCACCAAGAAAAGTTAGAATTTTCGAACCAAAGTTTAAATAAAAAAGCCAGTAAGAATAGATCAAGAAAAATTATATGGTTCAACCCCCCCATATAATAATGAAGTCAGATCCAAGATAGGAAAAATGTTTTTTAATTTAATAGATAGACATTTCAACTCGAATAATAGACTTAAACAGATATTTAACAGGAATACTATTGAGTTGAGCTACTCCTGTATGCCTAATATAGGTAAAATCATTAATAACACCAACAAAAGTAAACTAAAAGAGAATACTGCGGCCTCCGGTAATAATAACGTTAAGGAGCATAAGTGTAATTGTAGAGCTAAAAAGGACTGCCCGATTGAGGGTAATTGTAATCAGACAAGTGTAGTTTACAAAGTTAAGGTCTATGTTAGCGAAAATGACAAAAACCCCAAGACATACATAGGATCTACACACGATAATTTTAAAAGTAAGTTTTATAACCATAAAACTTCTTTCAAAAACGCGAGATATAAACATAGCACAGCTTTGTCTACCTATGTATGGGAAATAAAAACCAAAATTAAAAAGGACCCAATTCTGAAATGGGGAAATAATAAAAAAGTGCCCTAGCAATAATAAGAATAATAAATTTTGCAAACTTTGTGACGAGGAGAAGCTAGCTATAGCTAAATTTGAACCCGCTAATGGGCTTATTAACTCTAGAACTGAGATATTAAATAAGTGTAGAATGCATAAAATGAAGTTTCTTGCTTAGAATATCGAAAGTTATAGTAACCCCTCTCCCAGGTTTTTTTTTTTTTTTCTTTCCTTCCATCCAACCTCTTCTGCAAATGGGTTAGTCTTAGTAGTGTGTATTTATTTGGTTAGTACTTGATCTGCCTTTGCCCTGACGAGCCGTTGTGCGAAACCGCGGTAGGTCTTGGCGATCTTACTATTTTGTTAGTATATATATATATATATATAATAAAATATATATATATATAATAAAAAAACTAAATTTGTTACTAAACCTGTCTCAAAAGACCCACCACCAAGCACAAACGCGGAGGGGGGAAAAAAAAAAAAAAAAAAAAAAAAAAGCTAAGCACCTGAAAACATTAGTCAAAGTACTAGCTGAAAAAAAACAAAAAAAAACCCAAGACCAGTAATCTAACATGAAAAGCTATCAATACACAAGTAGAGCAAGCAAAGTAAGTAGCTAACCTAGAAAGTCAATGAACCTACCAAGGTTTCACCAAATTGGATCTTCAGGGAAAGTTGGCCAACTTTCTCTGAAGATCCAATTTGGTGAATCACACAAAAAAGCAAATGGTAATCAGCTTACCTCTGGAACAGGGTAATAATTCACATCAATAATTTTGTTCAGGTTCCTTACTATCACTTTGGTGACTTCTGTAAGCTTATCAAAATCAAATGTCCGATCAGGCTTGACATATTTGTTTAATGCGATAGAAGCCAAATTACATACAGCCACCTGTAAAAAAAAAAAGTTAATAGCATCATAAATACACTGCTGGTTACAGAGATTCATGCCAGATTTGGGGATGGGGTAATCTGGGACAATGTTAAATAGCTCATACCGATCCATAAAATGGGAGATACTATCAAATGATATAATTATCATTTCTCAAATAATTTTTTTTTATAACCAAAGATAGAAATGGACTAACAATTTAGATTTGATTACCTTGTCAGTGAAGCAAGTTGTACCAAGCTAATAATGTGCATGCATGTACACACATATAAAACCTTTTGTTTCAGCCATGTTTTACCCCCCCCCCCCCCAAAAAAAAACACACACACCTCTGGCAGGTGCAAAAGTCCTGTGTGCCCGGTCAAAGATATCTCCCCTCAACATCAAGTTTCCCCAATAATTTGAATTTCTGTGATATTGGCAAACATGAATATTTCCTTTTTACTACCCATATGGGTATCTGCAGTGGAGAAACAACAACAGCTTTCCAGTGTTTTCTGAAATTTTCCATTTTTGACAAGTCATGTCAGCACCTGAAAGACTTTCAGATAAAAGATACTCCACTTGTATACAGTGCACCAAAATGATTGGCTAATCTTTTTTTTTGGGGGGGGGGAAAAAAAAAAAAAAAAAAAAAAAAAAGAAGAAAAAGTTTTATATTCTGTTCCACCATTTTGCTAAGTATCCAAACTGTTCAGTCAGATCACAAAGTTATTTCAGAAGAGGTTAAAAAATCAATATCAAGTCATGTAATCTTCATCCATTAAAATGTTTAACTTACCTCATCAGGAGAGGTATATTCAACAATCTCTGTACAAAGATTGCTGCACTTGATGGTTCCCAAGTTTTGCTGGTTGGTTTTACGGTTGCAAGAATCTTTATAAACCATATAAGGAGTTCCAGTTTCGGTTTGGGACTCTATAATTGCATACCACAGCTGCTGAGCCTTTAGAGTTCGCTTTCCTTTACCAGCCTTTTCATAACTGGAAAAAAAAAGTTAGAAAAGCTAACATTATCTGATAGCAGCTAAGTTCCTGAAGTTAAATTTATTACAGCACTAGCAGTATAGCCTGGTGTTGTTCAGGTGTAATGAAAGCTTTAAAACTAATCCATGGTCCTGGAGCGCAGACTCCAGGGACATTAGCACGAAAGACTAAAAAGCAATAGTTGTTTCCAGTTAAAGCAAAACCGTAAACTGAAAGAAAAAGAAAATTTTGATTTCCTGGTATGTATGTATATATATATATATATATATATATATATATATATATATATATATATATATGATTGATTTTCTGCACTATTGTAAGAATTACAACCTTGAAACTTCTGAATATTGTTTCCTATGTCTATGAGTATCAAATTTGATTAAAATTGGACCACTCCTATAACCCGATTTTTGATATTTATTGGGGATACCTCGACACAAAACCTAGCTAAGAACACTTGCAGACACTTATAGTACAACTGTGTACATTTTCAAGAAAATCAGTTCAGCCGTTTCAGAGTCTACAGGTAACAGATACACACACACACACACACACACACACACACACACAAAGTTCCATTTATAAATAAGTTTAGATTAGACTATGGAGTTAGGTTAAAGCAAACCACTTGGTAAACATTTCTTGTAAAGTCCATAAACAATGACAACACACATGAAATTTTATACATATAATCATTTTATTCAGATGCACCCTTATCTTTTGAACAGGAGTAGAGGGTTATTCCTTGTTAAGGATTAGTTTTTCATTTCTTTCTAAATTATTTTCATTCTCTTTCAAACCCAGTAGTCCCTTGTATCTCGGGTTCTAGCCTTAGTTGGCAATTAGTTTACTGCAGAAAGTAATAGCAACCTACTGCGAAAAAAATCTTCTGCCTAGTCAGTTATGTTTCAAAAGACATGATTGTCCAAGCATGTAACACATATGCACTTGACTAGCCCAAGTAGTACAGAGCCTTTTCAGTTATGAATTGCTTTGACAAAAATATTCCAAGCAATTGAAAGTATTCCCCTTTTATAGGTAAACAACAACCTTAAATTGAGGTACTTGGATCGAAACCATTTGAACCAGCAGAGGAAACAGGTTAATAATCCAACAAACCCTTAGTAATTATTACCTGGAGAATGTAAAATCAAATCCCTATACAGGGTAACAAATATTGCCCATAGAATAGATTTGAAAGCAAATAACTTGTCCCAGAAATTCTAACTTAGCCCTCTGTAAATACTTTTCAAAGAAACATTACATAAATGCAAATATGCCTACCTTGTGTACAATTCTTCAAATTCTGTTCCCCAGACATCTGACAATCCAGGGCACGCATCTGGGCACATCAATGTCCAATCTCCATCATCTTCTACACGCTTCATGAACAAATCTGGAATCCATAAAGCATAGAAGAGATCTCGGGCACGTTGTTCATCTTTGCCTGTATTTTTCTTGCAGTCCAAAAAAGCAAAAATATCAGCATGCCAAGGTTCCAAGTAAATGGCAAACGCTCCAGGACGCTAAGGGCAAAAAAAGATAAAAGAAAAATTTAAATAAAAACATGCCATCAAAATGTGACAAACATTAGGATTTTGCAAAAACACACAAGCTCATAATTTAAGTGCCCAGAATAACTTTGAAGATCTGGATGCTGCAGAAGCGACATCTGTCTTCTTTCACCTGGATACATAACTTAAAAGGCCTTCACAAAATTGTTAATCACAATTGAGACACACTTTGTGAAAAAAAAAAAAAAAAAAAAACTTACTTCATGGAGGGTAGGGGCAGATATAATTTTTTATTTTTGATCAAGATCTAAAAAATAACATTTTCATTCATAAGTGCATAAGCTCTAAAAGTTTCTTTAAAATCTGATAATTACTTCATCTTTTGCAAGAATTTCCAAATTAATGTGTTTCTTAACGAGGGGGGAAAAAGAAGATTACATAGTATTACATTATCCAACGTAAACCCTAGCAACAATTTGGTTACCCACTAATGAAAATCAAAACAATCTTTTTTTACCAAAATTTGTAATATGTTAGAAAGGATTAAAAAATGTTAAATAATTGAAAAATATTTTGATCTTTCTTCTTAACAATAACAAAGATTCTGACGGAAAAAGTTTTTAAGTTTGGGGTCTTTTTATCATACTATGCTGAGTTTTTTCAGCATTTTAGTGGAGGTACCTAGACACACATTGGATAAAACGTACTTTATTTCCACCCTGATCAACATATCGAGCAGTGTTGTTGAATACCCGAAGCATTGGAAGTAATCCATTTGATGTCCCATTGGTCTGGAAAAATAAGAAAGTTTGTTAGTTACATTCAAGCATTTGTGAAAATGTTACATTTCATTTCAAATTTAAATATAGGCAAACCAGGTTATGAAAATGTTTTTTCTCTTTCTTTCTATGTGGAGATCCCAACCTAAAGACAAAAATGGTACAGTCCCCAAATCCTGCAAAAGACAGTCACTTTGGTGTCAATATTACACTGATGCAAACTCTTAGTTGCAATGAGGAAGATGCTGCTGCAGAGTTGGAATCGCCAGGATCTAGCACTTTCTACCATCAAAAAGCCGCTTAAATATACACGTATAAGTGATCCCGAGTGTAAAATAAACTTTAAAAGCTTGATAGTTCTTACTGGAAATGTAATTTAAATAGTTTAAACTCATTTTAAAATTAAGTCTTTGGTAGTGAAAGATATGTTTTGGATTGTTTGTTTTAACAGTATATCAACCATCTTGGGACATTTAAAGCTAAAAATCAGATTTTTATTCAATAATACCTTAAGTTAAAAAAAGAAAAAAATAAATCCTGATAATTTATTACAACCCAAAAGAAACAAAACGGACTACGGTTATTCAAAGAAATATTCCCTGGTTGATTACAAAAGAGTTAACTTCAAAGCCAAGTTACAGCTGAAACACCTGATGTGCCACAAACCCTTCTCCCAGGCAACCCAATAGAAAGTGATCGTCTATTGGTCAGCCCCCCTTGTTGTGAGGCCCCATCTCAATTTTATTCTTTAAAAACTAAGAGAAAATCACAGAACATTTGAAGAAAGGAATATAGAAACTTACTCCGGCAATATAACTACCAAAGCTTCTGATGTTGTGAACATGAAGACCAATGCCACCAGCACTTTTTGAGATGAGGGCACACTGCTTCAGGGTATTGTAAATACCTTCAATGCTGTCTGATTCCATTGCCAAAAGAAAGCAGCTGCAAAAGAAAATTTAAGTCTAAACTTATTTATAAATGGAACTGCGTATGTGTGTGTGTGTGTATTACCTATAGACTCCAAAACAGCTGAACTGATTTTCTTGAAAATTTACAGAGTTGTACTATAAGCATCTGTGAGTGTTCTTAGCTAGGTTGTGTGTCAAGATACCCCACCCCCGGGGGAAAAAAAAAAAAAAGTTATAGAAGGAGTGGTCAGACTTTAATCAAATTTGATACACTTATAGACAAAGACATAAGAAACGATATTCAAAAATTTCAAGGTTGCAGTTTTTACAATAGTGCAGAAAATCGATTATATAAGGCAAGATACCAGACCCGATCAAAATCAGTTTTTCAGCCCTTTTAGTTTTTGCTTCAGGTTTGGCTCTAAGTAGGTATAATTGTAGTTCTTAGTCTCAGTCATGATACCATTTACTCAGAGGACTCATTTAGCCTTCAAAATTCAGTTTACGACAAAAAAAAAAAACTTATTCGATATCGATAGCAGGAAATCAAAATTTGACTTACATCCATTCATTTTCCTTTCAGTGTACGGTTTCGCTTTAACTGGAAACAACTATTGCTTTTTAGTCTTCCATGCCAACGTCCAAAGAGTCTGAGCTCCGGGACCATGGATTAGTTTTAAAGCTTTCATTACACCCAAGCAACGCCGGGCTATACAGCTAGTATATATATATATATATATATATATATATATATATATATATACACACACACACACACACAAGGTGCGATTGGTAAATTGTCGCAATTTTATTGTGAGCTTCAGGGCCATGGATTACCTTTAAAGCTTTCATTACAACCGAGCAACGCCGGGTTATACTGTTAGTTGTTTTTTTTTTTTTTAATAGGTTGCACTAATAGATGGGTGCAGGTGTTATAACAGCACAAGAAACAAGAAAATTAGCACCAAAGAATTTATGAAAAGATTAGACACTATTTACATTATTTGGATTATTGTCCTCATCTTGGTTGCCATTGTATGCTTTGATCTTCGAGTTTTTTTGGAATTTTGAACCGAAGAATTTATTACGATCACTCATTCCTTGTGCAAAGCCTCTTTTGGTAGTCATGATCTATTTCCATCTAACCTTGTTCACCACTGCTGTAGCCTAGTATTGAACACACAACTCTTTGGATCAAGTCACTGGAACTAACGAACATCCTTAAGGACACATGGCCCAGTGGATATAGATGTGTATGAAATGTTAACCCCTTTCATTAATATAAAGTAGAGAAGAAAAAAAAGTTACAAATTATTGATCTCATCTTTGTTGTATTTATCACATTTGTCATTCTGCACTCTACCCTTCATGTACTTGTTAACCTGAGTAACCACCAAGGAATTCTGTGACATTTAATCTTCAGAAGTATTGTTCTTGTTCCACAGTTCATATCTAGGGACATTAGTTCTATTCGGTACTACTCAATAATAGGATTCTCTCTTAGGGATTTCATGTTGAAATGATCATTCAACAGTTTTGAACATCAAAATTTATTTTATATATATATATATATATATATTTTAATTCAGATACTTCAATCCAAAGGAAAAAAGCAGGAAGGTAAATTCCAAAAAACCCGATCCTAATTAATATTAAAAATTTATTTTAATATTAAAAAATGATACAGGAAGAGAGCTCCATGTAATAAAATATTACAGAGCAAATATATATATATATATAAAAATTTTCAACGCAAGCAAAGAAATTTACGATAAGGCCCTTCAGAAAAGCGGTTTTGTTAATAAGTTAAAGTATGATAAGCCTGCTATAAACCCTGAATCTTCAAAAACTAAAAACACCCGAAAATGTAGAAAAAGGAAGATAATTTGGTTTAACCCTCCTTATTGTAAGCTAACTAATATAAATATTGGTAGGTATTTTCTCAAATTAATTGATAAACATTTTAATAATAATAACAATCCCTTAAATAAAATTTTTAATAGATTCACCCTAAAAATTAGTTATTCTTGCACCTCTAATATAGATAATATAATTAATTCCCACAATAAACAAGTTTTAACGAACCTAAATAATACGGAAGCTAAATCCGGAATTGTCGACAAATGCAATTGTTATTCTGTGGATG